>JAMPIV010019420.1:0-555428 GCA_024509875.1 Oreohelix idahoensis | reverse complement strand
CATCTTGTAATGTTATGATGTATGTATATAAGCATTCCCTCGTCATCTACACAAGCACACACATGTTTCAGAAGGCACTCAGTAAAAGCATGTTCAGTTCGTAGCCATGTTTATTTACAGAATATCGTACATGTCAAGATTCGCATTATATTACAATGTGTGGTTCGTACTTTAATGTATTCATATTACATCCCCCTTTTTTGAAAAAAAAAATGTGTGCAAACATTTCCAACGAAATGTTTCATGTGAGAAAGGATAAGTATGTGTAATGCTCAGTGTGAGTATATATATGTCACTGTCTGTATCGGCTGGGAGGTGTCACTGTACGGCCAGAACGAGTGGTGTAAAGTGCTGGTGGTTCTGCGGAAGTCCCTGGTTTAGCTTGAGTTGGTTGTGATTTCGGCCTTGGCGCTTGTTGGTTTTTGGGGCACCAAGGTCTGGAGTTACTGCATTGTCTGTTGAAAGCATGGGAATTCTCTGTTCTGTTGTATTCTGTGGGATTTCTCTTATGTCCACTCTGTTTCGCCTCAGGAGGTTGCTGCTGCTGTCTGGTCTTAAAGTATAGCTCCTGGGTTCAGGGTTTCTGGAAATGATTGTTGCTTTTGACCATGTGTCATTGTTGTGGTTGTAGGTAGTCACATGCTGACCAGGATATAATGGTGGTAAGTCTTTAGCACATTTGTCATAGTTGGATTTCTGAACTTGCTGACGATGCTGAAGTTGATCATATGTGCTGTCTCTATGTTGTGGACGGAAGTGGACCTTAGATGGTAGGAGGTCTTTAATTCTTCTATCAAACATAAGTTCTGCTGGACTGTCGATCTTACTGTCTACCGGTGTTGTTCTCCATCTCAAGAGTGCTAGGTGTACATCCTCTGTTCTTGTTTTCTTCATGATTGACTTGATAGTTTGTATCTGTCTCTCAATGAAACCATTAGATTTAGGGTATCTAGGTGATGATGTTGTGTGTTTGATCTTCCAGTCCTTAGTGAAGTTTCTGTATGCTTGACCTGAGAAATGTGGACCGTTGTCTGATCTAATTTCATCTGGGATGCCAAACATGCTGCAATACTTCTTTGTAATGTCTGCAATAACAGCTGATGGTGAGGGTTGTGGAAGTTTCTCAATGATGGGAAATTTGCTGTAGTAATCAGCAATAATAAGATAGTCATTATTGTCGATTGAGAAAATATCAGTTCCTATAATGCTCCAAGGGCTCAATGGTATGTCTGATGGTATGAGAGGTTCTCTGCACTGCCTATTTGCATGTTCTTGGCAAATTGAACAGTTTTTACATAGTGTTTCTATGTCCTTGTTTATCTGTGGCCAGTAAACATCTTTCTTTGCTCTCAGTTGTGTCTTCACAATACCAAGGTGACTATTATGGAGCTGTTTAAGGATGATATCGCGTTGTGTTTCTGGTACAACAATGCGATCTCCTTTAAGGATCAGACCATCTTCGATGCTTAACTCGTCCCTCATCGAGTAGTATGGACGGATGTGTGTTGGAACTTCCCTGATAGAGCTTGGCCATCCATGGTATATCAGTTCTTTGAGAGAGTTAAGGATAGGATCTCTCATTGTGTCTTCTCTGATGTGTTCAAGCCGATTATCGCTAAACTTGACAAAATCAACTTTGATGTTTGGGGTAAGATCTGCTGTCTTGTTGGGGTTTGGTAGTCTGCTGAGAGCATCTGCAAGACCTATATCCTCTCCTGGGATATACTGAATATTAAAATCATAACCTTGTGTTTCCAATAACAGAGCTTGTAGTCGTGGTGGTGCTGAAGCTATTGGTTTTTTATGAATCATCTCAAGTGGCTTGTGATCTGAGAGAATTGTAAATGGGCGGTTGAAAAGAAATGTGTGGAAGCGTTTGATTCCAAAACGTACAGCTAGCATTTCTCTTTCAATGTTTGCAAGTTTCTTTTCGCCAGAACTTAATGATTTGCTTGCGTAAGCTACAGGACGAAGTTCTTTGGCATAGTGTCCTTCAGGATTTTTGTCTGGTTGCAAAAGTGCTGCTCCTAGGCCTTTCAGACTGGAATCAACCATGAGAAAAGTGGGTGCTTGCATGTCATAGTATTTCAAGCATGCATCAGATGATATGAGGGTCTTCAAGTGGTTGAATATGTGTTGGTAGTCTTCTGACCATTCATACGGAGTTTCATTCTGTAGTAGAGATCGCAAAGGTTCTGCAGCAGCTGACAAATTTGGTATGAATTGTGCTAGGAAATTGACAGCACCTAAGAATTGTTGCAGTTCCTTCTTTGTAGCTGGTGTTGGCATGTCATGAATATCTTCAACCTTTTTAGGGTCTGGTTTTACACCATTCTGGGTGTACAGCAATCCAAAAAATTGTATCTCCGTTGCCTTAATTGTACACTTTTTGCTGTTGAATGTTAGCCCATTGGCCTGTGCTACATGCATCAAGTTAATCAAGTTACGGTCGTGTTCTTGTTCTGACCTGCCGCAGACTACAATGTCATCCGCAATAGCCACTGTACCAGAACATTGCTCAACAATGTTGTCAATCTTCTGTTGAAAGATGTCTTGTGATACATTCAAACCAAATGGGAGTCTCTTGAAACAATATCTGCCGAATGGTGTTCGAAAAGTTGTAAGGAGTTGACTTTCCTCTGCTATCTCAACACTCCAGTATCCGTGTACAGCATCTAGTTTAGAAAAATATTTGGCATTGTGGAATCTGTGAGTTATCTCTTCCACTGTATGCATTTTGTGTGGACAGCGCTTTAGACTGTTGTTTAAGTGTTTTGGGTCAAGGCAAACCCGAAGAGAACCATCCTGCTTCAGAACGGTTGTGATACTACTACACCAATCAGAATGCTCTTCAACCTTTCTAATAACATCATTCTGCACCATCTTTTCTAGTTCTGTGGCAAGTTTCTGTTTAACATGTATAGGATACTTTCTAGGTGGGTCTATCTTTGGCTCAGCGTTGTCTTTTAAAAAGAATCTTGCCTTTCCTGGAAGTTTGCCTATTCTGTCGAACTGTTCTGGGAATCGCTGTTTAAGGTCATCTACTCCAGTGACGTGTAGAGTAAGATGTTCTTTTTTGTCAGCTTTAATGTTGTTAATAGTTACCACACTCAGCTTTTCGCACATTGGTAAACCCAAAATTGCAGGTCCTTCAACATCTACCAAGTAAAATGTTGACGATGTCCATTCAGAGTCTCTGTATAAACATTCAAGTGTTACTGCTCCGAAACAGTCTATACTTGTTCCATTGTAAGCTCTTAGCTTTGTCCTGCCACTCCTACTTTTTACATCCCTTGTGGGAAATCCTTGCTCATCCACCTTGTCAGGCATGATCTGTCTGAATATTCTTAAGGGTAGAGTGTTACCTTGGGCACCTGTGTCTATCTTGAACCGAATATATCTTTCTTTGTGCCTTTTAATTCCTGGTATTCGGAATTGTACCTTGCAGAAAGCCTGCGTTCTCTTTGGTTCATTACTGAAAGTTAGTATCTTCACAGTATCAAAAGTGGAAGGATCACTTTCTTCACTGGAGTCAAGGTCCTCAGTCATCATAGAGTGTGTTTGTTTTGACGACTTTCTGCTGTGAAGTTTGTGTTGAGCACTGTCTTGTTTCCTCTTGAAACATAATTTTATCCAGTGGCCCCTCTTTCTGCAGTAATGACATGTAGAGTCTTTAGCTGGACAGTGGTTTTGTATGTGGTTTAGGCCACAACATTTACACATAGCACCTCTGCTTGTGTTGTGTTTTTCTTGTTGCTTCGAACCAGTTGCTTTGTTTTGTTTTGGTTTATAGCTTTTTACTGCATCCACCTGGGCTGTTACTGTACCTTGCTGAATTTGTTTAATGTTTAGTGCTTGTGCCTCGTGTTTCCTGCCTTCATCCAGAAGTTGTTGTAAAGTTAGTGTATCACTCTGGCTCAGTATCCATTTCTGGAACTCTGGCATTGGTGTGCTAAGAAGGATCTGTTCAATAATTCGCTCTTTTTCTTCTTCTTTGTTAAATTTACATACACTTGTTTTCTCCTTGATGCGAGTGAAAAAAATCATCTAGACTTTCACCAGGTTTCTGTCGCAGGTGGTGAAGTTCTAATCTTGCCGCTCTAAAGTTTGTGTGCTTTATGATCAGACGTTTTTCAAATTCGTCCAATATGGCTACGGGGTCGGTCGCTGACTCAACAGGCATGGCGGTAGCAAAACTGTTGTAAATTTTCAAACCTTCATCGTCCAATGCTTCTAGGATATATGGAGTTAAGGTTTGTCCTTCCAGACCAGTGGTCTTGGAATATAGATCTATGCGTTGGCGCCATAACAAGAAAGCTTCACTCTTATCACCTCGACCGGCAAATCGCATTTGCGGTGTGCTGCGGTAGTGTTTAGTTTCCATGGTTGACCTCAATGACGAATTTTAGCCGAACAAACTGTACTCACGTGTTATCGTGTAGCTGTTTTGCGTCGGTCCGGTATCGACCGCTGCCACCATGTAATGTTATGATGTATGTATATAAGCATTACCTCTTCTCATCCTCGGGCCTGTCGTGACTCCCTTCCTTTTTCACAACTTCTCCGCCTCCGCCGTTTATGCCAAGACGACGATGACTTCCACTTACGAGCAAATGAGATGTTGGATTTCTTCCGTAACAGACTTTATCCAGAACATGTTCTCACCTCTGCTCTCCAACGTGTGCTCCCCATCTCTCGTCTGGAGGCCCTCAAACCTCACCATAAATCCACTTCGGATAGAGTCAAATTAATCTTGACCCATCACCCTCACAGTACTACTGTCAAACAGATCCTTTTCCGCCACCTCCCTATCCTCCAAGCAGAGCCTCTGACCCAAAAAGTATTCAGTGAAGCACCTTTGGTGGCATATAGACGTGACAAGAACTTGAAGGATCTTCTTGTTCACAGCCGTCTCCCAAAGGAGAATGCCACTCACTTTGGCACACTACCCTGTGGTCGGACACGATGCAACACGTGCAAGTATGTCATCTCAACCCAGAAGGTGTCCTTTCCTAAGGCTACGTACACCATCACTAGTAGCTTCACGTGTGAAGCGCGCAATGTCATTTATACGATCATATGTAAACGTTGCTGCAAAACCTATATTGGCCAAACAGGCAAACGACTTGGGGACAGATTCAGCCAGCACTTAAATGACATCGCTCAGCAAAAGTCCACACCAGTTGCCATACACTTCAATGGTCCTGACCACCATGGTCCCATCGACATCCAGGTCACAGCGATCCGATCCTGCTCCTTGACACTGCCAGCCGTGAACAGCTTGAGAAACCGTCTTATCCACCGCATGGGGTGTCTAAAACCAGCCGGTCTCAATACTTTTCACACCTTTGTCTGAGGTCACCCTCTCCTCTCTTGCTCTATTTTACTCTTTCCACTCTTATCCTATTCTTCTATTTGTATGCCATATACATTTTTTTATTTCATATTTATTTATCTCCCACTCATTCTGTCCCCTTCTATTTCCAGTCCCCACTTTTATCACGTTGGGTAGTTTATTTTCCGGTTTCGTTTTTTAGTTTCTTAGTATGCATTGTGTACATCCGGCGGCGGAAGTCGCTTTCTGTTCAGCCACGCGCTTATCAACAGGACAGCGATTTTGATAGAATTTCGGTTCTTGCCTTCAGGGAAGTACCCAGTTTTTATTTTATTTAGTTTTTATGTGTCCTATCTAGCCTTCACTTTCTTTCCTTTCCTGACGAAGGCCTTGTGGCCGTAACGTAGACTATTTTCTTTGTCTTTTGTCCTCGTAAGACGAATCACCTTTTTTCGATTTTTTTTCAAACCCATCCTATGTTATCTAAAGAAGCACAGAAAGCACTCATTGAATGGGAAGCCGTTGGACCCAGAATAATAACAGCTACTTTTAAAACAGCTAAAAAGAAAATAAATGTAAATGTCATCCAATGTTATGCACCAACTAATGACAAAGAAGAGTCTGTGAAAGAAGCATTTTATACTAGACTACAGGAAATTATGGAAAAAGTAAAAAGAAGAGACATCACAATTTTGATGGGTGACATGAATGCAAAGATAGGTATGCTAGAACGGGACAGGAGGCTGTTAGAACGGGACAGCAGGCTAATAGAACGGGACAGGAGGCCGATACCGTATAGTCAACACCTGCTTTGAAGAAGTCATGGGAAAACATGGGCTGGGAATAATGAATGAAAATGGGGAACTATTCTTAAACTTCTGTGCTTCAAATCAACTGGCTAAAGGAGGAAGCATGTTTCCACATAAGAGAATACACAAGGCAACATGGATATCACCACCATAGAACGGAAAATCAGATTGATCATATATGCATAAACAAACAAGAAGTTTAGATCATCATTGCAGGATGTAAAGGTATATAGAGGAGCAGATGTGGCATCAGATCACCACCTTCTGATAGCCAAAGTAAAAATGAAACTCAAGAGATATGCAACAATGCAAAATTATAGACAACAATTTAATAAAGGACATCTAAGAAACAAGAGACAAATTTGCGGTCACAATATCCAACAAATTCCAAGTGCTCCAACAGCTGGAAGATGTAGAGATTACAGAAGACTATTGGCAGCAAATCAAAACGGTATGGAATGAGACGTGTGAAGAAATACTGGGGAAAAGGGAACGACAACAAAAAGCATGGATAACAACAGAAACCATCAGTAAGATAAAAGACAGAAAAAAATAAGAAAGCAGATTTAAACACAAGCAAAACCAGAAGTTCCAAAGCCAAGGCTCAAGAAGTGTACACAGAAGCAAACAAAGAAGTAAAAAGAAGTATCAAAAGAGACAAGAGGAAGTATATTGAGGAGTTGGCAAGAGAGGCAGAAGATGTTGCAGCCAAAGGAAATATGAGAGAACTGTATAACAGCACAAAGAAGCTGACGGGGAAATACAAGCAAACAAGTTGCCTCATAAAAGACAAGAATGGAAAACTGCTCAGCAATATACAAGAGCAAATGAAGAGGTGGACAGAATATTTTGAGGACCTTCTCAATAGACCAGCTCCACAAAACCCCCCTGACATCCAGCCAGCAGAAGAAGAGCTACAAATTAACGGTGAAAGACCAACGAAGGAAGAAATAAAGAAAGCCATTAAGCTTCTAAGAGATTGAAAAGCGTCTGGACCTGATGGCATTCCAGCAGAGGCCATCAAAGCAGATATCGACACGGCTACAGAGATATTATATAAATTACTTGGTAAAGTCTGAGAAAAGGAGGAGATACCAGCAGAATGGAAAGAAGGATATCTGGTTAAGTTGCCTAAGAAGGGAAATTTACAAGAGTGCACAAATTATAGAGGAATAATGTTACTATCACTAATCAGTGCCAGGAGAAGTATTAAACAGGATTATCCTCGAGAGATTAAAAGAGTCTATAGACAAGAAACTAAGAGATGAATAAGCAGGTTTTCGACAAAACAGATCCTGTACAGGCCAGACAGCCACTTTGAGAATAATAGTTGAACAAAGTCTGGAATGGAATTCACCACTATACATCGGATTTGTGGACTACGAAAAGGCATTTGACAGCGTGGACAGAGAATCACTTTGGAAATTGATGAGGCATTATGGAGTTCCCCTGAAGATCATTAATTTAATAAAGAATTCATATGATGACATGCAGAGTTCTTCATGAAGGACAGCTTACAGAACCGTTTGGGATAAGAACAGGAATGCGACAGGGATGCCTCTTGTCTCCATTTCTTTTCTTACTAGCAATAGACTGGGTTATGAGAACATCGACAACACACAACAGAAATGGAATCCAGTGGACTCTGACTAAGCAGTTGGATGATCTGGATTTTACTGATGACTTGGCTCTTCTGTCCCATAACCGTAATCAGATGCAGGACAAATTGAAAACACTAGATGAGAGGTCACAGCAATTGGGTCTGAAAATACACAGGGAAAAGACAAAGATAATGAGAATAAATGCAGGTAATGATAACAGGGTTGAACTTGAAGAAGCATCAATACAAGATGTAGAATCGTACACATATTTTGGCAGCAATATAGACAAATATGGAGGGACAGACAGTGATATTAAAATAAGAATACAAAAAGCAAGAGGAGCTTTCATTGCATTGGGAAATATATGAAGATCAAGAGAAATCGGATCCAACACGAAAATAAGAATCTTCAACTCAAATGTGAAGTCAGTCCTATTGCATGGCTCTGAGACATGGAGAACAACAAAGACAACAACCAAAAAGCTACAGTCTTTCATAAATGGGTACTTGCGTAGAATAGAGGGATTAAAATGGTATGATAATGTTACCAACGTGGAACTGATGACAAGAACTAGACAAGTGCCAGTGGAACAAGAGATGAGAAGACGGCGATGGATAGGACGTACGCTGAGGAAACCTGTTGATAGCATTACAAGGCAGTCCTTGTTCTGGAATCCCCAGGGCAAGAGAGGCAGAGGAGACCAAGAAGCACATGGAGAAGGGAGCTGGAAACAGAGGTGAAAATGATGAGGAGAACGTGAAAAGAACTTGAGATGATGGCACGTTACAGGAGGACTTGGCATGTGTTTGTTGAAGGCCTATGCTCCTTTGGGAGTGGAGGGTTATGAATGAATTAATGCTGTAAGATCTGGCAAAGCGGAATTTGGCCCAAGGAATGGAAAAGACCAATTTACATACCCTTGCCAAAAAAGGGAAACCTGAACCTGTGAACAAACTACAGAACAATAGCCCTTATAAGCCATGCCAGCAAAATAGTATTACATATCATAATGAAAAGAATGCAACAATAGCTAGAAACAGAAATTCATGAAGTATAGGCGGATTTTTGACCAGGCTGAGATACCAGAAACCATATTTTCAATAATAGGATCATCATCGAAAAGTGTAGAGAATTCAACGTTGACCTATATACTTGTTTCATTGATTACACCAAAGCTTTTGACTGTGTACAACATCAGCAGTTATGGACTGTTATGGAAGATATGGGATTTCCAAGTCACCTTATACAACTCATCGCACTTCTGTAGCAAGAACAATAGGCAGCCGCAAGAATAGATGGGGAAACATCAGAATGGTTTGAAGTACCGTACAGAAAGGAGTAAGACAAGGCTGTACCCTTTCCCCTAACCTGTTTAACATTTATGCCGAGATTTATTATGAGAAATGTAAGAGATGACCAAGAATACACAGAGTTTGACCCATTTAACATTTGCGAGTACCAGATCCCGGAAATCAGATACGCTGACAACACAGTCCTTCTATCGACCAACCCAGAAGGACTTGAACAATTAATTCTGTCAACCAAAAAACACAGCGAGGCCCAAAATCTATACCTAAACATCAAAGAAGACCAAAGAATTGACAACAGACAAAGTAAAGATCAAACCAGAAAATGAAATTGATAACGAAGAACTGGAAGGTGTTAATTAATTCGAATACTTAGGATCAATCATCAACAGCTCTGGCGGCTGTGTAGTAGAAATTAAAAGAAGACTTGCAATTGCTTCACATAAACTAATACAGATAAAAAAGACCTGTGGCAAGGCAGGAGCAAAGAAACAAAGTTACAACTGATCAGAGCATGTATATTCCCAGTAGCAACATAGGCTGCGAGACATAGACACTCAATAAAACAGTTGCAAACAAGATTACATCATTCGAAATGAAATGCTACAGAAGGATGTTGAGAATACCCTGGACAGAAAAAAAGACCGACATCGAAGTACTGCACTCACTAAATGTAGAGGAAAATTGGCTCCTACATACCATCGCAAGAACTTAGGAAGCTGAAATTTTTCGGTCATATAAAAAAACATAATAGTCTGAAAAAAATTAGTAATGGAAGGCATTGTCCCTGGAAAAAGGGGAAGGGGATGACCTAGACCAGTGGTGGCCAAGCTAAGGTTGGCCGAGGGCCAGATTATGGTAAAGGGTAACACCAGAGGGCCAGACCTATAAAATCCTTAAAAAATAACGTTCTGAGATTTAGTTTTACATATATAATGAACTACGTACAGAAAGCAACGGCAAACTACTGTACTGCACATCTGCCAAGACATGTATACCAGTCTTCGGGCTGAAATTACTGTTAAAAAAAATATAATGAATCTGTTGTTTTAATTTGTTTTGTAATTTGTAATATGACATGTAATTATTTATTTCAAACATACATTAGTGTGTTATTTCATTGTGAAGAGTGTGGCTTATCAAAACTTTTCACCAGTGATTTGAAGTCTACTTCCATTTGTGACGTAGCAATTCTGAGAACATGGAATAACACAGAGTCAGTTAATCTGTTTCTGGTCTTGGATTTGATAAGCTTCATGGCAGAAATTGTTGTCTCACAAAGATATGTGCTACCAAATATAGAGCACACTTTTAGGGCCCATTTTCTCAGAAGTGGGTAAAGTTTCTTTGGTAGTAATTTCCACAAATCAGCTCCAGTTGCTTCTGTTGTGTTGATGAATGGGTCACATTGAAGTTCACATAACTGTAATTGTAGTTCTACTGGCTGAGACTCCACTGTGCACTTGAATGGGTTGTTAAAAAGTTCCATTTGTGGTCGAAACATCTCAAAATCTTGAAATCGACGATCAAACTCAGAAATCAGCTGTTCAATGTCATCTGTGTACCCCCTGAAGCTCTTTCTCAGACAGCTGTTTACAACAAGGAAAATGAAACAGGTCATTCTTTTGCAAAGACAGACTAAATAGGCTCAGTTTCTTTTTGAAGCCATCAACATAGCCCATCATTTGAAAAATTGTTTGCCTTTTTCCTTGTAACTGCAAATTCAGTACATTCAAATGTTGTGTTATATCTGTGAGAAATGCCAAGTGCTGAATGAAATGAATATCTTTGAGTTTATTTTGAAGATCAATTGAACATGGTAAGCTGTCTCGCAGGAAGTCAAATATTTCATCCTTCAGTTCACAAAATCTTATTAAACATTTTCCTCGACTAAGCCATCTCACCTCAGCATGAAGCAGGAGATCACCGTAAACAGAATCCACTTCTTCTAAAAATGCAAGGAACTTCCTGTGAGTTAGAGAGCTGTGTCCTCCTCTGATCAAATTCGTTATTTTCACTACAGTAGCCATAGTGTCATTTAGGTTTATGGATTTTGCACAAAGGGCCTCTTGGTGAACTATGCAATGTAATGTAGGCACGTCAATTTTATTTTGCTTCAAAAGTCCAACAAAACCAGTATTTTTCCCAACCATAGCCTTGCTACCATCGGTACACACAGCAGACAATTTTTCAAACCCACCATACTTTTCCATGGCATTTTGAACTGCAGAAAATATGTCATCCCCTTTACTTGTACCATGTAAAGAGCAAACTTTCAGTAATTCTTCAGAAACAGTAAAGTCTTCCTGGATCACTTTAACAAAAATAAGAAGCTGGCTAGTGTCTGTGATGTCTGTACTTTCATCAATCGCCAGTGAAAAGTATGGACAATTTTCAATTAAAGATTTCAAGTTCTGGGACAAAGTAATATCTTCTGTTCTAGCTACGGTTTATTTTAAAAGAGGTACATTTTGAAATTCATTTACAACTGTTTCTTCATTGAACGCTTCTGCCATTTGAACTGCACACTTTTTCACAAACTCTCCATCAGTAAACGGCTTTTTTGCTTTTGCAAGCTCATAACTAATCACACAGGACGCCATGAGCGATGATTCCTGAATCTTATTTACATGACTAAATATACTCTTTTGCTGATTCAGTTTTTTCTTCAGTTGTTCAATCACAAGCTTTCTCGACTCGCTGCTATGCTCGTCGTTGTTTTTCTGATGATTTGTGATGTAGTGACGTTTCAAGTTATATTCCTTCTTTACGGCTAACACTTGGGCGCAAACTAAGCACTGAGGTTTATTATCCTTATCGAGAATGAACAAATAATCGAACTCCCATTTTGGTTTAAATGCGCGATTTTCACTGTCCACTTTTCTATACTTAGAAAACATTTTTACAAATGCAAACTCTTATACATGAAAACATGCACAACAGCTACAAGCCCAGAAGTGTCACTGGTTGATTTATACTTAACACACTTCACAAGACCAACTGTGCACCTCAACTCCTTCCTATAGAAATGTACCTACCATCCACCCCCACTCCCACGATCACTTTCCCATACCGATGCTAAAGACAAAGCAACATCATTGGATCTCAGAGACTTCCGACCGCAGAAAAGATCTGTCATTGCTTTCAGTTTCTCATTATCAAAGTAGGTACTGACACTGTCTTCGCCTGTCCACGTGCACGATCAGAGATTTGACGTTGTCATTTCCGTTTTGTCGGCACTATCTAGTAGAGCTCAATTGGTATGAGAGAGAGAGAGAGAGAGAGAGAGAGAGAGAGAGAGAGAGAGAGAGAGAGAGAGAGAGAGAGAGAGAGAGAGAGGGAGTTGGTGGTGTTGTGGGAGGTGGGGAGATGTTAATCGTACATTTTGAGTCTTTTTGGTTTTGTTTCTGGCGCCTGTGCGAGCTATTTTGTAATATGTTTTTTAGCACAGTGGTGGGAGTATACAGTAATTTTCAATCAACAATGAGGCCGGCCAAAATAGGTTGGCGGGCCGGTCAAAACTGGTTGGCGGGCCGTAGTTTGGCCACCTCTGACCTAGACGAAGGTGGACCTAGGACATTACAGAGAGTCTGAACATGCCTTTGGGTGATGCAGGTCGACTTGCCCAGAATCGTGATGCGTTCAGAGCAGCTGTAATGGAAACAACGTTCTGAAGAGAATACGTCACAGGATGATGATTTAATATGGCTTCAACGGTGTCTATCTTTACACAAGATTACTCTTGGCAGAGTTGTAGATAGAAGGTTAATGACGCTTCTATCTGTGACCGGGTGAATAGGAAGGAGTAGACGGGAACGGCACTAAAAGTCCAGGCTCGTGTGACAGTGTCTATCGTGATAGTGGATTTTGTGGAAGGGATGTAATTCTGTATTTTACTTGATATAAGGGAAATAATCCCAGGACTTTTCTTATAGTGTTTCTTCTGGTAAATACTGGTTAATCACCAGAGTTAGTAATTCCAGAAGGGAGGAACAACCCAGGTAATTGGTAGAACTCGTAAGTGCCGTAACGGATTTTGTATTGATCTTGCAGGGGTGGTAAGTAATTAGCAACTCGAACAGTCAATGGAAACTTTCAATGGTGCAGAGCATTTGATAAGTCCTAATGGTTATAGAAGATGTTCTTTTATTTTCGTTTCGAATTCCAAATAAACAGTGGCAGCTCGAGATAAATTTCTGGTGGGGAGGAAAATGAAAACTGCCAGCTTTAACCTCCAAGGCGAAAGGCTTACGGCACCTCAATACTCTAGTCGTTTTATGATCTGCGGAAATCCTAGCGAAATAAAATACGATTCGAGACTTCAATCAAAACTAGTTCGAACTTACTTCAAGTGGAATGAACCACTCACATAATCGTGGCAGGGGTTAGCGCTGGTTCACTAACCTTCCTGGTCGGTAGGAGGTCTCTAGATAAAACGTAGGAGTCAAGGGTTTTTGTTCTTTAGTAGTCGTAGCGCCAGGTTGCTCCAAACCTAAACTAAAGAACTTTTTTTTTTTTTAAAAAAAAAAAACCTTTATTCAGGTAAATATATCAATTTACAAAGAATTTTTACATTATCACATGTTATAAAAGACAGAGACTAATAACTCCCCCACCCCCCACCCTTCCCTCCCCCAGCCTAGCATTGCAACAAGTCAATATTAAAACAATATACCAAATTATAAACAATATCACATAATAAACCATACTAACGATAAGCCCCCCCCCCTCCCCCCAAATAACTTTTATTCAAGTCAATGTTCACATGGATGATGAATGGAGGTGAAATGATTGATGGTACATTGACTAAATGATGATGACACTCTACCATGAGGTGATTAGTGA
The DNA here is from genome assembly GCA_024509875.1 of Oreohelix idahoensis. Taxonomy (NCBI): domain Eukaryota; kingdom Metazoa; phylum Mollusca; class Gastropoda; order Stylommatophora; family Oreohelicidae; genus Oreohelix; species Oreohelix idahoensis. The sequence goes on along the minus strand of JAMPIV010019420.1, from coordinate 541,531 downwards.
AGACATAAATGATAAATGATATTTATATTGCTTGATATTTACAGAAGTATTTATAAATAAAGCTACTTGCTTCACATTGTATAGTTAAACAAAGAAGTATTTAAGCAACAAGAAATATTTTTAAAGTTGTTCTGTTATGTTTTTTGTTATTTGTTCGTATATCTGTGAAAATATTCTACTGTCGTAATGTATGCCGTCATGTACTGCCCTATTTCTACATATCCACACTAAGTATCTAAATTCTGCTAATAAAGTTAAGAGTTTAAGCTCCGTCTGTCTCGGTAAAGTCGGTAAAGTATTCAACATGACCGCTTGATACATGTTGAGTGATTGCGGTGTTTTGGAAGCTATCAGTGTTCTTAGTTTATTTAATGTGGGGGCCACTGTTTTACATGTGTAAAACAAGTGGTCCTCTGTTTCTATTGTGTTGTTACTGCACAGTTTACACCTTGGTGGCGCCTTGCCTGCTTTCATTGCTGAATGCTTACTCATGATAGGTGTTAAACCGTACAGTAACCTAAATGTAACTTGTTTGGCTTGTGGCTTGACGTCTATTGCATGGATGTTTGTGAAGCTTTGTGTGTAGTCTGTTATGAAAAGGTTGTACCCTCGTTTTATTCGAGTACCTAAGTGGGGTTCCTGTGCTCCTACTAAAAGTTTGTATATGAGTTTAGTGTCTTGTTTTATTAACTGTTCATTCCCTTTTAGATTTTCTATGCATATCCTATAAAAAGGTGGTGGGGTGTCAAAGGAATGTGGTTGGTTGTTTTCTAGTTTGTGTAACTTAATTAGCCTAAGTCCGATATAGTAATGTGCTAGGGGGTACAAGCTTGGGTTTTTAATTATCTCCCCTATATATTTAATCCTTAAAGCTTTAATTTTAGTGTTGATATCTTGTAAAGCTATCCCCCCTTTATGTTTGGGCTGTATTAGGGTTAAATGTTTAATGCTTTTAAAGGTGCCCTTAAAAATGAAATTCCTAATTAGTACATTTATTTTAGTTACCACTGACTTTGGCATAATCTGGATATTTGCTGTATATATTATTTTAGGCATAATGAAGCAGTTCACTATGATACTTCTCCCAAAAATAGTAGCTGTCTTGTATTTATATTTCTCTAACATGTTTTGAATTTTATCTACTAACTTTACCCATGTCTCTGTATTAGGGTCGTGGGGGCTACAAGAATAGTTTATCCCATAAATTTTGATTCTGTTAACTTGCGTTAACTGAAAGGGGAAATCTGTCTTATTTGCCCATTTACCTAATCCCATTAAACTAGATTTTTGAATATTTAGTTTGGATTCGTTAGCGTATCCAAACTCTGTAAAGGTTTCTAATATCTTTCTTATGGAATCTACAGTTGCTGGAAGGAATAAAGTATCATCAGCATACGCTAATGATTTACTTTCTCCTTGCCCGGGTACAAAGGACCCCGTGATGTTTACATCTTGTCTTATTTTTTCCAGCACTGGTTCTAGTGTTAAAACGTATAACAGGGGAGACAAAGGGCAACCCTGTCTCAGTGATCGTGTCAGCCTAACTGGGTCACTTAAACTGTGATTAATTAGTATTGTACTGTGGGTTTTTTTTATATAAGATCTCTATCCATGTTCTAAAGTATGTACCTATGTTGTTTGCTTGTAAAGTTTTGTGTAGGAAGGAATGTGATACCCTGTCAAAGGCTTTTTCCTGATCTAGTGATAGTATTGCACTTTGACACTGTCTATCATGCGTGTATGTAATGAAATCCCTTATGAAGTGTGTATGTCTACAAATGTTCCTACCATGTACACTACATTGTTGGTCAGGATGAACCAAATTCTTCATGAATAATTTAAGTTTCAGAGTGAGAGCTTTGGCCAAGATTTTATAATCAGTATTTAAAAGCGAAATAGGCCTGTAATTTTTTATTGACTTTCTGTCAGCATTATCTTTAGGTATTAAAGTAATAAAGGATTCATTTAAACTATTCGGAAGCTCTCCTTTCTGGAAGGCTTCCTCAAATACTTTAATTAAAAGGGGGCCTAAAATTGGGAAAAAGAAAAAGTAAAATTCTGCCGTTAACCCATCTGGGCCGGGTGATTTATTTTTCTGGAAAGTACTGATCGCTTCCCTTAAGTTTTCTAAAGTTAAAGTTTCGTCTAATTTCTTGCTCTCATCATCACTTAAACGTTTTGTGTAGTGTAGAAATTTATCCTGTATGTTTAAGTTAGTTGGTTCTTTAGCGTATAATTTTGTGTAATATTCAAAAAAAGCGTGTCTAATATTAATGTCTTCTGTCTGTTGTTTCCCATTCATGTCAAATATTTCCTGGATCTGCCTACTGTGTTGTACATTTTGTTCAATCGCTAAATATTGTCTACTGGGTGTTTCTTGTTGTCGCGAGAGACGAATGAGTTTGTATTTCGTTTCTATACCCATTGTGTGCATACCAGACAGTCGTGGGAAACCCACTAATTTTACAAGAAAGGTTTACAGAACACTGAGACAGCACGCAACAACATTCACCTGAAATGTTTTCACAACACGCGGACATTGCACCAACAGACTATCGGAATAATTGATACTAAGTTGCGGATATGTTTACACAGGGCCAGTGTTAACCAAGTATTGTTGTGACTAAGGGAGACTTAAAGTCTGCACAAGGACAACATGAAAGCAGTATGAATACGAAATTATAACGAGAAGAACAACACTGTACGTGCCCCAAAGGACGCACACAGACAGTTTGTCTGGGAGAGGAACAACAAGGAAACGATAATAGAAAAATATTACAGGAAATGTACCTAGGAATGAGGACTGAATTCTGACGAAAGGAAAACAAACGAATTTTCACATGACCCAAGAAGCGACCGGAAAAATAGCCCTAGGCGATTCAGACAGTATATACTGAACGAAATCTATCGTTCGGGCAATGGTATGAAAAATCATTCCGCCCGCATATACTGGTTCCATATTTCACGAGGAAGATTCAGGCCAAGTGTCAGTGAAATTCATGATATGGACATCAAGGTTAGTGTAATATAGATTTGTACCTTATATCATTATATCTTAACCTCAGTCAGATTATATATACCTATTTCCCATATATGTAAATAAATATAACACTGTAATTACCAGTCACGTTTATTATAATATTATATCGCATACTCATAGTACAGATTGCAATAAACACCATGCAAAGAATTATTATACTTATAAGATCGCACAGTTTCATTAATTATAATGAAGTAAATACAAGACACGTTTATTTTGTCTCTTACATTACCTGTTAACCGTACAGTAAACACCGCACAGTCATTCATTATAAGGGTAAGATTTCACAGACACAAACACACCGCATGCGGAGCATAGGTTACGGGGTATTTATACGGGATTATCCTTTTATCCATCGCAGTGGTAGAGACCGGGGACCTTTGAGATACCTCAGCCTTTGTCTACTACGTTGCGGGCGTTAATTACGGGACAAGCTAAAAAGTAGGGCCGACCAGAGATACTGCGACGACACGCATCTCACATGTAATTAACGGCACCCACTTTACCCATTCTCCACGGGGGTTTTTGAGAAAGGAATTCGCCAGACGGTGAAGGGTCTTTCCATCATCCGCAGCCACCCACGCAGAACAGGGTGCAGACAATACCAAGGCAGGATTGTTGCATTACTAAAGAGCTGTCCACGTTACTTTAATTATCGGAAGGGGCAAGAGCCGACGGACGAATTTGTAAACCAGCGCCTACGCAAATTATTGAGATACAAAATTACTTGTAGTAATGGACAGATTCTCCCAGTGAAATATATGCGCCAACAAATACCAAGATATAACCTGCTTCCACCATCATCACCACCCGAGACCAATATCTTCACCACACAGGGACATCTGCATATCAGCGGAAGTCTCCACCGCATAACATTGTTTAAACAACAACATAGGAACACGCCAGCTCAGACACGCGGCGCAATGTCAACACTCGCTTTGTGAGCGACAAAAGGAACAGGCCATCGACACCTGACGAAATCCAGTGGACCGTCCAGTGTTATTGAATGCAGACTAAGACTTGCCCGTGTATACAAATTCCCAGAGTTTTATTGACAGTCATTCCGAGCCCCGAATCAAGATATCCTTTTTTGTTGGGGTTAAGATTAGGTTAATTCATCATCATCATCACATCGTGTAGACTTAAGTTTAGTGAGTGTATTTTTTGCCTAACTATTATCTTCTTTTCCAGCCATAGTTAGGTTAGTTCTTATTACATTTGTATTGTTGTAACTGAATGTTGTTATATTTCAGTATTTTAATAAACGTTGTAGTTGTGGTTACATTACCCACACACGTTATTACATATATAGAGAAGGAACGAAAGTGTGCGAAAGAGACATACTGTTCTTCTTCTCTTTCTCTTCTGTTCACTCAGTGTAATAGGGGAGTGGGGGCTCGTTAGTATTATAATATAGAGAGGGAGATAGAGTGGTAGGAGGTATATGTCACGAGATCCAGAATCACTGGGGCTATATGCTGGGAACTCATCCCAAAGTCTTATATTCACCTTCTCCACTCCTGCTGCTCATCTTCAACCGGGTGCCAGGCGAATCTGAGCCATTGACAAAGCCGGCACCTCACAGATAACTCTCTTTGGTTACCCTCACAGGGGTAACGTTGTGACATAATTGTGGGCTGCAGTCCGGAATATACCTTGGGACTTGCCCTAGACTAAAACATTAAATAATTCTTTTTTGCAAATTTTGTATAAACCTATTCACTGTCTTCTATACTGTTCCTTATTCTACTTAGGTAGAGGGAAAGAACACAGAATAGAGTATTAGATAACTAGATATTCATATTAGATATTAAGATTAGATTAGATTAGATATTCATAGTATATTAAGTAAGACATTGACATATGTTAGAAGATTACACCGTATTAATTTATATGCACTTTATTACTGCATCTAGTTACCTCTATTGATTTGTTGTCATCATTATAAATTTACCTGGATTTTTGGTACATGTATAGTACCATGTGGGTCTTTTAACAAAAGGCATTGTTGAAGTCGAACGCATCGAAACGAGCGAACCGACGTTGTATAGTTCTTTTGTTCACAAGTGAACAATAGCGCTAAGCCACCGAGACGATACATTTTGGCAGTGTTTTCTTGGTAGGCAGACTGTTTAGAGTCAGACTTTTTATGGTCAGGACTGTTTAAATATTGTCATTTATCTGCACGGGTGTAAAGGTTATAGGGAAGTATTCAGGAAATTTGGTTGTTGTTTCTCCCTTGGGGCAAAGTCACGATTTTATTTTTCGCTCTAAATTGCTCTCACATAATTTTGAGTTGCGACAGGCAGATTGAAATTCTAGCTTGACCATGGCAGATTGGTTGCAAATGCGCGCAGCGCTTATCCAGGAAGCAACTAGTTTAAAACTAGAAAAAGGAGAACTTATAGAATATGTGGAAAAAATGTTAACTGCAGAGCAAGAGAGAAAAGATAAAATTGCAGAGCAAGAGAGAAAAGATAAAATTGCAGAGCAAGAGAGAAAAGATAAAATTGCAGAGCAAGAGAGAAAAGAAAAACTGGCAGCAGAAGTAGAACAAAGAAGATTGACATTAGCAGCGGAGAAGGAGGAGAGAGAAGCCAGGAAATTAGAAGCTGAGAGAGAGAGAGAAGCCAGGAAATTAGAAGCTGAGAGAGAGAGAGAAGCCAAGAAATTAGAAGCTGAGAGAGAGAGAGGCCGAGTATAGGAGATTCAAGGCAGAGTTAGTGAGAAATACGGAAGAGAGAGAGCACGCGCTTCGGATGAAGAGGTTGTGTGAAACATATGAAAAACCCAAAAGACTTGAACCGGAAATATGTATTTCGGCCCATGAAGTGACAGATGAGCTAACATATCGCCTAGAAGACACACCATCTTCGCATTGCATTACGTCATATGCAAAGAAATCCGCAGGAAAAGCTGATTATGAGAAGGCAAAAACCTTCATTCATCCGCACACGTTTGCGGGTGAACAGGGCCGAAGTGAACAAACCTCTACGGCCTCCTCTGAACCAGAACTGCATGGTTCACCTTGCCCGCTTTCCTTGGGCGTAGTTGATTCAGTGGATTCCAGACAACTCTGCAGAGATAACGGGAAGTTATTAAAAGGCATAGAAGAACCCACTCTAATTGCGAGCGGTACCTTCGATGGATCTTGCAAGGGGACTTCGAATAAAACAATTTCACCTGGCATCACAGGGAAGAAAAAAACAGGCACTTGTCTCCTGACATCAGGAGAACAATTATTACCTTACTCCACCGGCCCTTCTACGTGGAAAGAAGCGACCGGACAGGAACGGGCATTCGCTATTATCCACGGAAATAGACAGTTGCCCACATCGCCTAAGTCTGCCTTTACCCAGGACGAGGAAAAGTCAGATCCTACCACTTTTAAAACTTACGGAGAGAAATGTGTGCCTTTAGAAGGTATAACAACACATACGATTATCGGGACAGGGTGGACGACGGACACGGAGACACCCCTCGACTCTCTTCAAAAGGAGGTAGAAGAGGATCACGAGGAGAACAGTGTGGTAGAGCCGGCGGGGATACAGCAGCTTAACACCCACGGGACTCCGATTCTATATGTAGGCGAGACAAAAACTAAGCGGATAGACAGAAGGAAAGACACCAGGCGACACAAAAGGAAACAGCTTGGTGTACGCGTTTTAGGCAAGGCACAGCGCCGACGCGCGAAATTAACAACACACTGTACCCGATACAAAAGGACAGATGGGTTGCACCGTATCTTGAATTATGACCATTCCACGGGCAAGATACACAAGATACGTAATAAGGACAAACAAGGGCCAACTTTGATCCGTCGTCGGATTCAAAGATTGGTTAGCAGAAGAAAGAAGTGGGGAAACATTTTTTATTTCGACAGAGCGAAGAAAGACACACTGAGAGTTAGTGTCAGTAAGAATGGACCACTCAAAAGAAAGAAGAGGTTTAAACCTGGCAACGAATATTACAAGGACCCTAATGCAAAGGGGCGGAAAAGGAAAAGTGATATTGTAGGGACGGCGACTAGCGCCCGGATTCCCTCGGAACGCAACGTTGTCAATAGAGAAAGAGCGGAAGAGGTATTCGATTCCAGGCTGGAATTCGATTCGAAAATCAGTTCAAGACTGGTTAGACCAGAACAATTGACTGATGGAACTGTGGAAATTCAGGTCACAGGTAACGGCGATCCTCCAATGATGGCGGCTATCGCCCGGACTCCCATTGAAGGCAGATATGTCAAGGGAGAACTACGAACGGCAGTTTTAAATGATCATACATATGAAGTCATTTTAGGCTACAAATATGTGAGTTTAGGAGACACTCGTCAATCAAGAGTCACAGCTGCAGTGCAGACAAGTGACCAAGCGAAGGAGAAGAGACAAGGAGACGAGGTTGACTTCCATCCGCAAGAGCTGAGACAAGCTCACAACAACGACAAAGCGGTAGAACCTTGTTTTAAGAAGAGACTGAAGGGAGACAATCCATCGCAACCAGGAGACTGCTTTAAACAGCAAGGACAACTCCTTAGGAAAGTAGGAAAGCGCGGATATGAGTATAAGCAACTGGTAGTACCAGCACGATATAGATTTTATATCTTAGGTATGGGACATGCTAGTGAATCTAGTGGTCAGGTCAGACAATACATCACTACGCAAAGAATCACCCACCATTATTATTGGCAGGGAATCGCAAGGGACATGGATCAATTTATCAGATCAGGTCCTGAATGCCAGAGAGGGGCATCAAATCATGGGAAAAGTGAGGAAGCCACTGTTAAGGGAAACAGACTACGTATGAAGAAGAGGAGGCGTCAACATGACGGAGAATATAATACGACTGGTCCTAAGTGTGAGCTAGAGATAGCATATGTTTTACTGTTTATGCATAGCAAACAGAACAGGTTACAGATTGGATGGCACGGGCCATACACAGTGGTCGAGAAGGCATCTCGAACCAATTATAAGATTCCAATGGAGAATCAGCTGGAAATATATAATATTATTCTGCTAAAGAGATACTTAGCCAGACACATAACTGAAGCGGCCAACTTCAGGACACGAGCAGCCACAAAGCATTTGAATAAAGGAAATCCGAACTCAGCACTGCAGCCCAATGCGGCTAGACAGTCATCTGCAGGTGTGCAGAAAATCACAACCCACTCTACGAACGTAGTCGAGCAGGGGCGACAACTCTTGACTACGGTCACGATATTGAAACAGGAAAGGGAGCAGCTCTTTATAGCTGATGCAGGAGAAGCAACTGAGGAAGATTGCGAGAAGAATGATTTGAACGAGGAGAACGAAGGGTTGAACCAGGAAGAGAAGGAGACCAAAGATAGTGAGAAGATACTAATAGGGGGCAATAAGGAAAGCGAAATACCCCCTAATTCGCAATAGTTCTCCCATGCTCGAACTTGTTGGGGGAAAGCTATGTCGCGAGAGACGAATGAGTTTGTATTTCGTTTCTATACCCATTGTGTGCATACCAGACAGTCGTGGGAAACCCACTAATTTTACAAGAAATGTTTACAGAACACTGAGACAGCACGCAACAACATTCACCTGAAATGTTTTCACAACACGCGGACATTGCACCAACAGACTATCGGAATAATTGATACTAAGTTGCGGATATGTTTACACAGGGCCAGTGTTAACCAAGTATTGTTGTGACTAAGGGAGACTTAAAGTCTGCACAAGGACAACATGAAAGCAGTATGAATACGAAATTATAACGAGAAGAACAACACTGTACGTGCCCCAAAGGACGCACACAGACAGTTTGTCTGGGAGAGGAACAACAAGGAAACGATAATAGAAAAATATTACAGGAAATGTACCTAGGAATGAGGACTGAATTCTGACGAAAGGAAAACAAACGAATTTTCACATGACCCAAGAAGCGACCGGAAAAATAGCCCTAGGCGATTCAGACAGTATATACTGAACGAAATCTATCGTTCGGGCAATGGTATGAAAAATCATTCCGCCCGCATATACTGGTTCCATATTTCACGAGGAAGATTCAGGCCAAGTGTCAGTGAAATTCATGATATGGACATCAAGGTTAGTGTAATATAGATTTGTACCTTATATCATTATATCTTAACCTCAGTCAGATTATATATACATATTTCCCATATATGTAAATAAATATAACACTGTAATTACCAGTCACGTTTATTATAATATTATATCGCATACTCATAGTACAGATTGCAATAAACACCATGCAAAGAATTATTATACTTATAAGATCGCACAGTTTCATTAATTATAATGAAGTAAATACAAGACACGTTTATTTTGTCTCTTACATTACCTGTTAACCGTACAGTAAACACCGCACAGTCATTCATTATAAGGATAAGATTTCACAGACACAAACACACCGCATGCGGAGCATAGGTTACGGGGTATTTATACGGGATTATCCTTTTATCCATCGCAGTGGTAGAGACCGGGGACCTTTGAGATACCTCAGCCTTTGTCTACTACGTTGCGGGCGTTAATTACGGGACAAGCTAAAAAGTAGGGCCGACCAGAGATACTGCGACGACACGCATCTCACATGTAATTAACGGCACCCACTTTACCCATTCTCCACGGGGGTTTTTGAGAAAGGAATTCGCCAGACGGTGAAGGGTCTTTCCATCATCCGCAGCCACCCATGCAGAACAGGGTGCAGACAATACCAAGGCAGGATTGTTGCATTACTAAAGAGCTGTCCACGTTACTTTAATTATCGGAAGGGGCAAGAGCCGACGGACGAATTTGTAAACCAGCGCCTACGCAAATTATTGAGATACAAAATTACTTGTAGTAATGGACAGATTCTCCCAGTGAAATATATGCGCCAACAAATACCAAGATATAACCTGCTTCCACCATCATCACCACCCGAGACCAATATCTTCACCACACAGGGACATCTGCATATCAGCGGAAGTCTCCACCGCATAACATTGTTTAAACAACAACATAGGAACACGCCAGCTCAGACACGCGGCGCAATGTCAACACTCGCTTTGTGAGCGACAAAAGGAACAGGCCATCGACACCTGACGAAATCCAGTGGACCGTCCAGTGTTATTGAATGCAGACTAAGACTTGCCCGTGTATACAAATTCCCAGAGTTTTATTGACAGTCATTCCGAGCCCCGAATCAAGATATCCTTTTTTGTTGGGGTTAAGATTAGGTTAATTCATCATCATCATCACATCGTGTAGACTTAAGTTTAGTGAGTGTATTTTTTGCCTAACTATTATCTTCTTTTCCAGCCATAGTTAGGTTAGTTCTTATTACATTTGTATTGTTGTAACTGAATGTTGTTATATTTCAGTATTTTAATAAACGTTGTAGTTGTGGTTACATTACCCACACACGTTATTACATATATAGAGAAGGAACGAAAGTGTGCGAAAGAGACATACTGTTCTTCTTCTCTTTCTCTTCTGTTCACTCAGTGTAATAGGGGAGTGGGGGCTCGTTAGTATTATAATATAGAGAGGGAGATAGAGTGGTAGGAGGTATATGTCACGAGATCCAGAATCACTGGGGCTATATGCTGGGAACTCATCCCAAAGTCTTATATTCACCTTCTCCACTCCTGCTGCTCATCTTCAACCGGGTGCCAGGCGAATCTGAGCCATTGACAAAGCCGGCACCACACAGATAACTCTCTTTGGTTACCCTCACAGGGGTAACGTTGTGACACTTGTGTAATAGTATTTAATTTTGACCTAAGGAGAGCCCCTTGGTATGTGTGTTGTTTGTACAGGTCTAATTTCTCTTCTAAAGTATGAATGTGTGGGTTAGATTTGTCTATCTGTTTAGTTAAACTTATTGCGTCTTCCAATATATTTTGTTCCCTCTTAAAAGCCCTGTGTATTGTTGTTGCTAAAGTCTATGTTCTGTCCCTTATTGTGTTTTTTAGCAGGTCCCAATATTCTTCAATGTTGTTATTGGGGGTATCCTGTGTGTAACCCTGAATGAGTTGTGTTATTGTATCTGTGAAGAAGGTATTTGTTAGCAAGTTATTGTTGAATTTCCAATGCGGGGATCTCTTTAGTTTTGTATATGTGTGTCCCGTACTTAGAACTGTGTATACTGCTTGGTGATCTGTAAATTTAAGCGTGTTTTTTATATGGTAAGTTTTGTGTATATTGTAATTATTGGATGCGTAGAACCTGTCCAGTCTTGAGGCCTGTCTAAAATATGGGTTTGTCTTGTCGTGAAATGTGAAAGCTTGTGTGTTCGGTTGTAGTTTTCTGTAAACGTCTACTAGGTCATGTTTGTCAAGAATGGGTTGTAAATGTCGTATTGATAGGGGTATTTGAATTTTCTTTCTCTGAGATATGGGGCCTAAGGAACTACTGTCTAAATTGGCCAAAACACAGTTAAAATCTCCCCCTAACACTATTCTAGTTCCTTTGTAGTGCTTATCTATAGTGTCATACAGTCCGTCGTAAAATTTGGGTTGGTCAGTGTCTACTGCGGGTGCGTATATATTAATGAGCGTGTGCGTGTCATGTTTATTGTGTTTGCTCTGTATTTGAATTATGGCGGTTCTGCCACAACCGTCTGTCCTATAATGTACTGTGTCCCAATCTTCGTTAATTTGTAAGATGGCGACACTGCTATGCCTGGGGCCTAGGGCGAACCAGCCATGTTTAAGTCCTAATCTAGTTACAATCCGACTGGCAGAAATGTCGGACATAACCCCTGTCTGTTGCAAGAACACAAAATCAGGTTTATGTTTTTTAATTAGTTTGATAATGTGCTCTAGCTTATTCCCCAAACCGTTGATATTGAGGGATATTAGAACTAGGCTGCTTGACAAAGTGGTATCTGAGGGTTGGCCACTTGTTGCAAACTGTCTACCTGGCAAAGTGGCAGAGTGGGCACTTGCCATATCTAAAATATTTGACAAAACGGGGACTGGACCGTTCGTCTTTTTTGAATTACAAAGCAGAGTAGTGTTCTGAGGCTGGCTACCCGCTACAGGTGAAATATTCAACAAAGCGCTAGTTGATGGTTTATCATGTGTTTTAGGGGTTGTAATAGGCAAAGTGATAGGCTGGTCACTTTTTGCACATGGTTTACACACCAGAGGTGTGACTGTGGGCTGACCGCCTTCTGTCTTAACTAGGCCGCTCGACACATTCGTGTTTACATTGTTAGACCAATCAGTGCATGAGGGCTGACCGATTAACCTAAATTCTTGGTTGCTAGACTGGATAGTGACTGAGGACTGGCTATTCGTCAAATTGCCCTGATAGTTCGGGCCAGGTGCAGGCAAAGCCGCACCGTCAGACCTTCCCGCCTTGACGGGGGGGGGGGGGGGAGGGTTGGCTGCTTAATTACAACTGTGCGCATTTAAGGGTGAGTGCAGTGTGTGTTTGTGTGTAAAAGCAAAAACATCAAAAAACTACTTACATTAAGCACAACTCTTAAATAATAATAATAATAATAATAATACACACTCCCTAAACTATAGGTGTTTACACGTTTTACTTTTAAAATTACATTACTATGAAATAAAGGAAAAAAGTTCATTTCTCCGGACACCGGCAGCTCACTGTCTATTCTTGTTGTAGGTGCAACCAAGGCTTTCCTATACTTGGGAACTGGACAGGTCTGTCTGCACTGGGCCTCAGTGCACGGGGAAAGAACTTCTAGTAGTAAACCCATTCACTCACATGTTCAAAAGGCTTGTCCATCTATGAAGATATCTGCTTGGGACAACATGGCCTCCATGTCGTCCTCTTCTGTAGTTGCCGCCCAACAGGAGGAGGCTTGCGTATTGAACGGCGTCGGCGCCTCTAGAACCTCATGTCTTGTTGGTGATGATCTTCTGCTGTTAGGTGCTGACATCACACGCTCGTCGGCGACAGGTGTCGACGAGTTCCCTCTCGGGGAGGGCACCGGCGTAGGCGCCCTGGGTGATGGTGGTAAGTCTCTCCGGCTAGGGGAGTGCTTGCCCGGCGACCTGCTTTCACTACGCTTTACTTCTTTTGATCTCACAGGCTCTGTTGCCTGGAGCAGGAATCTCTTTCTATTTATTTCTTTCTTTTCTTTCTTGTTATTAACAACTTTGCTATATCCATCGCCCTCACTGGCATCTGGGCAATCTGGGGTAGGGGGCTCGTCTGCCCTGCTCTGCTCTGCCGGTGTTTTGTCGACAGCTGTCTCTTCTTCCCTCATTTTCTTGACCTGGGGATGTGGCGCTCGCTTCTTGGGGCATTGGTTCACCCAATGGGTGTCTAACCCGCAGATTGCACATTGAATTTTCCTGCCTGGCAACGACACCCATATGCGCTGGAATTTTTCTTCTTGTCCCGCTATTTTTAAATGCATAAAATGAGGGACCTGGCATGTCGATGGTTTATACATGATATTCCATTTATCAGAGGCCGTTTTTATTCTGGTTACCTCGGCGTCCTTATCTCCGGTAGCTGCTGCCGCCAGTCGTTGCACCGTCTCAACCTTCATAGTTGGTGGAATCCAATTCAGGATCCCCTTGGCTTTTTCTTTATCTTGGTGCTCAATATACACCGACATTTGTGGGTTGGTCCATTCCAATCGCTTCCCATGAAGGCCTTTATAATGCTTGAGCTGGGCCGCGGCTGTCAATGTGGCATACCATTTGAAAGGTCCTGCAAAGCGATATAGGGTGGCAATCCCACCTGTGCCCACACCTGCAGGCCCTGCGAGAATGCTCGCTATCAGAGAATATGAAGCCCTATTTGCCTGTGGGCCGGTAACACTAATAATCAACGTACCTGGCTTATGGAAAGCTCCACCTTCAAAGTCTTCCTCCATGTTGACATGGAAAATCGGAACTGCTGGCACTGCCATCTTATAATAATTATTCCTCTTGGTTAGAAAAAACCAAATATGGAAACAAAACGAACGAAGCTGTTAGCTGAACAGCTACACCACAGCACACACAAACCTCAAGAAAGAGTGACGCCTTCGGTCTGACTCTAGCTTTGAGATAACTGTCGCAAGCTCTGACTGGTTACTAAGGTGCCTCAGTCTTTATACTGGTCTGGTGCTATGGCTCGCCAGAGGAAGTATTTCTTATTGGAGTTAAGACCGGAAACTTTCTAATGATTGGTCTTGGGGGCTAGTGGACTGTTGAAATAATCTTTAACCTAACTAACTACGAATCCTCTAGTCTGAAATTATTGTTTCTATGTGATGATGACCAACCATTGTTTAAAGTTCTCTCTAATCTAAATGTTTTTCGGTCTGACTTGTATGGAGGCCACACAAGGTTTGATGACATCATGGGTTCATGTGTGTCATGACTGATGATGTCATTGAATCTTGACTAGTAGTTTATTTATCTAACTAGTCATTCATAAAATACTTTACTATAAGGCTAACAGTTGTAGCTACTTAATAGTCTACCCTGTTACATATCACAAGGGAGTGCCACAAGATATTCAGATGAGCGAAAACAATGCTGCATTGGCTGAACACGTTAATTCTAGAATCTGCCGACAACTTTTGTGAAGAATTAAGCAATGATTAATTTTAGCTCGTTTAAGCCCCCACCCCTGATTTACTCAGTGGAATTCTTATTATTCGGGTATGGCTCAGTTTAGAGTGTGTTTAGTAAATTGACTGAGACAAACATGCAGTACATTTAAAATGATGAATCGAAGTTGTATAACTACAAATAACAGATTTAATTATCATTTAAGCTTAACAATGTTATAAATTTGAATAATGAATTATATGCAAAATGTTTTCATCACGGTTGTGATGGGAAGTTAGTTTTAAAGATCACTTGGTAGCTTATAGGGCTTCTTAACTTCCTATGGTATGTTCTGCTCCCGCTGGTGGATTGGTTCGGTGCAGATAGGTCACTGGAGTTCTCACCTCTCTGGTCAAGATTAAAGGGGCTACACATTTCAAGTACAATCAAGAAGTAACTGCCAAGCTACTACACGAGTCCACTTCTACCTTCATTTTGTTCTAGAGATTAGTACCATCCTGTACCACCAACAACTATGGTAAAAGAATAGAAATGAAACGCTCTCCTGGGTATTGCATTTTCCAACCCATGGTTATGGGTCCCTGTCTCTTATTCCACCATCCCATTTAACTCAGAATTTACCCTCGATGAGAATTAAACTTAATCCTTCGAGAGAAACTTTCTTTACATTTAAATTGAATAACTTTTATAGTTACTTTACATTTGAACGAAAAAGCAAATAGTACAGATAGAATATGTTTACATTGACATTTCCACTCATTGAAAAGTGTTCACAATATAAATTGAATATGTTTTCATTAATGTTTACACTGATTTGAAAAGTTTGAAACTTCTATTAATTTTAAAGTGAATATGTTAACATCGACATTTAAACTGGAAGTATTATAATTAAGATGTACATCATTTCTTTTATCTTTCCCACCTTGCTCTATGTATAAATTGGAACTACTGCTGCGTTTAGTTCTCATCAAGAAACTAGTAATAAAGCAGTCGCCAGCCCATGCAATGGTAGTTCATGAAATCATCATACTGTGCACTGAGGTTGCCAGCCTCAAATGACTGGGACATCCACTAGCGATTTTCACATATTAATATTCACATGGTAATATATTCATATTAGTTCACATGTTAGTAATGAAAATATAGAATGTAAAATGACAACTTACGCGAATCCTGGCTCACAGCCTTTTAGCTCAGATGATTGAAGACACCAGCCGTTGCCTTTTTACACGTGTACTTGGGGTCGTTAATTTTATCTTTACTTCCCTCTCTGACTCGGTGTGTCCAGTTTCCTCAGCTCCGGTTTCCTTGTTAAGATGATAGAGATTTCCTGGACTGTTTTGTAAGTCCATCAAGATTATCCAAGAAAATATCCGGCCTGATAACAAAAAATTCTGAATTCTAACTTCTGGTACGTATGGTTGTGTCGCCTTGGCAAGCAATTCTCAGTGTCTCAACACTGAAGCGTGTCAGGTTATATTCCTGTCCCATCCCCGCACCTGTTTGTTATGGAGCTACTCAAAAGCTCCAATCATTTTCAAACACAAATGTCCCGTGGGGAAATTCGAAATATAATTCTGCGCGTTGTGTAAAGGTCAACTTTTCCATATATGGCATGAAAACATCCGATAACTTGACAGGCGAACTCGCCAACTTATCTGTAAACTCATACGACAATATGTTTCAGATGTAATATATTATTACAATCTAAAGTAATCTTGTCATAACAAGTCGGACAGGAAGCAATTAGGTCATCTCTATCCAAAATGTGTCACCCAGATAAGTAATCTCTTATCTGTCACGTACCTGTAATATAATACATTAAAATTCGAAACTACACATTGTAATATAATACATTAAAATACGAAACTACTATGTAGGAGCATTCTGTAAATAAAGATGGCTGCAAACTGATCACGCTTTACTGTGTGCATTGTGAAACTTGTGTGTGCCTGTGAAGAGGACGTAGTAACGCTTATATACATCCATCATAATATTACATGATGGCAGCGGCCGATACCGGACCGATGCAAAAAGCTACACGATAACACGTTAGTACAGTTTGTTCGGCTAACTTTCGTCGTTGAGGTCAACCATGGCGGCTAAACACTACCGCAGCGCACCCTAAATGCGATTTGCCGGTCGAGATGATAAGAGTGAAACTTTCCTATTATGGCGTCAACGCATAAATCTCTACTCCAAGACCACTGGTCTGGAGGGTCAAGCCTTAACTCCATATATTCTAGAAGCATTGGACGATGAAGGTTTGAAAATCTACAATAGTTTTGCTACCGCCATGCCCATTGAGTCGGCAACCGACACCGTAGCCATATTGGACGAATTTGAAAAACGTCTGATCATAAAGCACACAAACTTTAGAGCGGCAAGATTAGAACTTCACCACCTGCGACAGAAACCTGATGAAAGTCTAGACGATTTCTTCACTCGCATTAAGGAGAAAAAAAGTGTATGTAAATTTAGCAAAGAAGAGGAAAAAGAGCGAATTATTGAACAGATCCTTCTTAGCACACCAATGCCAGAGTTCCAGAAATGGCTACTGAGCCAGAGTGATACACTAACTTTACAACAACTTCTGGATGAAGGCAGGAAACACGAGGCACAAACACTAAACATTAAACAAATTCAGCAAGGTACCGTAGCAGCCCAGGTGGATGCAGTAAAAAGCTATAAACCTAAACACAACAAAGCAACTGGTATTAAGCAACAAGGAAAACACAACACAAGCAGAGGTGCTATGTGTAAATGTTGTGGCCTAAACCACATACAAAACCACTGTCCAGCTAAAGACTCTACATGTCATTACTGCAGAAAGAGGGGCCACTGGACAAAATTTTGTTTCAAGAGGAAACAAGACAGTGCTCAACACAAAACTCACAGCAGAGAGTCATCAAAACAAACACATTCTATGATGACTGAGGACTTTGACTCCAGTGAAGAAAGTGATCCTTCCACTTTTGATATTGTGAAGGTACTAACTTTCAGTAACGAATCATAGAGAACGCAGGCTTTCTGCAAGGTACAATTCAGAATACCAGGGATTAAAATGCACAAAGAAAGATATATTCGTTTCAAGATAGACACAGGTGCCCAAGGAAACACTTTACCCTTAAGAATATTCAGGCAGATCATGCCTGACAAGGTGGATGAGCAAGGATTTCCCACAAGGGATGTAAAAAGTAGGAGTGGCAAGACAAAGCTAAGAGCTTACAATGGAACAAATATAGACTGTTTCGGAGCAGTAACACTTGAATTTTCATACAGAGACTCTGAATGGACACCGTCAACATTTTACTTGGTAGATGTTGAAGGACCTGCAATCTTGGGTTTACCAATGTGCGAAGAGCTGAGTGTGGTAACTATTAACAACATTAAAGCTGACAAAAAAAGAACATCTTACTCTACGCATCACTGGAGTAGATGACCTTAAACAGCGATTCCCAGAACAGTTTGACAGAATAGGCAAACTTCCGGGAAAGGCAAGATTTTTTTAAAAAGACAACGCTGAACCAAAGATAGGCCCACCTAGAAAGTATCCTATACATGTTAAACAGAAACTTGCCACAGAACTAGAAAAGATGGTGCAGAGGAAATCACAAGACATCTTTCAACAGAAGATTGACAACATTGTTGAGCAATGTTCTGGCACAGTGGCTATTGCGGACGACATTGTAGTATGCGGGAGGTCAGAACAAGAACATGACCGTAACTTGATTAACTTGATGCATGTAGCACAGGCCCATGGGCTATCATTCAACAGCAAAAAGTGTACAATTAAGTAAACTGAGATACAATTTTTTGGATTGCTGTGCACCCAGAATGGTGTAAAAACAGACCCTAAAAAGGTTAAAGATATTCATGACATGCCAACACCAGCTACAAAGAAGGAACTGCAACAATTCTTAGGTGCTGTCAACTTCCTAGCACAATTCATACCAAATTTGTCAGCTGCTGCAGAACCTTTGCGATCTCTACTACAGAATGAAACTCCGTATGAATGGTCACAAGACTACCAACACATATTCAACCATTTGAAGACCCTCATATCATCTGATGCATGCTTGAAATACTATGATATGCAAGCACCCACTTTTCTCATGGTTGATTCCAGTCTGAAAGGCCTAGGAGCAGCACTTTTGCAACCAGACAAAAATCCTGAAGGACACTATGCCAAAGAACTTCGTCCTGTAGCTTACGCAAGCAAATCATTAAGTTCTGGCGAAAAGAAACTTGCAAACATTGAAAGAGAAATGCTAGCCGTACGTTTTGGAGTCAAACGCTTCCACACATTTCTTTTCAACCGCCCATTTACAATTCTCTCAGATCACAAGCCACTTGAGATGATTCATAAAAAACCAATAGCTTCAGCACCACCACGACTACAAGCTCTATTATTGGAAACACAAGGTTATGATTTTAATATTCAGTATATCCCAGGATATAGGTCTTGCAGATGCTCTCAGCAGACTACCAAACCCCAACAAGATAGCAGATCTTACCCCAAACATTAAAGTTGATTTTGTCAAGTTTAGCGATAATTGGCCTCAACACATCAGAGAAGACACAATGAGAGATCCTATTCTTAACTCTCTCAAAGAACTGATATACCATGGATGGCCAAGCTCTATCAGGGAAGTTCCAACACACATCCGTCCATACTACTCTATGAGGGACGAGTTAAGCATCGAAGATGGTCTGATCCTTAAAAGAGATCGCATTATTATACAAGAAACACAACGCGATATCATCCTTAAACAGCTCCATAATAGTCACCTTGGTATTGTGAAGACACAACTGAGAGCAAAGAAAGATGTTTACTGGCCACAGATAAACAAGGACATAGAAACACTATGTAAAAACTGTTCAATTTGCTAAGAACATGCCAATAGGCAGTGCAGAGAACCTCTCATACCGTCAGACATACCATTGAGCCCTTGGAGCATCATAGGGACTGATATTTTCTCCATCGACAGTAATGACTACCTTATCATTGCTGATTATTACAGCAAATTTCGCATCATTGAGAAACTTCCACAACCCTCACCATCAGCTGTTATTGCAGACATTACAAAGAAGTATTGCAGCATATTTGGCATCCCAGATGAAATTAGATCTGACAACGGTCCACATTTCTCAGGTCAAGCATACAGAAATTTCATTAAGGACTGGAAGATCAAACACACACAACATCATCGCCTACATACCCTAAATCTAATGGTTTCATTGAGAGACAAATACCAACTATCAAGTCAGTCATGAAGAAAACAAGAACAAAGGATGTACACCTAGCACTCTTGAGATGGAGAACAACACCAATAGACAGTAAGATTGACAGTCCAGCAGAACTCATGTTTGATAGAAGAATTAAAGACCTTCTACCATCTAAGGTCCACTTCCGTCCACAACATAAAGACAGCACATATGATCAACTTCAGCATCATCAGCAGGTTCAGAAGTCCAACTATGACAAATGTGCTAAAGACTTACCACCATCATATCCTGGTCAGCATGTGACTACCTACAACCACAACAATAGCACATGGTCAAAAGCATCAATCATTTCAAGAAACCTTGAACCCAGGAGCTATACCTTAAGACCAGACAGCAGCAACAACCTCCTGAGGCGAAACAGAGTGGACATCAGAGAAATCCCACAGAGTACAACAGAGAAGAGAATTTCCATGCCTTCAACAGGCAATGCAGTAACTCCAGACCTTGGTACCCCACAAAACCAACAACCACCAAGGACGAAATCACAACCAACTCAAGCTAAACCAGGGACTTCCAAAGAACCACCAGCCCTTTACACCACTCGTTCTGGCCGTACAGTGACACCTCCCAGCCGATACAGACAGTGACATATATGCTCACACTGAACATTACACATACTTATCCTTTCTCACATGAAACATTTTTTTTTTCAAAAAAGGGGGGATGTAATATAATACATTAAAATGCGAAACTACACATTGTAATATAATACATTAAAATACGAAACTACACATGTAGGAGCATTCTGTAAATAAAGATGGCTGCAAACTGATCACGCTTTACTGTGTGCATTGTGAAACTTGTGTGTGCCTGTGAAGAGGACGTAGTAACGCTTATATACATACATCATAACATTACAGTACCCTGGCCTTATCCGCAATTAGACAAATATGCTGGCGATTTTCGTGTTAATCGGTAGCAGCCAAGGTTGGGTACACGAGAGTATGCCTGTTGTTTCAATATTGCATCACCTGTCTACTATCTTCAGCGGGGATGGTCAGGTAAACAGACGAGACAAACTATCTCTGAGAGGGGTGTAAGAAGGAATAAAATTATAGACATAAATATCCAAGTGTACAAACCACTCGATATTAGGAATGACATTGGACCAACAGCTAAACTGGAATTAACATATTGACAAATTAGTGGAGTCCTGAAGAGGATTTGTTAAGATGTTTAAAAGGTAATTGGGGGGGGGGGGGGGGGGGGTGGCAAGTACTATGACAATGCTCATGTTTTATTAATCATTTATTACAGGAACAAAAGATTATGGAAATATAATATATGACCCTGCTGCACACAGTAACAAATTAAATAATAGAAAATATTAAAAACACAGCAAAAGATATATATATATATATAGCCTATATACTATATATATATATATATATATATATATATATATATATTATATATATATATATATATATATATATTTATATATATAGCCTATATATATATATATAGCCTATATATATATATATATATATATATATATATATATATATATATATATATATATATATATATATATTTATATATATATATATATATATATATATATATATATATTATATATATATATATATATATATATATATATATATATATATATATAATATATATATATATATATATACGAGGGGCATCCAGAAAATAATGCACCACATCGTTTTTCTCAGCTAATAATAAAGATAGAAGCATGAAATTTTCTCACTTCAAATATGGCATGTGCCAATTGTGTGCACCAACTTGCACCGCAACCGGCCAAATAATACGGCTGCCCTAAACCGTTGAAATGGAGCGTGTTAGCAACGTGCGTTATAAGCAGCGAATTGTGATAGAATTTCTCGTTGCAGAGAAGGAAACTGTTGTGAACATTCACAAGCGTCTATGTGATGTGTATGGAAATTTTGCAGTCGACAGGAGTACAGTCAGTTGCTGGGTTTAGAGAAGCAAAGAATCAGGAAGTGGAGATACGGAGCTGCTTGATCGGCCTCGCTGTGGACGTCCTGCCACAGCCACCAACGCAGAAATGTTGAACGAACGAACGAACGAACGAACTTTATTTTCAAAGGGTCAAGAATTGGGCACGCAGGCCCGTCTGACATTCTGCCCTTCCTCTCTCTCTCATCATGTATACTAATATCCTTTCATCCTCACATTTACTTTAAGCATTATTAAGGCATTTATCATTAATAATAATAATAAATTCTTTAAGCACCAAACACGGCGCATAAGGCAGAAACCAGTGCTCTCCAGGTTGTTCGTTGTGACGCCACTCCTCTTAGCTCTTGCACATTATTTTGGCCCAACGTTCTTCCTTCTCTTATTATTGTTCTTCTGAGTGTTTCTTTTGGTCTTCCTTTTTTCCTCTTACCCTCAGGAACCCAAGTGAGCGCCTGTAGTGGTATTCTGTTGTTTTGCATTCGTAGGACATGACCGATATATGACCATCGTCTTTTCCTTATATAGTCGGAGACGTATTTCTGCCTAGAGTCTTCTCTTATTTGTCGATTAGTCTTGAATTCTTTCCAACTGATGTTCATGAGTTTTCTAAGACATTTGTTCTCGAATGTATTCAGCTTGTTCTCCAATGATTTTGTTATTTTCCAACTCTCACAGCCGTATGTTAACACTGAGATAACATTTGAATTAAACAGACGAAGCTTGGTATGTATATTCAATGATCGTAATTCCAAATGTTAGATAATCTATTGAAGGCGCTAGCTGCCAAAGCAATTCTAGTATGGATTTCTCTTGTTGTGTCACCATCCTGAGTCATTTTACTGCCTAAATAATTGAAACTTTCAACTTTCTGTAGTTTTTCCCTGTTCAAGATGATATCAAAGGTCTCGTTAGAAAAGTTCATAGCTTTAGTTTTAGAGGCATTTATTTGGAGACCTATTTTAACCGAGAGATGACACAAATTATTTATTGCTTCTTGGGATTGTCTTGGTGTTGAACTTAAGAATGCTACATCATCTGCGAAATCCAGGTCCCCCAGGAATTTTCCATTTGTCCATTTTATACCTAATTGTTCATTGTGGGTATAGTTTCTCATAACCCAATCAATAGCTATTCCAAAAAAGTAGTGGTGACATAATACAGCCTTGTTTCACCCCTGTTTCTACTGTAAACCATTCTGTATTCCCTTTATTTGTTCTAACACAACATCTTGCATTGTCATATAGTGCTTTGATTATATTCACATATTTTGTTGGAAAACCATAGATTGTAAGTATCTTCCACAATGATGGGCGGTGTAGACTATCAAAGGCATTATAAAAGTAATATTACATTTGCAATAATCATCATAATTAAAGTGTTTTTAAAATAAAATAAAATAATTTAAAAAAAAAATTAATAGTAATAATGAATTTGAAAAATAAATAAATAAATAAAAAATAAATAAATTAAAAAAAAAAAAAAAGAATCGAATTCTTCGTACTGTAAATTAGTGATTTGAGACATATTCAGAGGTATGTTATGAGAACTTGTAAAATGTTCATACGGTGTTCAACTGAATGACTCAGGGACTTTTTTTTTTTTTTTTTTTTTAAGGTTCATCAAGATGAGGTGGGTAGACAGTTACTTTCCATTTTCCTTTCCATTTCCTTTGCGTCCCAAACTCAAGACCAGAATCAGACTAGGTAGATAGTTAGATAGACATATACGAAAGCAATTAATTTGCCAAGGGTTGAAAATCGGACACAGTCCCCTCTTGCATTCTTCCATCCTCTTGCGCATCTTTTATTACTGTTACTCAACATTCTCCAGCGTACTGAAAGTATTAATTTAAGGACAGTGCAACATAACAAGGAAGTATAACAGCATACATTAACAGTACCTGATCATAAAATTAAGAATATAAGTTATTAAGAATATAATATTAAGAATAAGTATATTGTAATGAAAACTAGATCATCAGAGCCTCCATACAGTATATTAGATAAAAGTACAACACAATCAGTTAGGGTGGCATATAATCAGCACTCATAAAGTATTTGAATAGTATACGATTGTATGAGTAAGGACTGTGCGTGTTTTTTCAGGTCATGGGAAGATTGTTCCAAAGATGAGCAGCTGAGTAAGCCAAACTAGTTTTAAATAGGTCAAGCCTGGGCTTGGGTACCTGTAATTTATTTAAGCGCTGACTACGTCTGTCATTGTATTTAAAAGCGGCCAAAGATACTTTGGAGCATTCTGTGACAGGATTTTGTGAATAAATTTCCCTTTGTTAAAGAGGAAGCGCTTCCTGAGGGGTAATATTTGAAGATAATTATATAAATCTATACAATGTGATTGGTGTTTATCAGCAACAAGGGCATTGCGCGTTTTTGAAGCGAGTGGAGCCTTCTTGTGTTGGAGACAGAACAACCATCCCAGATTGTGGAACAATAGTCTAGATGCGTTTGTATATGAGATATGTAGAACATTTTCCTTGCCTCTTCATCCAGGAAATGTTTTAATTTTGGCTAATAGTTAAACTTTTTGTGCTGTTTGCTTTGTGAGTGCATGTACATGTGAGTTCCAACTTAGGTGTTGGTCAACAGTGATACCTAGAGTTCTGTGTTCATTTACGTTTTCAATTAGTGATGTTCCAATGAAGAGCTGAAGTGTTGTTTTCTGCAAGTTTTGTAGTTTTTGTCTGGTTGATATTAACATACATTTTGTTTTACTAATATTTATTTGCATGCGATTCTCGTTGCTCACGTAATAAGATTATGTGTATCGTTTTGTAAAGATTGTTCTAGTGTGGTGCAACATTTATCACTAGTATAGACAGTACAGTCATCGGCAAAAAGGTCACATGATGAGTGTTTGAAATATAGAGGAAGATCATTAATGTATACGGTAAATAGAAGAGGACCGAGAATAGAGCCCTGAGGAACACCTGTATGGACAACGGTTGGGTTCGACAAGGAATTATTGTAAGAGACTATTTGTTGTCTGTCTGACAGGAACGATTTAATTAGCTTTACCAGCTTAATATTTACTTTCATTGTTTCTAATTTTCTGATTAAAATAAAGTGATCTATCATATCAAATGCTTTTTTGAAGTCTACAAATATTGCTCCACATATATTATCGTTATTGATGTTTAGGTGCCAATTGTCTATCATCTTTGTTAAGGCTGTGTGGCATGAATGCTTTGGTCTAAACCCCGAAATGCGCTGAGGGCATTATTCTTACTGATAGGCGAATCACTACTTAACAATTGGCCTTACAGCTGTCAGTCAGCATTGGTAGTGCAAATGCAGTTATAAAAACTCTCAGATTTTCTAAGGTTTGCGCAAGATGGGTTCCTCGAAGTCTCACAAATGATCAGAAGAAATTGCTTTCCTTTGCAATCGGTGGTTATTTTGTATACTGTGCTTTGTTCATTTCTCAGTGATGCCTCCTCTACCTGTCTTGCAAGATCGTCTAGGAAATTCCTTTTGTTGGCTCGGGTTTGGCGTTTAACTTCCTTGTCCAGCTGACTGTACAGTTCGTTATATAGCTGCTTTAACCTGGGGGACTTCGCTTCTGTTTTCTTTCTTTTCATTTCTTTTCTCCCCGTTATCGTGTTTAATGTTTCTGGTGTTATCCAGTCTTGCTTCTTCCTTTCCTGGAATCCCAAGCATGATTTGCTGCTTTCCTTGTATATTGTTGAAATGGTGTTGAAATTCTGGTCTACATCATCAGTCAATGTCTTTTCCTGACTTTTGGCAAATTGATATAGTTTCTTTATGTCAGCCGCAAAAGCTTTTCTGTTAAGGGAGTCCTTCAATTTGCTGATGTCAAACCTTTTCTGTGTAGTTACAGTTGGTCCAGCCCTTCTTAGTTTCACTTTCAGTTTTGCTACTACTAAATGGTGATCACTTCCCACATCTGCACCTCTTCTTACCTTCACATCTTGTAATGCATGTCTCCATCTACCGTTAACCATGATGTGGTCTATCTGGTTTCTGTCCCGACCATTTGGTGATTCCCATGTTAATTTGTGAATTTCTTTATGTGGGAAAAGTGTTCCTCCAATGACCAGGTTGTTAATGCTACAGAAACTTATTAGTTTATCCCCATTTTCGTTTGCTGTTCCGCTGCCGCATTTCCCCATTGTTCTTTCATTATATGTATTGTGTGTACCAACTTTCGCATTGAGGTCTCCCATTACTATAACAAGATCATATCTAGGTGTGTCTTCCATTTCTTTCTGCAGTTGTTGAAAGAATTCATCATTGACCTCCTCATCGCTATCATTCGTTGGTGCGTAGCATTGTATTATTGTAGTGTTGGTGAATCTCCCTCTCAATCTTAATCTTATCAGTCTGTTGTTGATGGGTTTCCATTCCAGTAATGTCCTTTCTATTCTTTTCTGTAGAATAATGGCTACGTCTTCATTGTGCTGTCCATCCTCTCTTCCAGAGTAAAGTACTGTTTCTCCTGTTGCTGTTCTAACTTTTCCTGCCCCTGTCCATCTGCTCTCGCTTATCCCTAGAATGTGTAACCTATAGTTTCTCATTTCTGCCGTGACCTGTCTTAGTTTACCTGTCTCGTTCAATTGTCCTGACATTCCAAAATCCTATTCTTGTATCCTGTTTTGCGGCCAGGACGTCCGTTTTCATATCAGTGGCTTCCTTTCGGCTTTCACCACTGACAGTCATACGAGCCACAGACTCCGAATGTCCATCCCGCAGCAAAGTTTGTTCATTTATTGTTGTTTCCGTAACTTCATTGCTTTTTTTTACATAGACAGGGGTGTCAGCCCTATGCTAAAACCCCCAACCCGGAGGACCAGGGTACCAGCTTTTGTCTGATCCCTACCCACACAGACCAGTCCAGCTTGGTTGAACCTACCAGGAGTAAAATTCTGGGGATTGTCAGGGTACGCAAGCTGCCATACCGCTACAAGGTATAGGTACCATTGATGGCAGACTCATTCTCTGATCTGTCAATATTTCAGCGATTGTCCAATCGTTCGCGTGATAAATACAGTTAACGGCTCACGACTAGCTAATAGGTCTGTTGGTAAACATTACTAGTGCCTGTAAGACAGAGAACAAGAAAATGGGCGTGGCTACAATTTGAGCGACAGATATCGAAGCGCATGTCTTCTGCGTTAAAGAAACGAGGATATTAAAAAGCAAAGAGAGGAGAAAACAGGTGGAAGCAAAAAACGTGTTGATACATGTAAATATTTTTACATACTCAGTCACAGTACGTCCCGGCTTGAAGATATGAAACCATTCATGTCTACTTTATGGAAATAGAGTTACCTGTATACGTAGCTTCTGGGTGACTGTTTTCTTCAATCTCACCTTCCTCCTCCTTTGTGCTCAAATTCCGACTCATAAAGTGTGCCCCTGCGTTTTCTCTTTCTGGAATGTATTCGGTGTGTGTTTGAAAGAGTGTCGCCGAATTTGACATCGTTGAAAGATTCCTTGTGTTTGCAGTGGAAATTACCTGCAACTATCGTCATTTTCGTCATCTTCGGTAGCTATGGCGACCGCCAGGAGATGTTCGGAGGACGGCACCGGTCTTTCCAAGTATATCTTTAACAGATTTACAAGGTAGACCTTCTCCTTTCCTTTAGTAGAGATCTGATAGTTATTTCTCGTGATCTTTTTAAGGACGGTAAACGACCCTTGCCATCCGATGCGTAGTTTTTTGTTCCCGGTTGGGACTAGCAACAAAACTTTCTCTCCTTGTTGCAATTCTCTTTCTTTCGCGGCTTTATTGTATCGTTTAGCATGCTTTGCGCGTGCTTTCTTAAGGTTGGTTGTTGCTAGATCCCATCCTAGCTGTGACCTTTCCTTAAGTTCCGATACATATTTGCTGGCTGAGACGACTGTCTCATCAGCCTTCTGGTCTGTCAGGGACAGAAGTAAGGCTTCTAGCGGCCCCTTAATAAGTCTGCCGAATAAAAGAGTAGCTGGAGGTAAACCCTGTAGGTGTATGGGGGACTTCCCTGTAGGCGAATAAGGCTGCAGAAATGAAAAGGTCCCAATCTTCAGGTTTCTCTCGGCCCAGCTTACATAACATCATGGTGAGGCTTCCTTTGACACGTTCTACTAACCTACTTCCGGCCGGATTATAAGGGCTTGTGTAGATGTGCTGGTTCCTCAAGATCTTAAAGATCTCCTCCATTAACAGGCTACGGAATTGGGATCCGTTATCCGTCAAAACTTATTGAGGGAATCCCAACCGTGTAAATATCTGCACTAGGGCTTCTACGACATGCTTGGAATCCGTGCATGTTAGCGGTATATCTTCGGCCCATATAGTGCATGTGTCGACTAAGGTCAGGATAAATCTGTTCCTTCTTTTAGTCCTTTCCAGGGGTCATATAATGTCGACAGCAACCCGTTCAAATGGTGTCCCCACTATTGGCATTTCACCCATGGGAACTGGGGGTGTCCAATGCTTGGGTGCCACACGTTGGCACTTGGCGCAGGATTTCACGTATCTGATAATATCAGTGTTAAATCCTGGCCACCAAAAGTGAGTCGTTATTCGCTGATTTGTGGCGTTTTGTCCCATATGTCCGCTAAAGGGAAGAGAGTGCCACATTTCTAAGATTTGGTCTCTGTACTGTGTCGGTACTAAGAGCTGATTATACCCTTGATCAGGGTTGCCCGTTCTATGATATAGTACGCCATCCTTAGAAAATATGTCTTCGTTGTGTCTGGGGTCCTTGGCCATGGGCAGTTTCCTAAAGCATGGCTCCAAGGTAGGGTCCTTTTGTTGCGCCTCTTTTAGTTCCTTAGGTAACAAATTTGGCGCAGGCTCCCGTTCCTTCTTTGTTTGCCCTCTTGTGGTTACTGCTGCCACAATTGGCTCTTTCGGTCTCCCAATAAACACATATCTACAGCCAAGTATGACTGGGAAGATCGGGTCATCCATAATAGCCGCTTTGATTACACCTCTGACAAAATCAGAGTGTATTTCCATCAATGCAATGGGAAGCGTCATGGGTGTATCTCCTTTGAAAACTCCACAAAGTTTGACGGTTTTTTCTGTTTCTTGACCGGGTTTGACCAAGTGTCTTGCTACAATGCAATCAAAGGACAACCCTGTATCAAACAAAGAATATGTTGAAGTCCCGTTCAAAATAACAGTACCTCGCGTTGAGGGCCTCTCCCCCTCAGGTTGAGAATCACTGACACTAATTCTTCCTTGCGAGGCTGTTTGCAAGCATCCGATGCGATTCGGCCCGGTGTGCTTGATCATATGTCCCGTGCGCAGGGGTTTTCTTTTTGTCACCCTGTCCTTTCTGGCCGCGCTGCCATGCAGACCGGTTGGGTTGATCATAATTTTTGTTGTTGGTGGGGTACTTGTTTTTATAGTATTTAGATTTTTCCGGAGGGGAATTCTGAGATACAGTTTCTCTGGGGTTATGGTGGTGAGAACAATGGGAAGACTGTTCTAGATTATTTTTCCGAGAAGGCTCTTCTGTCGGTTTGCGTTTTGCTCCTGGCATTTCCGCCAGCGCATTGTTATATCGCTCCGCCTTGCTCAAAATGTCTTCTAGTTTTTCTGCGCCTTGTTCGGCCAGAAATCTACGGGTGTCACTTGACAACGTGTTCTTTATTTGTCCGCTTTCAACGAACTCCTCAAGTTCTTCATAGGTAGAGATAAGCTGTGAAAGCTGCAGGCACTTTGTCAAGTATCCATTCAGACGGGAAGAGAACTGCTGAAAAGTTTCAGTGCTCTCCTTTCTGCTGTTTAGGAACGGTTGCAAAAATTTCCGAGCGTTCATTTTAAACCGCTCAAGCAAAGCCTTCTTCAACATGTCGTAATCGTCTTGGTGACTGCTTTCCAGCTTTGTGTACGCATCATACGCGGAGCCTTTTAAAACCTGGGAATGCTTTAAACACCAACGCGACCTTTCTAACTCGTACAGATTTGCCATTTTTCCCAATTTTTTTCTAGATAACAGTCAATTTTTTCATTGGGGCTTGGGAAGGATTCAAGGGCAAAGGACATAGCTGTGAGTTGGGGAGATTGAGTGCTGGCTTGATCGGTTAAAGAAGAATGGGGAGAAAACGGCTCTCCTTTGCTGGAAGTAGAGGATGCCCCACGGCTTTGGACCTCTAGGGCATTAAGAGCCAATTTATGATGTCTCTCCTCTCTTTCCTCATACCGTCTCTCCTTCTCTCTTTCGTTCGCCCTGCGAATTTCCATTTCCGCCTCAATTTTCTTCTTCTCCCTAGCTTCGTCAGCTTTTTTCTTCTCTCTAATTTTCTTCTTTTTTTTCTCCGCATCATATCTGTCAAGTTCTTCGTTGACAAACGCTTTCGCTTCTTCTCCCTGTAATCCCTCTTCCCTTGCTTCCTCTCTTAGCATTTGCCTAAGCTTTGCGCGCTCAGCCATTGTAAATAACTGACTGGGACAAGTTTTCAATGTTGTCAGATAGGTTTTGTGAAACCATTAACACACGGCACGGCAATATGAAAACGATGGTCGAATGCCTAAACAGAGCCATACTACAAGGAGCCACTGATTCCATTCCCAGAGGAGCAAGAAAAAAATTACAAACTTTACTGGACTGAAGAACTTCAAAGGCTCGAAGATGAAGTAACAGAGGTCAGAAACACAGCAGAAAGAGAACAAACAACTGAAGCAAACATATTACTCAAAGCCACCACTGCAAAATACCAAAAAACATTAAATAAAAACAAGAGACTGCTGGAAAGAAAAAACAGAAAATCTAAACTTAGATAAAGTTAGTTGCTTATCCTTTACAGGACGTGGCAATCAACCCCATGATAGGAAACTCTTTACAGAGCGATACAACAGGAAGCAATCTGATCATCAGAAGAAGTCCCCCGACCGACAAGTGTTTCGGCCTGATATACTCCTTTACACTCTAAGAGGGGGGGGGAGCCACTTGGGTCATGATTCCCAAGCGCCTCAGCCTCCTGTTGTTTTGTATTGAAAATGAACCCATTTCACTTCTGGTAGCAACTTTAAAATCCACAACTCCTCCAGCCGTGGAGGCAATTGTGAAAGTAACAAAGAGAAGACAAGTTATTCCGTTCGTTCCGTCGCACATCACAACTAACGACACACACTGAGTCACCTGCGCGAAGCCGACGAGTCTAGCCACTGCGCTCTAGCCACTGACATTCGGTGCCTGACACCCCTTATAATATACGCCGCCTGTTGCCCCTGAGTCACAGCCCTTTCACTAGTACACCAAAAAACTCAGTGTATTGTGGACTTAGAAAAATGTTGGTGTTTTCTGTACTGCAGCGTTTATTGTCACGATTTCCATTGCCCATTGCGGTTTTTCCACAGCCAGCCTGATGCCTTTTCGGCAGTTTCACTAAGCCTCTTTAGTGTCTTTGTTCTCGACTGTCCCCTTAGCCCCAACAGTTTCAATAAATCATACACTGATGCAGCCACAAGCTCTCTTGCGCCCACTTCAACAGCCATGACCCTTGCAGTGAACCCATCGTGTCTTAGATCCGCGGCCAAATCACTATACTTGGCCGCTTTGAACGAATGTTGCTCGTCTAATCTGGATTCAAATGGCACGGTCAGTTCAATCAGTATGACCTGAAGCGATGCTGAAGAATGAAGCACTATATCCGGCTGTCTCCGCGATTTTCTGATACTCTCTGGATATGTCCCTCGTCCAGGTAGGTCTACCGCCATCTCCGAGTCGTTTGCACAGTCAAGAAGTGATGGTAAACTGCTACCTGGTTTACTCGGTTTGGGGTTTGCTGACTTTCCTGCCCTCAGAAAGTATGTATTTGCGGTGCTCGGCTTGGGTTTGCTATTCGCCTTCATCCTTGCCAGATCTATTCCTTCATCCTTGCCAGATCTATTACATCTTTTATTAGCTGTTTGTGATTTTTCTAGACAATTTTTTTTCATTCAGTAGTTTGCCATTGCTTTCTGAACGGTACGGCGCTTATACCATTGTTAAAAACCCACACAAAGCGATCTGCTACCAAACCGCCTGCAGCAGGTTTCGAACCTGGTATGGGACCCAAAGATGTAGCAATAGAGAATGCAGTCAGCGACCCATAGCGTAACTGCTTGCATCAGGGTCAGCGAACCAGAGCTGACCAAGACCCTACTCCACCTCCACGTGGTGGTCTTGGAAACAGGCTGCATCACTGCAGTCTGGCTGAGAGAGTAGGGATCGCAGAGGGAAGGCAAACCCGGTCCCAAAAAATGCCGTGCTGAAGTCGGATGTGTCGACCGAAAGGTGCAGATATCACAGCTCTGGCGTAAACAGACACAACGCAACCAACGTCCTTTTTAGGACGAACGAGGAAGAAGAAGAAGAACCTGGTATATCTGGATTATGAAACTGCGTTCATATCCATTAGGCCACAGATGCCGACAAACTTAGATAAAGACGGCAATAAGCTATGGAAACTGGTTAGAACCTTGAACAACGAAGGATCTCAATACTAACAAATCGCACTCAAACACCGCAACAATATGCTGATATGCAAAAAACTGCAAATGCATTTATAGAATACTTTGCTAGCGCAAATCACATTGATGTCCCCGCTGACTGGAAGAAAATCGTCACAGATGAACAGATGATTTATGACAACACACAGATTGCACCTGAAGAGCATATGATGACACATTTCACAATGGCAGAAATGGAAGAGGCAATAAAGTCACTAAAGAAAAAGAAGTCACCTGGAAAAGATGGAATAACTAATGAAATGTTAATAGGCCTCGGCACAAGGACAAAAAAGAAGCTTCTGGCAGTACTGAAATACAGTTGGAAAAGAGGAATTGACCCGCAGGCATGGCAAAAAGCTATACTGATACCTATACCAAAGAAAGACAAGGACCTGAAAGAACCAAATGGTTACAGACCGATCAGCCTACTAAGCTGTGTAGGAAAACTGATGGAGCGCATGATTAATACCAGACTGATGTGGCACCTGAAAAGCAAACATTTATTAAACCATCAACAAGCAGAATTCAGACAACGCAGATCCACTGAAGATCAAATCACAAATATAGCTCAGGAAATCGAAGATGCCTTCCACGAAAAAAAGCACACGCTAGTGGTTCGGGTAGATTTAGAAAAAGCTTTCGATAAAGTATGGAAAGAGGGATTGAAAGTCAAACTGCAGAGAAGTGGTGTATGTGGGCGAATGTATAAATGGATTGGTCACTACCTTGAAAATAGAACCGCCAGAGTACAGCTGCAAGGACAGACTAGTAAAACGTTTATATTAGAGCAGGGTGTCCCACAAGGGGGAGTCCTGTCACCTACACTGTTCCTTGCATACATAAATGACATAACTGACAATATTCAACAAATAGCACACAATGCTTCCTTTGCAGATGACTTAGCCTTGTGGATCTCTGAAGAACGTATCACTACTGCAAACATTCTGATGCAGCAAGCACTAACATCACTGGAAGAGTGGGCCAAAACATGGCTCATGAAGATTAATGAAGAGAAACAACGTACACTGTATTTTCCCTCTCAACTAGACCCCAGAGCTTCCAACTAGTGCTAAACGGAGAAAATCTTCATTTAAATGAAAATCCAAACTACCTAGGCATTATTTTTGATCGCCGTCTGACCTGGAAAAAAACAGGTTGACAGAAATCGAATGAGAGCAAGACAAAGAATAGCAATTATGAAAAAACTTGCTGGAACAACTTGGGGTGCAGATGAGAAAGTGCTTAAGACGTTGTACACAGGTCGAGTGAGGCCAGTCCTTGAACATGGCATGGCAGCGTGGGCAACAGCAGCTAAAACTTCGATAAAATTAGCAGATTCCAAAATCAAGCAATAAGAATTATAATGGGAGGCATGAAGTCAACACCTATAAAAGAACGCGAAAAGATTACATGCCTCCAGCTAATGACAGATAGAAGAGACTGCAGGGCTCAGCAACAGGCCGAAAAATTCAAAAGACTAACAGACCACCCAATGTGCCATAGAATAAATGCTCTTAGAAGGCAAAGACTCAAACGAAGCAATTTTGTAGAATCAACAAAACCACAAATGAGAGCAGTATCCATAGATGAAATATACACTGTTAAACCCATCTACACTGCACACAAGCTTCCAGTTTGGAAACAAAATCGTTTCCCTAAAATGAAAGAAAACATTCCTGAAATTGAAAGAAAAAAGAGCAAAACTGCAACAGATAGAAAATCCATAGCGACAAAATACATAGAGAAACATTACCCACACAACACCTGGACTCATGCATACAACGATGGATCAGCAACAAATGCAACAGAAAATGGAGGTGGGTGTGTCTTTCTGACCTTAAACACTGGGGCAGAAAAAGGGCTGTCAGTGGCGACAGGACGATTCTCCAGCAACTTCAGAGCAGAGGCAGAGGCCTCGAAAACTGCAGCAGAAGTTATATTGACAGAAGAAAGCGTAGAGAGGCAAGTTGCTTTCTTTACTGATGCACAGTCAGTAATTACAACGTTGAAAAGCCAAAATAATACAGACCTGGATGATCTCAGAATAGTGCTCCACAAACTTTGTCAACGATTCAAAAGTGTTGTGATCCAATGGATCCCATCTCATTGTAACATCACTGGCAATGAAGAGGCTGACAGAATGGCAAAAGAAGGTTCACATCTACCTCAGCCTGATGCAAGCATAACTTTTGAGGAGGCAAAGAGTTTTATCAGAATCAGATACAGAAACAAATGGAATGTTGAACATCCAGGCACATACAAATTGATGCTTACTACCAGCTCCACAGAAGAGAACAAGTGGTAATCTTCAGACTCCGCACTGGCCACAACAGATTGAGATACCATCTATTCAACAAGCAAAAGATAGGAACTACCGATCAGTGTAACTGTGGCACTGATAAAATGACTGCTGAACATCTGCTTCAAAGTTGCCCCTTATATGTGGTACAGAGAAAGTGCATATGGCCGACGCCAGCTCCTTTCGTGGAAAAGCTTTACGGGGATTCAAATAGCCTCAAACTGACTACTGCTTTCTTTGAGAGCATTCAAGTGGACGTCTGAGAGTGTACGAAGAAGAAGAAGTAAATAACTGACTGACTCGAGAAAGAAAGAAGAAAAAGGATACACTGGTACCCACCAATTACGAGAAAAATACAGAGATAAAGAAAAATGTTATTTAACTGTGATACCTCCTCCTGTTATCAGCTATCTAATCTATCGCTGTTATTATCTGGCAATTAAGGCTCCTAATACAGACCACTAAGCCAAATAAATGGTAGATCAGGCTAATAACTGTAAAAATTACAATGTTATTACAGTGGGAACTAAAAAAAAAAATTTATTTCAAAAATTTAAGGAGAAAAAAAAATTCCCTTAATTTTTAAGTCCACCTACAAGTCCACACCCGAAGTCAGTTAGGGTAAGGGAGGTTATTAACTTGACGTGATAGTCTGAATGCGCTCCTTAGCTGACTAACTTATTAAGATATTTGAAAGGTAATGGATGGGGTGCAAGCACTAAGACAATGCTCACTTTTTATAAATCTTTTATTAGAGGAAAAATAGATTATGGAAGTATAATATATGACTCTGCTGCACACAGTAACAAGATTAAATTAGACAGAATTCAGCATCAGGCTTTATGTACAATAGCAGGTGCAATCAGATCAACATCAATGGGAGCTATAGAGGTGGCTATAGAGGTGGCTCCCACGATCACTTTCCCATACCGATGCTAAAGACAAAGCAACATCATTGGATCTCAGAGACTTCCGACCGCAGAAAAGATCTGTCATTGCTTTCAGTTTCTCATTATCAAAGTAGGTACCGACACTGTCTTCGCCTGTCCACGTGCACGATCAGAGATTTGACGTTATCATTTCCGTTTTGTCGGCACTATCTAGTAGAGCTCAATTGGTATGAGAGAGAGAGAGAGAGAGAGAGAGAGAGAGAGAGAGAGAGAGAGAGAGTTGGTGGTGTTGTGGGAGGTGGGGAGATGTTAATCGTACATTTTGAGTCTTTTTGGTTTTGTTTCTGGCGCCTGTGCGAGCTATTTTGTAATATGTTTTTTAGCACAGTGGTGGGAGTATACAGTAATTTTCAATCAACAATAAGAGGCCGGCCAAAATAGGTTGGCGGGCCGGTCAAAACTGGTTGGCGGGCCGTAGTTTGGCCACCTCTGACCTAGACGAAGGTGGACCTAGGACATTACAGAGAGTCTGAACATGCCTTTGGGTGATGCAGGTCGACTTGCCCAGAATCGTGATGCGTTCAGAGCAGCTGTAATGGAAACAACGTTCTGAAGAGAATACGTCACAGGATGATGACTTAATATGGCTTCAACGGTGTCTATCTTTACACAAGATTACTCTTGGCAGAGTTGTAGATAGAAGGTTAATGACGCTTCTATCAGAAGGGTATGCCACAAGATATTCAGATGAGCGAAAACAATGCTGCATTGGCTGAACACGTTAATTCTAGAATCTGCCGACAACTTTTGTGAAGAATTAAGCAATGATTAATTTTAGCTCGTTTAAGCCCCCACCCCTGATTTACTCAGTGGAATTCTTATTATTCGGGTATGGCTCAGTTTAGAGTGTGTTTAGTAAATTGACTGAGACAAACATGCAGTACATTTAAAATGATGAATCGAAGTTGTATAACTACAAATAACATATTTAATTATCATTTAAGCTTAACAATGTTATAAATTTGAATAATGAATTATATGCAAAAAGTTTTCATCACGGTTGTGATGGGAAGTTAGTTTTAAAGATCACTTGGTAGCTTATAGGGCTTCTTAACTTCCTATGGTATGTTCTGCTCCCGCTGGTGGATTGGTTCGGTGCAGATAGGTCACTGGAGTTCTCACCTCTCTGGTCAAGATTAAAGGGGCTACACATTTCAAGTATAATCAAGAAGTAACTGCCAAGCTACTACACGAGTCCACTTCTACCTTCATTTTGTTCTAGAGATTAGTACCATCCTGTACCACCAACAACTATGGTAAAAGAATAGAAATGAAACGCTCTCCTGGGTATTGCATTTTCCAACCCATGGTTATGGGTCCCTGTCTCTTATTCCACCATCCCATTTAACTCAGAGTTTACCCTCGATGAGAATTAAACTTAATCCTTCGAGAGAAACTTTCTTTACATTTAAATTGAATAACTTTTATAGTTACTTTACATTTGAACGAAAAAGCAAATAGTACAGATAGAATATGTTTACATTGACATTTCCACTCATTGAAAAGTGTTCACAATATAAATTGAATATGTTTTCATTAATGTTTACACTGATTTGAAAAGTTTGAAACTTCTATTAATTTTAAAGTGAATATGTTAACATCGACATTTAAACTGGAAGTAATATAATTAAGATGTACATCATTTCTTTTATCTTTCCCACCTTGCTCTATGTATAAATTGGAACTACTGCTGCGTTTAGTTCTCATCAAGAAACTAGTAATAAAGCAGTCGCCAGCCCATGCAATGGTAGTTCATGAAATCATCATACTGTGCACTGAGGTTGCCAGCCTCAAATGACTGGGACATCCACTAGCGATTTTCACATATTAATATTCACATAGTAATATATTCATATTAGTTCACATGTTAGTAATGAAAATATAGAATGTAAAATGACAACTTACGCGAATCCTGGCTCACAGCCTTTTAGCTCAGATGATTGAAGACACCAGCCGTTGCCTTTTTACACGTGTACTTGGGGTCGTTAATTTTATCTTTACTTCCCTCTCTGACTCGGTGTGTCCAGTTTCCTCAGCTCCGGTTTCCTTGTTAAGATGATAGAGATTTCCTGGACTGTTTTGTAAGTCCATCAAGATTATCCAAGAAAATATCCGGCCTGATAACAAAACATTCTGAATTCTAACTTCTGGTACGTATGGTTGTGTCGCCTTGGCAAGCAATTCTCAGTGTCTCAACACTGAAGCGTGTCAGGTTATATTCTTGTCCCATCCCCGCACCTGTTTGTTATGGAGCTACTCAAAAGCTCCAATCATTTTCAAACACAAATGTCCCGTGGGGAAATTCGAAATATAATTCTGCGCGTTGTGTAAAGGTCAACTTTTCCATATATGGCATGAAAACATCCGATAACTTGACAGGCGAACTCGCCAACTTATCTGTAAACTCATACGACAATATGTTTCAGATGTAATATATTATTACAATCTAAAGTAATCTTGTCATAACAAGTCGGACAGGAAGCAATTAGGTCATCTCTATCCAAAATGTGTCACCCAGATAAGTAATCTCTTATCTGTCACGTACCTGTAATATAATACATTAAAATTCGAAACTACACATTGTAATATAATACATTAAAATACGAAACTACTATGTAGGAGCATTCTGTAAATAAAGATGGATGCAAACTGATCACGCTTTACTGTGTGCATTGTGAAACTTGTGTGTGCCTGTGAAGAGGACGTAGTAACGCTTATATACATCCATCATAACATTACATGATGGCAGCGGCCGATACCGGACCGATGCAAAAAGCTACACGATAACACGTTAGTACAGTTTGTTCGGCTAACTTTCGTCGTTGAGGTCAACCATGGCGGCTAAACACTACCGCAGCGCACCCTAAATGCGATTTGCCGGTCGAGATGATAAGAGTGAAACTTTCCTATTATGGCGTCAACGCATAAATCTCTACTCCAAGACCACTGGTCTGGAGGGTCAAGCCTTAACTCCATATATTCTAGAAGCATTGGACGATGAAGGTTTGAAAATCTACAATAGTTTTGCTACCGCCATGCCCGTTGAGTCGGCAACCGAATCCGTAGCCATATTGGACGAATTTGAAAAACGTCTGATCATAAAGCACACAAACTTTAGAGCGGCAAGATTAGAACTTCACCACCTGCGACAGAAACCTGATGAAAGTCTAGACGATTTCTTCACTCGCATTAAGGAGAAAAAAAGTGTATGTAAATTTAGCAAAGAAGAGGAAAAAGAGCGAATTATTGAACAGATCTTTCTTAGCACACCAATGCCAGAGTTCCAGAAATGGCTACTGAGCCAGAGTGATACACTAACTTTACAACAACTTCTGGATGAAGGCAGGAAACACGAGGCACAAACACTAAACATTAAACAAATTCAGCAAGGTACCGTAGCAGCCCAGGTGGATGCAGTAAAAAGCTATAAACCTAAACACAACAAAGCAACTGGTATTAAGCAACAAGGAAAACACAACACAAGCAGAGGTGCTATGTGTAAATGTTGTGGCCTAAACCACATACAAAACCACTGTCCAGCTAAAGACTCTACATGTCATTACTGCAGAAAGAGGGGCCACTGGACAAAATTTTGTTTCAAGAGGAAACAAGACAGTGCTCAACACAAAACTCACAGCAGAGAGTCATCAAAACAAACACATTCTATGATGACTGAGGACTTTGACTCCAGTGAAGAAAGTGATCCTTCCACTTTTGATATTGTGAAGGTACTAACTTTCAGTAACGAATCATAGAGAACGCAGGCTTTCTGCAAGGTACAATTCAGAATACCAGGGATTAAAATGCACAAAGAAAGATATATTCGTTTCAAGATAGACACAGGTGCCCAAGGAAACACTTTACCCTTAAGAATATTCAGGCAGATCATGCCTGACAAGGTGGATGAGCAAGGATTTCCCACAAGGGATGTAAAAAAGTAGGAGTGGCAAGACAAAGCTAAGAGCTTACAATGGAACAAATATAGACTGTTTCGGAGCAGTAACACTTGAATGTTCATACAGAGACTCTGAATGGACATCGTCAACATTTTACTTGGTAGATGTTGAAGGACCTGCAATCTTGGGTTTACCAATGTGCGAAGAGCTGAGTGTGGTAACTATTAACAACATTAAAGCTGACAAAAAAAGAACATCTTACTCTACGCATCACTGGAGTAGATGACCTTAAACAGCGATTCCCAGAACAGTTTGACAGAATAGGCAAACTTCCGGGAAAGGCAAGATTTTTTTAAAAAGACAACGCTGAGCCAAAGATAGACCCACCTAGAAAGTATCCTATACATGTTAAACAGAAACTTGCTACAGAACTAGAAAAGATGGTGCAGAGGAAATCACAAGACATCTTTCAACAGAAGATTGACAACATTGTTGAGCAATGTTCTGGCACAGTGGCTATTGCGGACGACATTGTAGTATGCGGGAGGTCAGAACAAGAACATGACCGTAACTTGATTAACTTGATGCATGTAGCACAGGCCCATGGGCTATCATTCAACAGCAAAAAGTGTACAATTAAGTAAACTGAGATACAATTTTTTGGATTGCTGTGCATCCAGAATGGTGTAAAAACAGACCTTAAAAAGGTTAAAGATATTCATGACATGCCAACACCAGCTACAAAGAAGGAACTGCAACAATTCTTAGGTGCTGTCAACTTCCTAGCACAATTCATACCAAATTTGTCAGCTGCTGCAGAACCTTTGCGATCTCTACTACAGAATGAAACTCCGTATGAATGGTCACAAGACTACCAACACATATTCAACCATTTGAAGACCCTCATATCATCTGATGCATGCTTGAAATACTATGATATGCAAGCACCCACTTTTCTCATGGTTGATTCCAGTCTGAAAGGCCTAGGAGCAGCACTTTTGCAACCAGACAAAAATCCTGAAGGACACTATGCCAAAGAACTTCGTCCTGTAGCTTACGCAAGCAAATCATTAAGTTCTGGCGAAAAGAAACTTGCAAACATTGAAAGAGAAATGCTAGCCGTACGTTTTGGAGTCAAACGCTTCCACACATTTCTTTTCAACCGCCCATTTACAATTCTCTCAGATCACAAGCCACTTGAGATGATTCATAAAAAACCAATAGCTTCAGCACCACCACGACTACAAGCTCTATTATTGGAAACACAAGGTTATGATTTTAATATTCAGTATATCCCAGGATATAGGTCTTGCAGATGCTCTCAGCAGACTACCAAACCCCAACAAGATAGCAGATCTTACCCCAAACATTAAAGTTGATTTTGTCAAGTTTAGCGATAATTGGCCTCAACACATCAGAGAAGACACAATGAGAGATCCTATTCTTAACTCTCTCAAAGAACTGATATACCATGGATGGCCAAGCTCTATCAGGGAAGTTCCAACACACATCCGTCCATACTACTCTATGAGGGACGAGTTAAGCATCGAAGATGGTCTGATCCTTAAAAGAGATCGCATTATTATACAAGAAACACAACGCGATATCATCCTTAAACAGCTCCATAATAGTCACCTTGGTATTGTGAAGACACAACTGAGAGCAAAGAAAGATGTTTACTGGCCACAGATAAACAAGGACATAGAAACACTATGTAAAAACTGTTCAATTTGCTAAGAACATGCCAATAGGCAGTGCAGAGAACCTCTCATACCGTCAGACATACCATTGAGCCCTTGGAGCATCATAGGGACTGATATTTTCTCCATCGACAGTAATGACTACCTTATCATTGCTGATTATTACAGCAAATTTCGCATCATTGAGAAACTTCCACAACCCTCACCATCAGCTGTTATTGCAGACATTACAAAGAAGTATTGCAGCATATTTGGCATCCCAGATGAAATTAGATCTGACAACGGTCCACATTTCTCAGGTCAAGCATACAGAAATTTCATTAAGGACTGGAAGATCATAACACACAACATCATCGCCTACATACCCTAAATCTAATGGTTTCATTGAGAGACAAATACCAACTATCAAGTCAGTCATGAAGAAAACAAGAACAAAGGATGTACACCTAGCACTCTTGAGATGGAGAACAACACCAATAGACAGTAAGATTGACAGTCCAGCAGAACTCATGTTTGATAGAAGAATTAAAGACCTTCTACCATCTAAGGTCCACTTCCGTCCACAACATAAAGACAGCACATATGATCAACTTCAGCATCATCAGCAGGTTCAGAAGTCCAACTATGACAAATGTGCTAAAGACTTACCACCATCATATCCTGGTCAGCATGTGACTACCTACAACCACAACAATAGCACATGGTCAAAAGCATCAATCATTTCAAGAAACCTTGAACCCAGGAGCTATACCTTAAGACCAGACAGCAGCAACAACCTCCTGAGGCGAAACAGAGTGGACATCAGAGAAATCCCACAGAGTACAACAGAGAAGAGAATTTCCATGCCTTCAACAGGCAATGCAGTAACTCCAGACCTTGGTACCCCACAAAACCAACAACCACCAAGGACGAAATCACAACCAACTCAAGCTAAACCAGGGACTTCCAAAGAACCACCAGCCCTTTACACCACTCGTTCTGGCCGTACAGTGACACCTCCCAGCCGATACAGACAGTGACATATATGCTCACACTGAACATTACACATACTTATCCTTTCTCACATGAAACATTTTTTTTTCAAAAAAGGGGGGATGTAATATAATACATTAAAATGCGAAACTACACATTGTAATATAATACATTAAAATACGAAACTACACATGTAGGAGCATTCTGTAAATAAAGATGGCTGCAAACTGATCACGCTTTACTGTGTGCATTGTGAAACTTGTGTGTGCCTGTGAAGAGGACGTAGTAACGCTTATATACATACATCATAACATTACAGTACCCTGGCCTTATCCGCAATTAGACAAATA
Source organism: Oreohelix idahoensis (assembly GCA_024509875.1). Lineage (NCBI taxonomy): Eukaryota > Metazoa > Mollusca > Gastropoda > Stylommatophora > Oreohelicidae > Oreohelix > Oreohelix idahoensis. The sequence goes on along the minus strand of JAMPIV010019420.1, from coordinate 499,106 downwards.
TGCTGGCGATTTTCGTGTTAATCGGTAGCAGCCAAGGTTGGGTACACGAGAGTATGCCTGTTGTTTCAATATTGCATCACCTGTCTACTATCTTCAGCGGGGATGGTCAGGTAAACAGACGAGACAAACTATCTCTGAGAGGGGTGTAAGAAGGAATAAAATTATAGACATAAATATCCAAGTGTACAAACCACTCGATATTAGGAATGACATTGGACCAACAGCTAAACTGGAATTAACATATTGACAAATTAGTGGAGTCCTGCAGAGGATTTGTTAAGATGTTTAAAAGGTAATTGGGGGGGGGGGGGGGGGGGTGGCAAGTACTATGACAATGCTCATGTTTTATTAATCATTTATTACAGGAACAAAAGATTATGGAAATATAATATATGACCCTGCTGCACACAGTAACAAAATTAAATAATAGAAAATATTAAAAACACAGCAAAAGATATATATATATATATATATATATATATATATATATATATATATATATATATATATATATATATATATATATATATATATATATATATATACGAGGGGCATCCAGAAAATAATGCACCACATCGTTTTTCTCAGCTAATAATAAAGATAGAAGCATGAAATTTTCTCACTTCAAATATGGCATGTGCCAATTGTGTGCACCAAATTGCACCGCAACCGGCCAAATAATACGGCTGCCCTAAACCGTTGAAATGGAGCGTGTTAGCAACGTGCGTTATAAGCAGCGAATTGTGATAGAATTTCTCGTTGCAGAGAAGGAAACTGTTGTGAACATTCACAAGCGTCTATGTGATGTGTATGGAAATTTTGCAGTCGACAGGAGTACAGTCAGTTGCTGGGTTCAGAGAAGCAAAGAATCAGGAAGTGGAGATACGGAGCTGCTTGATCGGCCTCGCTGTGGACGTCCTGCCACAGCCACCAACGCAGAAATGTTGAAATGCGCTGAGGGCATTATTCTTACTGATAGGCGAATCACTACTTAACAATTGGCCGTACAGCTGTCAGTTAGCATTGGTAGTGCAAATGCAGTTATAAAAACTCTCAGATTTTCTAAGGTTTGCGCAAGATGGGTTCCTCGAAGTCTCACAAATGATCAGAAGAAATTGCTTTCCTTTGCAATCGGTGGTTATTTTGTATACTGTGCTTTGTTCATTTCTCAGTGATGCCTCCTCTACCTGTCTTGCAAGATCGTCTAGGAAATTCCTTTTGTTGGCTCGGGTTTGGCGTTTAACTTCCTTGTCCAGCTGACTGTACAGTTCGTTATATAGTTGCTTTAACCTGGGGGACTTCGCTTCTGTTTTCTTTCTTTTCATTTCTTTTCTCCCCGTTATCGTGTTTAATGTTTCTGGTGTTATCCAGTCTTGCTTCTTCCTTTCCTTGAATCCCAAGCATGATTTGCTGCTTTCCTTGTATATTGTTGAAATGATGTTGAAATTCTGGTCTTTATCATCAGTCAATGTCTTTTCCTGACTTTTGGCAAATTGATATAGTTTCTTTATGTCAGCCGCAAAAGCTTTTCTGTTAAGGGAGTCCTTCAATTTGCTGATGTCAAACCTTTTCTGTGTAGTTACAGTTGGTCCAGCCCTTCTTAGTTTCACTTTCAGTTTTGCTACTACTTAATGGTGATCACTTCCCACATCTGCACCTCTTCTTACCTTCACATCTTGTAATGCATGTCTCCATCTACCGTTAACCATGATATGGTCTATCTGGTTTCTGTCCCGACCATTTGGTGATTCCCATGTTAATTTGTGAATTTCTTTATGTGGGAAAAGTGTTCCTCCAATGACCAGGTTGTTAATGCTACAGAAACTTATTAGTTTATCCCCATTTTCGTTTGCTGTTCCGCTGCCGCATTTCCCCATTGTTCTTTCATTATATGTATTGTGTGTACCAACTTTCGCATTGAGGTCTCCCATTACTGTAACAAGATCATATCTAGGTGTGTCTTCCATTTCTTTCTGCAGTTGTTGAAAGAATTCATCCTTGACCTCCTCATCGCTATCATTCGTTGGTGCGTAGCATTGTATTATTGTAGTGTTGGTGAATCTCCCTCTCAATCTTAATCTTATCAGTCTGTTGTTGATGGGTTTCCATTCCAGTAATGTCCTTTCTATTCTTTTCTGTAGAATAATGGCTACGTCTTCATTGTGCTGTCCATCCTCTCTTCCAGAGTAAAGTACTGTTTCTCCTGTTGCTGTTCAAACTTTTCCTACCCCTGTCCATCTGCTCTCGCTTATCCCTAGAATGTGTAACCTATAGTTTCTCATTTCTGCCGTGACCTGTCTTAGTTTACCTGTCTCGTTCAATTGTCCTGACATTCCAAAATCCTATTCTTGTATCCTGTTTTGCGGCCAGGACGTCCGTTTTCATATCAGTGGCTTCCTTTCGGCTTTCACCACTGACAGTCATACGAGCCACAGACTCCGAATGTCCATCCCGCAGCAAAGTTTGTTCATTTATTGTTGTTTCCGTAACTTCATTGCTTTTTTTTACATAGACAGGGGTGTCAGCCCTATGCTAAAACCCCCAACCCGGAGGACCAGGGTACCAGCTTTTGTCTGATCCCTACCCACACAGACCAGTCCAGCTTGGTTGAACCTACCAGGAGTAAAATTCTGGGGATTGTCAGGGTACGCAAGCTGCCATACCGCTACAAGGTATAGGTACCATTGATGGCAGACTCATTCTCTGATCTGTCAATATTTCAGCGATTGTGCAATCGTTCGCGTGATAAATACAGTTAACGGCTCACGACTAGCTAATAGGTCTGTTGGTAAACATTACTAGTGCCTGTAAGACAGAGAACAAGAAAATGGGCGTGGCTACAATTTGAGCGACAGATATCGAAGCGCATGTCTTCTGCGTTAAAGAAACGAGGATATTAAAAAGCAAAGAGAGGAGAAAACAGGTGGAAGCAAAAACGTGTTGATACATGTAAATATTTTTACATACTCAGTCACAGTACGTCCCGGCTTGAAGATATGAAACCATTCATGTCTACTTTATGGAAATAGAGTTACCTGTATACGTAGCTTCTGGGTGACTGTTTTCTTCAATCTCACCTTCCTCCTCCTTTGTGCTCAAATTCCGACTCATAAAGTGTGCCCCTGCGTTTTCTCTTTCTGGAATGTATTCGGTGTGTGTTTGAAAGAGTGTCGCCGAATTTGACATCGTTGAAAGATTCCTTGTGTTTGCAGTGGAAATTACCTGCAACTATCGTCATTTTCGTCATCTTCGGTAGCTATGGCGACCGCCAGGAGATGTTCGGAGGACGGCACCGGTCTTTCCAAGTATATCTTTAACAGATTTACAAGGTAGACCTTCTCCTTTCCTTTAGTAGAGATCTGATAGTTATTTCTCGTGATCTTTTTAAGGACGGTAAACGACCCTTGCCATCCGATGCGTAGTTTTTTGTTCCCGGTTGGGACTAGCAACAAAACTTTCTCTCCTTGTTGCAATTCTCTTTCTTTCGCGGCTTTATTGTATCGTTTAGCATGCTTTGCGCGTGCTTTCTTAAGGTTGGTTGTTGCTAGATCCCATCCTAGCTGTGACCTTTCCTTAAGTTCCGATACATATTTGCTGGCTGAGACGACTGTCTCATCAGCCTTCTGGTCTGTCAGGGACAGAAGTAAGGCTTCTAGCGGCCCCTTAATAAGTCTGCCGAATAAAAGAGTAGCTGGAGGTAAACCCTGTAGGTGTATGGGGGACTTCCCTGTAGGCGAATAAGGCTGCAGAAATGAAAAGGTCCCAATCTTCAGGTTTCTCTCGGCCCAGCTTACATAACATCATGGTGAGGCTTCCTTTGACACGTTCTACTAACCTACTTCCGGCCGGATTATAAGGGCTTGTGTAGATGTGCTGGTTCCTCAAGATCTTAAAGATCTCCTCCATTAACAGGCTACGGAATTGGGATCCGTTATCCGTCAAAACTTATTGAGGGAATCCCAACCGTGTAAATATCTGCACTAGGGCTTCTACGACATGCTTGGAATCCGTGCATGTTAGCGGTATATCTTCGGCCCATATAGTGCATGTGTCGACTAAGGTCAGGATAAATCTGTTCCTTCTTTTAGTCCTTTCCAGGGGTCATATAATGTCGACAGCAACCCGTTCAAATGGTGTCCCCACTATTGGCATTTCACCCATGGGAACTGGGGGTGTCCAATGCTTGGGTGCCACACGTTGGCACTTGGCGCAGGATTTCACGTATCTGATAATATCAGTGTTAAATCCTGGCCACCAAAAGTGAAGTCGTTATTCGCTGATTTGTGGCGTTTTGTCCCATATGTCCGCTAAATGGAAGAGAGTGCCACATTTCTAAGATTTGGTCTCTGTACTGTGTCGGTACTTGATCAGGGTTGCCCGTTCTATGATATAGTACGCCATCCTTAGAAAATATGTCTTCGTTGTGTCTGGGGTCCTTGGCCATGGGCAGTTTCCTAAAGCATGGCTCCAAGGTAGGGTCCTTTTGTTGCGCCTCTTTTAGTTCCTTAGGTAACAAATTTGGCGCAGGCTCCCGTTCCTTCTTTGTTTGCCCTCTTGTGGTTACTGCTGCCACAATTGGCTCTTTCGGTCTCCCAATAAACACATATCTACAGCCAAGTATGACTGGGAAGATCGGGTCATCCATAATAGCCGCTTTGATTACACCTCTGACAAAATCAGAGTGTATTTCCATCAATGCAATGGGAAGCGTCATGGGTGTATCTCCTTTGAAAACTCCACAAAGTTTGACGGTTTTTTCTGTTTCTTGACCGGGTTTGACCAAGTGTCTTGCTACAATGCAATCAAAGGACAACCCTGTATCAAACAAAGAATATGTTTAAGTCCCGTTCAAAATAACAGTACCTCGCGTTGAGGGCCTCTCCCCCTCAGGTTGAGAATCACTGACACTAATTCTTCCTTGCGAGGCTGTTTGCAAGCATCCGATGCGATTCGGCCCGGTGTGCTTGATCATATGTCCCGTGCGCAGGGGTTTTCTTTTTGTCACCCTGTCCTTTCTGGCCGCGCTGCCATGCAGACCGGTTGGGTTGATCATAATTTTTGTTGTTGGTGGGGTACTTGTTTTTATAGTATTTAGATTTTTCCGGAGGGGAATTCTGAGATACAGTTTCTCTGGTGTTATGGTGGTGAGAACAATGGGAAGACTGTTCTAGATTATTTTTCCGAGAAGGCTCTTCTGTCGGTTTGCGTTTTGCTCCTGGCATTTCCGCCAGCGCATTGTTATATCGCTCCGCCTTGCTCAAAATGTCTTCTAGTTTTTCTGCGCCTTGTTCGGCCAGAAATCTACGGGTGTCACTTGACAACGTGTTCTTTATTTGTCCGCTTTCAACGAACTCCTCAAGTTCTTCATAGGTAGAGATAAGCTGTGAAAGCTGCAGGCACTTTGTCAAGTATCCATTCAGACGGGAAGAGAACTGCTGAAAAGTTTCAGTGCTCTCCTTTCTGCTGTTTAGGAACGGTTGCAAAAATTTCCGAGCGTTCATTTTAAACCGCTCAAGCAAAGCCTTCTTCAACATGTCGTAATCGTCTTGGTGACTGCTTTCCAGCTTTGTGTACGCATCATACGCGGAGCCTTTTAAAACCTGGGAATGCTTTAAACACCAACGCGACCTTTCTAACTCGTACAGATTTGCCATTTTTCCCAATTTTTTTCTAGATAACAGTCAATTTTTTCATTGGGGCTTGGGAAGGATTCAAGGGCAAAGGACATAGCTGTGAGTTGGGGAGATTGAGTGCTGGCTTGATCGGTTAAAGAAGAATGGGGAGAAAACGGCTCTCCTTTGCTGGAAGTAGAGGATGCCCCACGGCTTTGGATCTCTAGGGCATTAAGAGCCAATTCAAGATGTCTCTCCTTCTCTCTTTCCTCATACCGTCTCTCCTTCTCTCTTTCGTTCGCCCTGCGAATTTCCATTTCCGCCTCAATTTTCTTCTTCTCCCTAGCTTCGTCAGCTTTTTTCTTCTCTCTAATTTTCTTCTTTTTTTTTTTCTCCGCATCATATCTGTCAAGTTCTTCGTTGACAAACGCTTTCGCTTCTTCTCCCTGTAATCCCTCTTCCCTTGCTTCCTCTCTTAGCATTTGCCTAAGCTTTGCGCGCTCAGCCATTGTAAATAACTGACTGGGACAAGTTTTCAATGTTGTCAGATAGGTTTTGTGAAACCATTAACACACGGCACGGCAATATGAAAACGATGGTCGAATGCCTAAACAGAGCCATACTACAAGGAGCCACTGATTCCATTCCCAGAGGAGCAAGAAAAAATTACAAACTTTACTGGACTGAAGAACTTCAAAGGCTCAAAGATGAAGTAACAGAGGTCAGAAACACAGCAGAAAGAGAACAAACAACTGAAGCAAACATATTACTCAAAGCCACCACTGCAAAATACCAAAAAACATTAAATAAAAACAAGAGACTGCTGGAAAGAAAAAACAGAAAATCTAAACTTAGATAAAGTTAGTTGCTTATCCTTTACAGGACGTGGCAATCAACCCCATGATAGGAAACTCTTTACAGAGCGATACAACAGGAAGCAATCTGATCATCAGAAGAAGTCCCCCGACCGACAAGTGTTTCGGCCTGATATACTCCTTTACACTCTAAGAAGGGGGGGGGGGGCACTTGGGTCATGATTCCCAAGCGCCTCAGCCTCCTGTTGTTTTGTATTGAAAATGAACCCATTTCACTTCTGGTAGCAACTTTAAAATCCACAACTCCTCCAGCCGTGGAGGCAATTGTGAAAGTAACAAAGAGAAGACAAGTTATTCCGTTCGTTCCGTCGCACATCACAACTAACGACACACACTGAGTCACCTGCGCGAAGCCGACGAGTCTAGCCACTGCGCTCTAGCCACTGACATTCGGTGCCTGACACCCCTTATAATATACGCCGCCTGTTGCCCCTGAGTCACAGCCCTTTCACTAGTACACCAAAAAACTCAGTGTATTGTGGACTTAGAAAAATGTTGGTGTTTTCTGTACTGCAGCGTTTATTGTCACGATTTCCATTGCCCATTGCGGTTTTTCCACAGCCAGCCTGATGCCTTTTCGGCAGTTTCACTAAGCCTCTTTAGTGTCTTTGTTCTCGACTGTCCCCTTAGCCCCAACAGTTTCAATAAATCATACACTGATGCAGCCACAAGCTCTCTTGCGCCCACTTCAACAGCCATGACCCTTGCAGTGAACCCATCGTGTCTTAGATCCGCGGCCAAATCACTATACTTGGCCGCTTTGAACGAATGTTGCTCGTCTAATCTGGATTCAAATGGCACGGTCAGTTCAATCAGTATGACCTGAAGCGATGCTGAAGAATGAAGCACTATATCCGGCTGTCTCCGCGATTTTCTGATACTCTCTGGATATGTCCCTCGTCCAGGTAGGTCTACCGCCATCTCCGAGTCGTTTGCACAGTCAAGAAGTGATGGTAAACTGCTACCTGGTTTACTCGGTTTGGGGTTTGCTGACTTTCCTGCCCTCAGAAAGTATGTATTTGCGGTGCTCGGCTTGGGTTTGCTATTCGCCTTCATCCTTGCCAGATCTATTCCTTCATCCTTGCCAGATCTATTACATCTTTTATTAGCTGTTTGTGATTTTTCTAGACAATTTTTTTTCATTCAGTAGTTTGCCATTGCTTTCTGAACGGTACGGCGCTTATACCATTGTTAAAAACCCACACAAAGCGATCTGCTACCAAACCGCCTGCAGCAGGTTTCGAACCTGGTATGGGACCCAAAGATGCAGCAATAGAGAATGCAGTCAGCGACCCATAGCTTAACTGCTTGCATCAGGGTCAGCGAACCAGAGCTGACCAAGACCCTACTCCACCTCCACGTGGTGGTCCTGGAAACAGGCTGCATCACTGCAGTCTGGCTGAGAGAGTAGGGATCGCAGAGGGAAAGCAAACCCGGTCCCAAAAAATGCCGTGCTGAAGTCGGATGTGTCGACCGAAAGGTGCAGATATCACAGCTCTGGCGTAAACAGACACAACGCAACCAACGTCCTTTTTAGGACGAACGAGGAAGAAGAAGAAGAACCTGGTATATCTGTATTATGAAACTGCGTTCATATCCATTAGGCCACAGATGCCGACAAACTTAGATAAAGACGGCAATAAGCTATGGAAACTGGTTAGAACCTTGAACAACGAAGGATCTCAATACTAACAAATCGCACTCAAACACCGCAACAATATGCTGATATGCAAAAAACTGCAAATGCATTTATAGAATACTTTGCTAGCGCAAATCACATTGATGTCCCCGCTGACTGGAAGAAAATCGTCACAGATGAACAGATGATTTATGACAACACACAGATTGCACCTGAAGAGCATATGATGACACATTTCACAATGGCAGAAATGGAAGAGGCAATAAAGTCACTAAAGAAAAAGAAGTCACCTGGAAAAGATGGAATAACTAATGAAATGTTAATAGGCCTCGGCACAAGGACAAAAAAGAAGCTTCTGGCAGTACTGAAATACAGTTGGAAAAGAGGAATTGACCCGCAGGCATGGCAAAAAGCTATACTGATACCTATACCAAAGAAAGACAAGGACCTGAAAGAACCAAATGGTTACAGACCGATCAGCCTACTAAGCTGTGTAGGAAAACTGATGGAGCGCATGATTAATACCAGACTGATGTGGCACCTGAAAAGCAAACATTTATTAAACCATCAACAAGCAGAATTCAGACAACGCAGATCCACTGAAGATCAAATCACAAATATAGCTCAGGAAATCGAAGATGCCTTCCACGAAAAAAAAGCACACGCTAGTGGTTCGGGTAGATTTAGAAAAAGCTTTCGATAAAGTATGGAAAGAGGGATTGAAAGTCAAACTGCAGAGAAGTGGTGTATGTGGGCGAATGTATAAATGGATTGGTCACTACCTTGAAAATAGAACCGCCAGAGTACAGCTGCAAGGACAGACTAGTAAAACGTTTATATTAGAGCAGGGTGTCCCACAAGGGGGAGTCCTGTCACCTACACTGTTCCTTGCATACATAAATGACATAACTGACAATATTCAACAAATAGCACACAATGCTTCCTTTGCAGATGACTTAGCCTTGTGGATCTCTGAAGAACGTATCACTACTGCAAACATTCTGATGCAGCAAGCACTAACATCACTGGAAGAGTGGGCCAAAACATGGCTCATGAAGATTAATGAAGAGAAACAACGTACACTGTATTTTCCCTCTCAACTAGACCCCAGAGCTTCCAACTAGTGCTAAACGGAGAAAATCTTCATTTAAATGAAAATCCAAACTACCTAGGCATTATTTTTGATCGCCGTCTGACCTGGAAAAAACAGGTTGACAGAAATCGAATGAGAGCAAGACAAAGAATAGCAATTATGAAAAAACTTGCTGGAACAACTTGGGGTGCAGATGAGAAAGTGCTTAAGACGTTGTACACAGGTCGAGTGAGGCCAGTCCTTGAACATGGCATGGCAGCGTGGGCAACAGCAGCTAAAACTGGCTGTCAGTGGCGACAGGACGATTCTCCAGCAACTTCAGAGCAGAGGCAGAGGCCTCGAAAACTGCAGCAGAAGTTATATTGACAGAAGAAAGCGTAGAGAGGCAAGTTGCTTTCTTTACTGATGCACAGTCAGTAATTACAACGTTGAAAAGCCAAAATAATACAGACCTGGATGATCTCAGAATAGTGCTCCACAAACTTTGTCAACGATTCAAAAGTGTTGTGATCCAATGGATCCCATCTCATTGTAACATCACTGGCAATGAAGAGGCTGACAGAATGGCAAAAGAAGGTTCACATCTACCTCAGCCTGATGCAAGCATAACTTTTGAGGAGGCAAAGAGTTTTATCAGAATCAGATACAGAAACAAATGGAATGTTGAACATCCAGGCACATACAAATTGATGCTTACTACCAGCTCCACAGAAGAGAACAAGTGGTAATCTTCAGACTCCGCACTGGCCACAACAGATTGAGATACCATCTATTCAACAAGCAAAAGATAGGAACTACCGATCAGTGTAACTGTGGCACTGATAAAATGACTGCTGAACATCTGCTTCAAAGTTGCCCCTTATATGTGGTACAGAGAAAGTGCATATGGCCGACGCCAGCTCCTTTCGTGGAAAAGCTTTACGGGGATTCAAATAGCCTCAAACTGACTACTGCTTTCTTTGAGAGCATTCAAGTGGACGTCTGAGAGTGTACGAAGAAGAAGAAGTAAATAACTGACTGACTCGAGAAAGAAAGAAGAAAAAGGATACACTGGTACCCACCAATTACGAGAAAAATACAGAGATAAAGAAAAATGTTATTTAACTGTGATACCTCCTCCTGTTATCAGCTATCTAATCTATCGCTGTTATTATCTGGCAATTAAGGCTCCTAATACAGACCACTAAGCCAAATAAATGGTAGATCAGGCTAATAACTGAAAAAATTACAATGTTATTACAGTGGGAACTAAAAAAAAAAATTATTTCAAAAATTTAAGGAGAAAAAAAAATTCCCTTAATTTTTAAGTCCACCTACAAGTCCACACCCGAAGTCAGTTAGGGTAAGGGAGGTTATTAACTTGACGTGATAGTCTGAATGCGCTCCTTAGCTGACTAACTTATTAAGATATTTGAAAGGTAATGGATGGGGTGCAAGCACTAAGACAATGCTCACTTTTTATAAATCTTTTATTAGAGGAAAAATAGATTATGGAAGTATAATATATGACTCTGCTGCACACAGTAACAAGATTAAATTAGACAGAATTCAGCATCAGGCTTTATGTACAATAGCAGGTGCAATCAGAACAACATCAATGGGAGCTATAGAGGTGGGTTTAGAAATCATACCCTTGGAATTACGGAGAAAGGAGTTAAGACTAAATTACATGAACAGAGTTATGTTGGATAAGTCTCACCCAGCACATACAGCTTTTACCAGATGCCAACTAACAACTCAGGCCAAGCCAATGAATATCACTAGATACCCTACAGGATGGAAGTGTATGGAGGAAATTGTCCATCTGGGTACATTAATTACATCAATTAATAACAGTTGTGAATACAAGCCAGTGATTCCGCCCTGGGAGATCAAGAAACCAGACACGGACTACCACCTAGCAGAAATACTTAAGAAAACAAATAATATAGAAAATATTAAAAACACAGCCAATAAATATATACAACAAATATCAAAAGACATCATTACTGTGTACACAGATGGATCCAAGGGAGAGGATGGCAAATTGGGGATAGGAATATATATTCCAATATGGAAAATGGCAAAAGAATATAGCATCACGGAAAATACACCCATTTTCACTGCAGAGATGGTGGCAATACTAAAAGCACTAGAAATATTCTCTAATAACCCTCCCAAAAAATTAACAGTTTTAACTGACTCTCTTTCAACAATTAAAGCACTTAGAAACTTACGAGAGTGTAGTAGACCTGATATAGCAGAGGAGATTTTTCTGGCTACTACATACTTATATTCTAGAGGATGTTCAGTATTAATTGCTTGGATACCTTCACATGTTGGGATAGAAGGAAATGAAAAGGCAGATAAAGAAGCCAAGAAAGGTAGATCTGATAAAAATCTAATAAATGTAGGGATGAGTAAATCAGAAATTAAGAGCTTAATTAAAGATTTAATAACAGATGAATGGAAAGCAGAGTGGGATAAAAATCTGAAAGGAAGACATGCATATAAGATGTTCAGAGCTCCAACAAGAAAATGTCAGATATCTAGGGAATCGAAAATTCCCAGTAATAAGAAACTTCTCAGACTACAGCTGGGAAAAGGCTATTTCAGAATAGAAGAACCTTACTGTGCAGGATGTCTTCAAGACAATAATATAGAACATTTCTTGTTAAAATGTAAGAGGTATGACCAAATGAGAATACCAATATTGGATTATTTACAGGCATCCAACTTACCTATAAATATAGAGGAGGTGTTGAGAATAGACAGACCTAGGGAACTGCATAATATAGTCAAACAATATTTAAAACGAACACATGTTAATATATAGTGGCTGGGAATGTGAAGGTCTGATGCTGATCTTACAATGCATGTGACTTTAAACAGATGAAAGTCAATTAAATATCTGGTAAAGTCCGTTATATAACTAGAACCACCAGGCCTTTACACCCCTCCACTTTAATATTATTCTTGTTCATAGTTTCTTCTTGATTTTGTTTGTTTGTTTTTTATTTTATTATTTAACGTATAGGCCTAAGCACAATTGTGAGTATCCTTATTTTCAAATGTGATGCCACTTTCTCGTGTCGGCAGTTGTACATATTATTTGGAATTGAAAACAATATATATCCTAATTATAACCCATCAGGTTGAACGGGATTTCTGTTTATCTACATTAATTTTTAAAAAAAAAAACCTGGTGATTGTCAGACAATCGCGCCCTACCAGCGGCCTTGTATTACAAAATCATTACATAACAAAACTCCGACAAAGATCACTCTGTAAATCTAATTGTACTCGTATATACTCTACAATGCTGTGTTAAAAAAAAACCCAATTGATATATATGTGTGGTCAGCCAGCCTATAAACAGAACGTTTGGATACTTATTATTGGTTTTACTTAAACTCACGAGACAACCACACTCTGCTCTATCTAGACTATAAACAAGATTTAAATATTAGACTTTAGTCAATTATCTAAATACAGACTAGATCCAAATTTGGAAATTCTGTCGTATTGTCTCCTGTTCTAAATTCAATAATCCAAAGGACGAGCGCACATTCTGTCGTAGATTTAGGATAGGTATTTAAGATAGGTAGGTCCGGTCTGAATAGAACTGGAAAATGTGGTAACTCAGTGAGAGAAAAGGTAATGAAATAGATTTCACGAGTGAAATGGTGGAAAGGTAGAGTATGTCCCTGGATTTAGAAGATACTCTTGTCCAGCCCATCTTAAGACTGAAATTTGTTTATCAGACAGTTTACCTTAATATATATATATTGACAAATACACTATTAACCACTCACGTACACACACACAGAGATAAGTGACGACAACTTGACGCACAAACGTGAAATTCTGGAATAGGGATATTGGACCGAGCTGACAAACACAGGTAATTCAATTTTTATGTTCAGTTTATTTATCATAAAGAACCTCACAACATTTAATATCAAGATAGAAAAAATACAAAATCATACGCTACAGAAATAATAAAAGAAATAGACCCGTAAGTGCAGTTCCCTCTGTTGAGACAAGATCCCGTTAGAAGAAGATATATTAACACCCAAAAGGTCAAAAGATTAGCACTGTGGTATAGAATCTGACTATACCGTAAAGAACAAAGTTCTAATTGTAATGTTATGATGTATGTATATAAGCATTACCTCGTCATCTACACAAGCACACACACATGTTTCAGAAGGCACTCAGTAAAAGCATGTTCAGCTTGTAGCCATGTTTTATTTTAAGAATATCGTACATGTCAAGATTCGCATTATATTACAATGTGTGGTTCGTACTTTAATGTATTCATATTACATCCCCCCTTTTTTGAAAAAAAAATGTGTGCAAACATTTCCAACGAAATGTTTCATGTGAGAAAGGATAAGTATGTGTAATGCTCAGTGTGAGTATATATGTCACTGTCTGTATCGGCTGGGAGGTGTCACTGTACGGCCAGAACGAGTGGTGTAAAGTGCTGGTGGTTCTGCGGAAGTCCCTGGTTTAGCTTGAGTTGGTTGTGATTTCGGCCTTGGCGCTTGTTGGTTTTGTGGGGCACCAAGGTCTGGAGTTACTGCATTGTCTGTTGAAAGCATGGGAATTCTCTGTTCTGTTGTATTCTGTGGGATTTCTCTTATGTCCACTCTGTTTCGCCTCAGGAGGTTGCTGCTGCTGTCTGGTCTTAAAGTATAGCTCCTGGGTTCAGGGTTTCTGGAAATGATTGTTGCTTTTGACCATGTGTCATTGTTGTGGTTGTAGGTAGTCACATGCTGACCAGGATATAATGGTGGTAAGTCTTTAGCACATTTGTCATAGTTGGATTTCTGAACTTGCTGACGATGCTGAAGTTGATCATATGTGCTGTCTCTATGTTGTGGACGGAAGTGGACCTTAGATGGTAGGAGGTCTTTAATTCTTCTATCAAACATAAGTTCTGCTGGACTGTCGATCTTACTGTCTACCGGTGTTGTTCTCCATCTCAAGAGTGCTAGGTGTACATCCTCTGTTCTTGTTTTCTTCATGATTGACTTGATAGTTTGTATCTGTCTCTCAATGAAACCATTAGATTTAGGGTATCTAGGTGATGATGTTGTGTGTTTGATCTTCCAGTCCTTAGTGAAGTTTCTGTATGCTTGACCTGAGAAATGTGGACCGTTGTCTGATCTAATTTCATCTGGGATGCCAAACATGCTGCAATACTTCTTTGTAATGTCTGCAATAACAGCTGATGGTGAGGGTTGTGGAAGTTTCTCAATGATGGGAAATTTGCTGTAGTAATCAGCAATAATAAGATAGTCATTATTGTCGATTGAGAAAATATCAGTTCCTATAATGCTCCAAGGGCTCAATGGTATGTCTGATGGTATGAGAGGTTCTCTGCACTGCCTATTTGCATGTTCTTGGCAAATTGAACAGTTTTTACATAGTGTTTCTATGTCCTTGTTTATCTGTGGCCAGTAAACATCTTTCTTTGCTCTCAGTTGTGTCTTCACAATACCAAGGTGACTATTATGGAGCTGTTTAAGGATGATATCGCGTTGTGTTTCTGGTACAACAATGCGATCTCCTTTAAGGATCAGACCATCTTCGATGCTTAACTCGTCCCTCATCGAGTAGTATGGACGGATGTGTGTTGGAACTTCCCTGATAGAGCTTGGCCATCCATGGTATATCAGTTCTTTGAGAGAGTTAAGGATAGGATCTCTCATTGTGTCTTCTCTGATGTGTTCAAGCCGATTATCGCTAAACTTGACAAAATCAACTTTGATGTTTGGGGTAAGATCTGCTGTCTTGTTGGGGTTTGGTAGTCTGCTGAGAGCATCTGCAAGACCTATATCCTCTCCTGGGATATACTGAATATTAAAATCATAACCTTGTGTTTCCAATAACAGAGCTTGTAGTCGTGGTGGTGCTGAAGCTATTGGTTTTTTATGAATCATCTCAAGTGGCTTGTGATCTGAGAGAATTGTAAATGGGCGGTTGAAAAGAAATGTGTGGAAGCGTTTGATTCCAAAACGTACAGCTAGCATTTCTCTTTCAATGTTTGCAAGTTTCTTTTCGCCAGAACTTAATGATTTGCTTGCGTAAGCTACAGGACGAAGTTCTTTGGCATAGTGTCCTTCAGGATTTTTGTCTGGTTGCAAAAGTGCTGCTCCTAGGCCTTTCAGACTGGAATCAACCATGAGAAAAGTGGGTGCTTGCATGTCATAGTATTTCAAGCATGCATCAGATGATATGAGGGTCTTCAAGTGGTTGAATATGTGTTGGTAGTCTTCTGACCATTCATACGGAGTTTCATTCTGTAGTAGAGATCGCAAAGGTTCTGCAGCAGCTGACAAATTTGGTATGAATTGTGCTAGGAAATTGACAGCACCTAAGAATTGTTGCAGTTCCTTCTTTGTAGCTGGTGTTGGCATGTCATGAATATCTTCAACCTTTTTAGGGTCTGGTTTTACACCATTCTGGGTGTACAGCAATCCAAAAAATTGTATCTCCGTTGCCTTAATTGTACACTTTTTGCTGTTGAATGTTAGCCCATTGGCCTGTGCTACATGCATCAAGTTAATCAAGTTACGGTCGTGTTCTTGTTCTGACCTGCCGCAGACTACAATGTCATCCGCAATAGCCACTGTACCAGAACATTGCTCAACAATGTTGTCAATCTTCTGTTGAAAGATGTCTTGTGATACATTCAAACCAAATGGGAGTCTCTTGAAACAATATCTGCCGAATGGTGTTCGAAAAGTTGTAAGGAGTTGACTTTCCTCTGCTATCTCAACACTCCAGTATCCGTGTACAGCATCTAGTTTAGAAAAATATTTGGCATTGTGGAATCTGTGAGTTATCTCTTCCACTGTATGCATTTTGTGTGGACAGCGCTTTAGACTGTTGTTTAAGTGTTTTGGGTCAAGGCAAACCCGAAGAGAACCATCCTGCTTCAGAACGGTTGTGATACTACTACACCAATCAGAATGCTCTTCAACCTTTCTAATAACATCATTCTGCACCATCTTTTCTAGTTCTGTGGCAAGTTTCTGTTTAACATGTATAGGATACTTTCTAGGTGGGTCTATCTTTGGCTCAGCGTTGTCTTTTAAAAAGAATCTTGCCTTTCCTGGAAGTTTGCCTATTCTGTCGAACTGTTCTGGGAATCGCTGTTTAAGGTCATCTACTCCAGTGACGTGTAGAGTAAGATGTTCTTTTTTGTCAGCTTTAATGTTGTTAATAGTTACCACACTCAGCTTTTCGCACATTGGTAAACCCAAAATTGCAGGTCCTTCAACATCTACCAAGTAAAATGTTGACGATGTCCATTCAGAGTCTCTGTATAAACATTCAAGTGTTACTGCTCCGAAACAGTCTATACTTGTTCCATTGTAAGCTCTTAGCTTTGTCCTGCCACTCCTACTTTTTACATCCCTTGTGGGAAATCCTTGCTCATCCACCTTGTCAGGCATGATCTGTCTGAATATTCTTAAGGGTAGAGTGTTACCTTGGGCACCTGTGTCTATCTTGAACCGAATATATCTTTCTTTGTGCCTTTTAATTCCTGGTATTCGGAATTGTACCTTGCAGAAAGCCTGCGTTCTCTTTGGTTCATTACTGAAAGTTAGTATCTTCACAGTATCAAATGTGGAAGGATCACTTTCTTCACTGGAGTCAAGGTCCTCAGTCATCATAAAGTGTGTTTGTTTTGATGACTCTCTGCTGTGAAGGTTGTGTTGAGCACTGTCTTGTTTCCTCTTGAAACATAATTTTATCCAGTGGCCCCTCTTTCTGCAGTAATGACATGTAGAGTCTTTAGCTGGACAGTGGTTTTGTATGTGGTTTAGGCCACAACATTTACACATAGCACCTCTGCTTGTGTTGTGTTTTTCTTGTTGCTTCGAACCAGTTGCTTTGTTTTGTTTAGGTTTATAGCTTTTTACTGCATCCACCTGGGCTGTTACTGTACCTTGCTGAATTTGTTTAATGTTTAGTGCTTGTGCCTCGTGTTTCCTGCCTTCATCCAGAAGTTGTTGTAAAGTTAGTGTATCACTCTGGCTCAGTATCCATTTCTGGAACTCTGGCATTGGTGTGCTGAGAAGGATCTGTTCGATAATTCGCTCTTTTTCTTCTTCTTTGTTAAATTTGCATACACTTGTTTTCTCCTTGATGCGAGTGAAAAAATCATCTAGACTTTCACCAGGTTTCTGTCGCAGGTGGTGAAGTTCTAATCTTGCCGCTCTAAAGTTCGTGTGCTTTATTATCAGACGTTTTTCAAATTCGTCCAATATGGCTGCGGGGTCTGTTGCCGACTCCACAGGCATGGCGGTAGCAAAACTGTTGTAAATTTTCAAACCTTCATCGTCCAATGCTTCTAGGATATATGGAGTTAGGGTTTGTCCTTCCAGACCAGTGGTCTTGGAATATAGATCTATGCGTTGGCGCCATAACAAGAAAGCTTCACTCTTATCATCTTGACCGGCGAATCTCATTTGCGGTGCGTTGCGATATTGTTTCGCCGCCATGGCTGACCTCGATGACGAAATTTAGCCGAATACTGTACTCACGTGTTATCGTGTAGGCCTAGCTGTTTTGCGTCAGTCCGGTATCGACCGCTGCCACCATGTAATGTTATGATGTATGTATATAAGCATTACCTCGTCATCTACACAAGCACACACACATGTTTCAGAAGGCACTCAGTAAAAGCATGTTCAGCTTGTAGCCATGTTTTATTTTAAGAATATCGTACATGTCAAGATTCGCATTATATTACAATGTGTGGTTCGTACTTTAATGTATTCATATTACACTAATGAATCTATTCTGAAAATAAAATAACAGTACTAGCAAACTAAAAGAAAAAGCAAAACAAAGTGAGTACAAAGCTTATACGATAAAAGAATTACTAATTCCTTCTTTCTCTCTTTCCTGACAACCGTGGCCACGTTCATTAGTTCGTTCCTAATTGTTGACTAGCAACGTTTGGAACAATCTTTAGGATACACACAGCAAATCCAGTGTTATTTTGGCAAAATAAAACCCAGCTCCTCAAAGACTGATTAAATCCTCTTCTTTGGGGAACGTTTACTTCGTTACTGTTATTAGGATTTCTGTTTATGTCACATTAATTAGTCCAGGTAAGAAATTAACATTTACTCACAGAGTCAGTAGCTTGGGATTCCAATACATAAAGGAATGTCAGGTATGTAACTTCTCTCAGTATAAAATTCCTTGTCACACCACAAATGGTCGATAGTCAGGAAATGTTAATGTTTGATTATTTTGCCACAACGGGCTGAATGTACAAAATTCACGCAAAATTCCTCTGTTAAGTGATGTCCCTAAAGTCTGGACACTTATGACATCTGTAATTTTTTTTCCCCCACAGATTAAATATGGCTTTGTCGAAAGAAAAAAGAATTGAACGTGAATTTTTCAAAGCGCATCAACCTTTGCATCGCAAATGATGGAAATCATATTGAAGATGTTATTTAATATTCCAATTGAATATAATGTTGTTAATAAATTTCATTTCTTGAAAATATGTATTTTTGCCCATGTGTCCAGACTTTAGGGACACCCTGTATATGAAATTGGAAAAAGAAATCTGAATAGTTATAGGCCCAGTTACAATTTATTCTTAAATTCTTTTTGTTGGTACTCTGTCTCTTTCTGGGTTTAAACAAGAGGCCAAATAGGTCAACATTGAAGACCCGATATTTATATAAGAATGTTCTTTTTGTACTGTTAGACTTAAATCCGTTATTCTCAAATTCAGGTTTAGGCGTAGGCTTAGGCCGCTGGTAGTTTTAGGTTTGTGACCCGTACTAGATTTTAGGAAGAAAATAGAAACATTTAATCACAATATCTGTATCTATCCTAACCCGCGCAACGTTATAATTTATTATCTATTCGGTTATAAGATTTTATTAGAAACACACATGAGAAGCTTATCTTTTCGTTCTTATTAGCCCGTGAAATAAATTCTAGTCATTTACAAAATTGACACATGATGGATAGAAGATAAATATATATTTCGTCGGTATACATTGCCTGTCGGCGTCTGTGGCCTAATGGATATGAACGCAGTTTCATAATCCAGATATACCAGGTTCGAAACCTGCTGCAGGCGGTTTGGTAGCAGATCGCTTTGTGTGGATTTTTAACAATGGTATAAGCGCCATACCGTTCAGAAAGCAATGGCAAACTACTGAATGAAAAAATTGCCTAGAAAAATCACAAACAGCCAATAAAAGCTGGGGTTGATTGCCACGTCCTGTAAAGGATAAGCAACTAACTTTATACATTGCCTAGTGCATTTACTCGTCAATTAAAATATCTCTTACTGGTTACTAGCAATTAATTAAATTTATGTTACAGCTGGAAAATATTAACTATATATATATTTAATCTGCTAGCCAATTTAACACAGTAAATCCTAGTGAAATATAATGACGAACTTAGCAATTAAATAACTCAGAAATACTAGTAAATATAATTACCACTACACAGAAAAAAAGAAACAATCTCCAATCGAAACAGTAAGAAATCCACTATAACAATGGTCTAAGATTCGACGCTAGATGGTTCTGCAAAATTCTGTGGCTACTAGATAAACTGAGTTTAAAGGATGAGGTATATATATGATTTAGGTAGAAATTCGCTGGCACTTGCTAGATTTAACGCCTTCGCCCAGATTTTGGAGAATTCTCTGGTCGATCCGTGAATCAAAGCTTATTTTCGCATCAATATTACAGCGATTGCCCAATCGTTCGCGTGATAAATACAGTTAACGGCTCACGACTAGCTAATAGGTCTGTTGGTAAACATTACTAGTGCCTGTAAGACAGAGAACAAGAAAATGGGCGTGGCTACAATTTGAGTTCGACAGATATCGAAGCCCATGTCTTCTGCGTTAAAGAAACGAGGATATTAAAAAGCAAAGAGAGGAGGAAACAGGTGGAAGCAAAAACGTGTTGATACATGTAAATATTTTTGCATACTCTGTCACACCAGGACAGTAGATCCAAACCAGCTCCTGCTGATTCGAAGCTTCTGTGGTGGTTTCCCATTCATGCCTTAGCATCCATTTTGAACCTTTCGAAGCATGGACTGATAACACTGACTAACAAAAAAAAACTTTTTTTTTCTTTCTCTAACATTTCTATGTTTTTCTGGTCAATTTTAATGCGCTGTTTTTAAATCTGCAAACCGTTTTTCTCTATCAGGTCGGGATCTCTAGAAATACGCAATTGAAGTTTTTTAACAACGCATACAGTATTACAACATCATTCGTACAAGAAGTATAACAGTTATGTAGGCTTGAATTTCTTTGCAGTCGACTTTCGTCGGTGAATGGCATGTGGTACATCGCGATGAAGCATCCAACAATAATCGGCAAGCATGGTCACACTCCACCGTCCTTGATAACGTGACTCCATTACGGCGATATCTTGATGGAATCGTTCTCCATGTTCATCGCTGACTTCGCCAAGGTTGTCAGGGAAAAAGTCAAGATGCGAATCGAGCAAATGGATTTTGAGGGACATGTTACAGCCCATAATTCTGTATGCATCTATGCACTGCTTAACAATATGCAACATAGTCGACAGATTTGTGATTTTCCAGAAAGTTATCGACGATCGATTTGAATGCCATCCATGCGCGAAGTTCACTACCATGTAACAAGTTCTCGAATTGTTTGTCTGCAATAACTTTCCTAATCTGAGGTCCTACAAAGATACCTTCCTTTATCTTTGCATCGCTAACTTGCGGAAACTTTTCTCGAAGATAAGTGAAAGCTTTGCTCGTTTTATCTAACGCTTTTACAAAATTCTTCATGAGCCCCAACTTTATATGTAACAGTGGTAAAATGAAGCTGTCTTTGTTAACTAATGGCTCGTGTATTACATTTTTATGCCCGAGCTGCATACGATCCCGGATAGGCCACACCTTTCTTGCATAATGTTCCTGTCTGTTGCGGCTGTCCCATTCACATCGGAAGCAACAAAATTTAGTATACCCAGTCTGCATGCCCGTGAGAATTGCAATGACCTTTAGGTCTCCACAAATCCGCCATTGGTAGTCATTGTACTTTATTTTTTCCAAACGTATAGCCATATTGTCATAAGTTTCTTTCATATGAACAGAGTAGGCGACTGGAATTGATGAAAAAAAATTTCTGTTATGCAATAACACGGCTTTTAGACTAGTCTTGGAAGAATCGATGAAAAATCGCCATTCGTTGACTATGTGCTCATGACCGTTTACATCTTTGCAATAGCAAATGTCATCATCCATCTCAAAGTATTGAACAAGTTCTCTGTGTCTATGACGAAATTTAGATATCGGAGTATTGGGCGCTAAAAGATTCCATTCTTTGAGTCGCGAACCGAGTAATTCCGCTTGTCCTTTGGTAAGAGCGAGATCACGTATTAGATCTGAAAGTTCTGAATGGTTAATTAAGTAAACACCATCATTCACCGGTATGTAATCTGAGTCAGAATTAGTTTCTAAAGCAGGTAAACTATCACTTTCTGATGGTTCATTTACGTCCAACGGATATTGTTCTGGTGGTACTTGGATCGGACACGTGATTGGATCATGAGGCACTGGTTTCGAAACCGATTCAATATTTGGATAAACCACAGACTTTCTAGTTTTAAAAGTGAAACCATGGATATTTGTCAAGCAGAAGTAACAATCAGTAGTGTGATTTGTATGTTCACGCCATATTACTGGCACTCCAAAAGGCATCGACTTATGCTTCGGCGATTTTCGTAACCAACCTGCCAATGTATCGAACAGACTGCATTTGGCTTCCAAGATTTATTTGCATCATCAACTTTCGAATCGAAATAAAGTTCATATGCTTTCTTTAGTAATGGTGTAAAGTTTTTCTGGTCAACACGATCGGTAAAATATCCGCACACGTAACAGAACAGATCAGCCGAATTTCTACAACTTCTAGAAGCCATATTTTGCTCAGAATTATTTCAAAATACAGTAACTATTTGAAAAATCGCGTAACATATGTCATGCATCTTTTAGCAGTATAAAAAGTAGAATTATGTTGCTTTTTATTAATTTTTAATAAGTTATATAGTAAAAATGAAACGGAGCAAATAACGGTTTCCCAAAAATATATTTATTCACAAATATCTTAAGAACCCGACGTGATAGAGATAAACGGATTTCAGATTTGAAATCAGCGCAAGAAACTGACCTAAGAACACTTATTCTTATATAAGAAAGAAAAATGTTGTTTGTCAGTGTAATCTTACACAATGACTGCCTTTGTTACTGAAGTTTCAGTTAGCAACCTTAAGGCTGCAATAGCTGCCTCTACCATCATTCTCATGCTGGAAGTTGTTATCTTGTACGCCTAGCGATGTTCGGCGACGATTTTGCCCTGTATACTAGCAGAGAAGTCCCAACCTGATTTCTCACCACGTATCACAGACCTATCAGTATACACAATGGTATCATTATCCCCGGCATTATCAAGTATCAGTTAATTAATTTCAATTTCCGCTTTCCCATTGCCCCAAGTTCTACACTCTCTGCCAAGGCTGATGACGACTTCTTCTTTGATCCTTAACCGCCGATCGTCAAAGCAGTCAGTGGCCATTACGCCAGGTGGCGTCTTGTAGGGCAACAACAAATTGATTCCACTTTGCTCGGTCGGCGGCCATTCTTCGTACAGTGCCCCAACTCTGGTTCATTCTTTGCATCTCAGCCTCCACAGTCCTCCACCAAGTTGTTTTTGGTCGGCCTCTCTTTCGTTTTCCTTCAGGGGTCCATAGCATAGTTGTTCTTGTGATGGCATCGGGGTCTCTTCTGAGGACAAGACCAACCAAGCTCCAGCGTCTGCCAGCTATGATGGGGTGCATGTCCTCTTGCTTGCTCCGAGTAAGCAGATCTTGGTTGGTGATGGTATTCGGCCAAAAGATTCGAAGAATTTTTCTTAGGCATGTTGCGTGAAAAGAGGACAATTTCGACATTTCCTTCTCTGTAACTCTCCAGCTCTCCGCGCCATAGAGAAGCACAGAAAGCACACAGCTCTGATATAATCCTAATTTTGTGCTTGGGCTGTAATGAGAGGACTTCCAGATAATGTTTAGACTAAAACAGGCTGTTCTTGCTTTGTTCATTCTGTTGTTGATGTCTTTGCTTGCTCCGCCGTCTGGTGTTACTATGCATCCTAGGTATGTGAAGGCATTTGTCTGTTCCAGTTGCTGATTCCTTACTGATATGGGTTCAGGGTTGCTCACATTGAGCGCCATGACCTCTGTCTTCTTTAGGTTGATGTACAAGCCCACCTGCTGGCTATACTTATTAAGTCTATCCGTTTTTTCCTGGTTGTGTTGATGTGAATGTGCTAGCAGTGCAATGTCATCTGCATATTCCAGATCTTCCAATGTAGAAAATATAGTCCATCTTATTCCTCTTGGACTGTCCTCTGTTGTCTGGCGCATTACCCAGTCTATGACTGTTAAAAATAGAGTGGTTGATAAGGGGCATCCCTGTCGTACTCCTGTCTTCTCTTCAAAGGTTAGGTTGCTCTGCCCAATGCTACACGAAAAGTTGGCATAAAGGCTCTTTATGACTGACACTATGCAGCTTGGAATTCCATAAGCCCTCAGTATTTTCCATAAACTGTCCCTATGTATACTATCAAAAGCCTTTTCAAAATCAACGAAATTAATGTACAGCTGTCTTTGCCATTCTGAGCACTGCTCTATAATGTTCCTGAGGGTAAACTCGTATATGATCTACACATCTTCTGTTCTTTCTAAATCCTGCTTGTTCTTTCCTCAGTTTGTGATCTACTGCTTTTGAGATTCTCTGTATAATTATCCTGCCTAGTATTTTTGATGATGACTTGCTGGTAGTTAATCCAGTTCTCATCTGACTTGCTCCACTCCTCCCCTTTGAATATAAGTATATGAGGAGAACTGCCGTAAGACGGGGGTAAAACAGTTGAATGGGGAAAAAAAACACACAAAAAACACTCAAATAGTAATACGTCTTACAAGGAGAAAGGACAAGAAAAACCTACGTTGCGGCCACAAGGCCTTCGTCAGGGACAGACAAACAAGAGACAGAAGGGGAAAAAATGAAAATTAAGTAGAGAACATGAAACTATAAAAATAAGAGAAAAAAAACTCCCTTATGTCCAGTCACACGGTGAAGCAAGATGGCTGCCACTAAACCGGAAGTCGATAGTACATTAAAAACAAAAAATCAGAAATAATGAAAACAAGGACTGGAAAAGAGTGAGGGGAAAAGAATGTTTAAGAAAAAAAAGTAAAATAAATAAATAAATTTAAAAAATTTAAAAAAAAAATAGAAATAAATAAATACAAAAATATCCACAGGTGTGGATTTAAACTGGGAGATGTCGTAGAGGTGTCTGCAGAATCGGTCGCCCAGTCGTGTGCCCGTTTGGCCGATGTAAGTAATGATGCAACGTTTGCATATAATAGCATAAATGACGCTGCGTGACTCACATGTGAAGTTGAATGTATTTTCAACTGTGGTTGTTGGAAACTTTGATCTCTCAATGTTGGAAATACTTGAGTTGTTGATAAGTTTCCCTTCGGGTTCTTAAATACTATTATTATTACTTCCGTTATCATTTTCTTACAGAGTCTATTTTTTATTTTCTTCAAATCAGTGTCATTGTATGTATAGGTTGATATTATAATATGGTCTCGTACCAAGTGTTGATAGGGGTTTGTTCTATGTAGATAATATGCGGTGATGAATGTCAAACACCAACACCAAGGTTAAACAGTAAGGGTCAAAATCCAACAAAGTTTTCGATAAATAAATATTCATCAAGAAGATAACGTCGTCCTAGACGACTGTTCATATTTATTATCGAATACAGTTCTTCACAATAAAACATTGTAACTTCACACTGTTACGTTAATCATTTGACTCTGTTCATGTTCTTAAAAATTCTGCACAGACCATTGTGCATCAATTACAATTATCAGACTTCATAGTGTCTATATCTTTTACACCATCACGTTAGGCGGTGTTCTGTTATATCATTGCACATTTTATTTATGTCTGCATAATCATTCTAGCTTTGCTAGTTTAACTCGATTCTGAGTTCATTTTTTTATTTTCATTTAGCTTTCATTTAATTACTAACGCATCAATTACTGATTATTCTGGCACGATGGCCATCACAAATGCCATTTTACAACACCGAATTACCTATTCTCTTTTACACAATATATTTAATCTATTTGGACACTTATGTCCTCAAAAACACTTCTTAACAATACATCTAAGTGGCAATGGTCACACTTTGCTCTACGCTGTGAAGTGGTTAAAACCACATTAATTAAAAACACTTTCGACCGGCCCCAAGGACATAACTCAGACTATTGCTATACATACATTAGTGGCCAAGTCACATTTATCAAAATCACGTTCGATAGGCACTAAATTCACAGGCAGACTCTTTGTAACTATGTATTTTCGCGACATCGTTCTATATGTGATAAGTCTAAGTGTATCTCTCGTTGGGATGCTAAATGGTACAATCATCCCAACCGATAATAAACCAGCCAAAATGATTACCCACAATGAAGCAGTACTCAACAGTGGTCACTTGCTTGATAGTTGTTTCTGCCTGTGCCATCTATGACATCCCCCTCTTTATGCTTGCTCCCTTGATGTCACCTATGTTTCCATGCAGGGGGTGCCGTGTGCCTGTAGTTACTCGCATATAGGCTTTTGCCTGGGGCATCTCATATCTAGATCTAATCGACAGCACTTTAAGCTTATACCTCATTGTCACAATAGGGGTATCACACGTACAGCCCAAGACTATACAGATCCCTTTATTTTGAATTCGTTCTAGTCGTTCACATTGTGTAATGGGCAGCGCTAGTATTCTTAGCCCATAAATTAATATGAAACAAATATAAAGGTATGTTATCAGGCACTCGTAGGAAATAAAGAAGTAGAACACTAGACAACAGAAAAACAACAGACATGAGTGGCTTACCCAGGATTTGAACCCTGAACCTTCCGTGCGATAACCCCGCCTAGCCATGCAAGCGAATCACACTATCCTCCCTGCCATCTACGCATCACCAAAAAATGATGTTTCGATGACAGGTCTTTAGTGCGAACCGCAGTACACGACACCGGAAGTCCACCATGGGCAGTTTAGCCTATTAATGACGCAATCATTTCTGTGTCTAGGGTTCAAATCCTGGGTAAACCCCTCATGTCTGTTGTTTTTCTGTTGTCTAGTGTTCTACTTCTTTATTTCCTACGAGTGCCTGATATTACATACCTTTATATTTGTTTCATATTAATTTACTGTTTACAGGCCTCGGGTTTCCCTTCCTTATGTGTAATAAATATTCTTAGCCCATACTGGTATGACGAACTGAAGATAAAGAAGGAATAGTAATCTCTGCTTACAAGGAAACTGTGGAAGCTGGTAAAACAACTTAACGATGAAGGTACAGGGAGAAACTCAATTATTGCTCTGTACAAAGATGGAAACATCCTCATGGGAAAACAGGCAGCTGATCACTTTGCAGACTCCTTTGCTAAAGACAACAACATCGACGTTAGCCCAGAGAAGCAACAGGAGACTCGTGAGAAACAACAATACGCAGGACGAGATGGAACCATACCTGAAGTTATGGAGGCACCAATCACATTCAGAGAAATGGAGCTTGCAATATCCAAATTGAAAATGAGAAAGTCGCCAGGAGTTGATGGAGTGTCCAGTGAAATGATTAAGAACTTGGGAACCGCAGCAAAAACAAAGCTGCTGCAGATCTTCAATATCTGTTGGAACTCAGGCAGAGTTCCACAGACCTGGAGGGAAGCAATCATGATACCACTCCTAAAACCAGGAAAAGACAGTTCCATTGCCTCCAGCTACAGACCAATCAGCCTTACAAACTGCCTCTGCAAAACAATGGAACGTATCATCAACCTAAGGCTACAGTGGTACCTTGAAAGTGAAAACCTTCTTGTACCACAGCAGGCGGGCTTTAGGCAGTGTTATTCTACCGAAGATCAGGCAACTTACCTTTCCCAAGAGATTGAGGATGCGTTCCAAGATAAGAAACTGGTACTACGTAGCAGCATGGATAGATCTAAGGAAAGCATTTGACAAGGTTTGGAAAGAAGGGCTTCTTAAGAAACTGAGAAATTGTAGAGTGAATGGTAAGATGGACAAATGGGTGAAAGCATACTTGCATAACAGAAGAGCCCGAGTACAACTAGATGGCCTCAAGAGTAAGAAAATTATACTGCGTCATGGCGTCCCTCAGGTAGGGGTTCTGTCCCCCACACTTTTCCTAGTCTACATCAACGACCTGGTTACTGAACTACCACATGGAATGAAAGTGGCAATGTACGCTAATGACCTGGTAATATGGTGCACAGATGAGCATGCAACAGTGGCCACCAAACTGCTACAAAGAGCTATAGATGCCTTAACCTCATGGGCAAATAGATGGTGTGTCAGCATCAACACAGACAAGTGCAGCATTACGCTCTTCACCCTCTCTCCCAAACAAAAAGCTGGTGTCATCAAGATAAACGAAGAGCTCCTGACAGAAGATAAACAACCCACCTGTCTCGGAGTTACATTCGATGATAGGCTGACATGGAAGCAGCACATCAACAAGGCAGCAACAAAGGCCAGGAGGAAGTTAACCATCCTGAGAAAACTAAGTGGAACCACATGGGGAGCCAGCGGGAAAATACTTAGTAAAGTTTACCAGCAGGGCATACGACCACACCTGGAATATGGGTCAGCTGCGTGGTGTCCAGCATCAAACACCACATTACAAGAGCTAGATAAGGTGCAAAACCAGGCGCTTAGGGTCATCACGGGGGCAATGAAATCAACGCCTATAGTGGAGATGGAGAAAATGGGGAGGATACAAGCAGTGAGAGAACGCAGAGACACGAAAGTGTTAACACAGGCAGAAAAGTTTCTCTGTATGCCAAGCCATCCAATGAAGGACAGATTCCAAAACCTAGCAATGGGGCGACTGAAAAGAAGCAGCTTTATTCACCAGGCCAAACGATTTCGTAGACAAACCTCAGACTTGCCTGAAGTTAACAGCCCCCTAAAGTCTATGCCAGAACAAACCCCTTGGAGAGAGGAGCCTGGACTACCAGTACACATCCAGACAAAAGTGAAAGGAATATTCGACAGGGATGAACAGAACAGCGTGCAACGTAGGACAGTCACTCTCAGTTTCCTGGAAGATGAATACCCACAGGACCTCTGGGTCCGAGTATACACGGATGGGTCAGCACAGAACGCAGTAAAGAATGGAGGAGCAGGAGTGTACATAGAATAGCCAAACAACACTAGGGATACGGTCAGAGTACCAACAGGGAAATTCTGTAACAACTATGATGCAGAAGTCCAGGCAATCAAGGTGGCAATTGAGAAACTATTGAACACCAATCTCGGTCCACAGCCTGTAGTATTCCTGACAGATGCAAGATCAGCACTCCAAGCACTTCAGTCCAGAAAATTGCCAGGTATACAAGCCCTACTTTCTGAACTGTGCAACCAGCGCAGGGTCGCCATGCAGTGGATACTGTCTCATTGTGGAATACCAGGAAACGAGAGAGCAGACGGACTGGCTAAAGAAGGTGCTGCAGACGAGCATCCGGGTGTACCAGTTACGTATTATCAGAAGAAAAAGATGATCAAATCTATCAGAAAGCCACCAACACCAACACAGGATGACTACCAAGCTATGAACAGATCAGAACAAATTGTCATTCTGCGCCTCAGAACAGGACACAACCGCCTCCGCAGCCACATGTATACAAAATTCAAGATTGGCAATTCAGCCATGTGTACATGTGGACAGGCACCCCAGACTGCGGAGCACGTACTTCAAGATTGCCCCGAATAATGATATATTGAGGCAAACCCACTGGCCCAGAGAAACAACCCTGGAAGCAAAACTATACGGACCTCTGTATGAACTATAAAAGACAGTGAAGTTTATACAAGAAACAACATTGCAGATACAGACAATATATTTCAAGCGAACGAAAGAAGAAGAAGAAGTAATCTCTGCTCCAGATGCGCAGCGGCCATTATTTTCAGGGCTGTCAGACCTATTCTGAAATTCTATATGATGCAATCAACATGGTACTTATACCATAGCCCGCGATCGAATGTAATTCCAAGGTATTTCAGCTTTTCTTACTTTTCAATTTTCTGTCCGCTGAGAGTAATATCTGTTTTTACCATGGAATTGTTTAAGGAGCACCACATCACGCAGGTCTTTTTGGGATTTACTATGGAATCAGTTTCCTCGCACCAGTCAAACACTTCTTGTAGTGTACTTCTTGTATGCTAGTAACCATTTCGTGTCGGTTAGAGCCAGTTCTGTAAATGAGTATGTCATCAGCAAAAGCCAATGTTTGTCCCAACCCAGTTGTCTGAATGATGGCTACTTTTGCTGTATATATATTAAACAGCACCGGTGAGAGTGGAGAACCCTTGGTTAGTCCCGGGCAAATGCGCATTGGGTCTGATGACCATGTTCCCAAGCGAAATTCCACTGATCTCCCAGTTAAGGCAGCTGCTATCCATCTTGTAAGCCAAGGGTTAACACAGCAAGCCATTACACTGTTCATTAATGTTTCAAAGTTCACTCTGTTATAAGCATCCTCTAGGTTTAAATGCGACAGCAACTGTTTCTCGTTTACTTTGGAACCCCTCGTACACACCATAAGTAAAAGTTTCAGCGTTACCCCATGTTACTTTCATGGGCCTATAGCTTCCGAGAGTATTAGGTAGGATATGTGCATTTTCGAGGTGATTCGTTATTTTCTGTGCAACTATTTTTTCTAGTACCGGTAGTTTACCTTTTACTCATTTTGTTAAGAACGATATGGTCACCCTAATTTATACTAACTGTAACCTAAGCGTTATCCTAGTTATAACGTAAGCATAGGTTGAAAGGGACATTTTTTTGCTATTTAAAAAAAAGTGTGGGGGGGGGGGGTATTACTGGAAACATATTCTTTCTTGGTTATCGTGCATTTAAAAAAAATTATTTTATACCAGTTTTTTTCCTACTGTGCGGTGTAGGATGCTTGAACTGGACATTAAAAAAATGTTAATTGTTAATATATAAAAAGGCCTATATAATTTTTTTATAAAAAAAAATAATAGTGCAGGTATAAAGGCGAACCAAGAAAATCGTGAAAAATTCAGAAAAACACAATATATCACGCGGGAAGCAGCACGTGCGGTACATTCTTCATCTTCTTCTTTCACTTCTTCTTCAAGTACCATGCCTGTAATATGAATACATTAAAGTACGAACCACACATTGTAATATAATGCGAATCTTGACATGTACGATATTCTGTAAATAAAACATGGCTACAAGCTGAACATGCTTTTACTGAGTGCCTTCTGAAACATGTGTGTGTGCTTGTGTAGATAACGAGGTAATGCTTATATACATACATCATAACATTACATGGTGGCAGCGGTCGATACCGGACTGACGCAAAACAGCTAGGCCTACACGATAACACGTGAGTACAGTATTCGGCTAAATTTCGTCATCGAGGTCAGCCATGGCGGCGAAACAATATCGCAACGCACCGCAAATGAGATTCGCCGGTCAAGATGATAAGAGTGAAGCTTTCTTGTTATGGCGCCAACGCATAGATCTATATTCCAAGACCACTGGTCTGGAAGGACAAACCCTAACTCCATATATCCTAGAAGCATTGGACGATGAAGGTTTGAAAATTTACAACAGTTTTGCTAGCGCCATGCCTGTGGAGTCGGCAACAGACCCCGCAGCCATATTGGACGAATTCGAAAAACGTCTGATAATAAAGCACACGAACTTTAGAGCGGCAAGATTAGAACTTCACCACCTGCGACAGAAACCTGGTGAAAGTCTAGATGATTTTTTCACTCGCATCAAGGAGAAAACAAGTGTATGCAAATTTAACAAAGAAGAAGAAAAAGAGCGAATTATCGAACAGATCCTTCTCAGCACACCAATGCCAGAGTTCCAGAAATGGATACTGAGCCAGAGTGATACACTAACTTTACAACAACTTCTGGATGAAGGCAGGAAACACGAGGCACAAGCACTAAACATTAAACAAATTCAGCAAGGTACAGTAACAGCCCAGGTGGATGCAGTAAAAAGCTATAAACCTAAACAAAACAAAGCAACTGGTTCGAAGCAACAAGAAAAACACAACACAAGCAGAGGTGCTATGTGTAAATGTTGTGGCCTAAACCACATACAAAACCACTGTCCAGCTAAAGACTCTACATGTCATTACTGCAGAAAGAGGGGCCACTGGATAAAATTATGTTTCAAGAGGAAACAAGACAGTGCTCAACACAACCTTCACAGCAGAGAGTCATCAAAACAAACACACTTTATGATGACTGAGGACCTTGACTCCAGTGAAGAAAGTGATCCTTCCACATTTGATACTGTGAAGATACTAACTTTCAGTAATGAACCAAAGAGAACGCAGGCTTTCTGCAAGGTACAATTCCGAATACCAGGAATTAAAAGGCACAAAGAAAGATATATTCGGTTCAAGATAGACACAGGTGCCCAAGGTAACACTCTACCCTTAAGAATATTCAGACAGATCATGCCTGACAAGGTGGATGAGCAAGGATTTCCCACAAGGGATGTAAAAAGTAGGAGTGGCAGGACAAAGCTAAGAGCTTACAATGGAACAAGTATAGACTGTTTCGGAGCAGTAACACTTGAATGTTTATACAGAGACTCTGAATGGACATCGTCAACATTTTACTTGGTAGATGTTGAAGGACCTGCAATTTTGGGTTTACCAATGTGCGAAAAGCTGAGTGTGGTAACTATTAACAACATTAAAGCTGACAAAAAAGAACATCTTACTCTACACGTCACTGGGGTAGATGACCTTAAACAGCGATTCCCAGAACAGTTCGACAGAATAGGCAAACTTCCAGGAAAGGCAAGATTCTTTTTAAAAGACAACGCTGAGCCAAAGATAGACCCACCTAGAAAGTATCCTATACATGTTAAACAGAAACTTGCCACAGAACTAGAAAAGATGGTGCAGAATGATGTTATTAGAAAGGTTGAAGAGCATTCTGATTGGTGTAGTAGTATCACAACCGTTCTGAAGCAGGATGGTTCTCTTCGGGTTTGCCTTGACCCAAAACACTTAAACAACAGTCTAAAGCGCTGTCCACACAAAATGCATACAGTGGAAGAGATAACTCACAGATTCCACAATGCCAAATATTTTTCTAAACTAGATGCTGTACACGGATACTGGAGTGTTGAGATAGCAGAGGAAAGTCAACTCCTTACAACTTTTCGAACACCATTCGGCAGATATTGTTTCAAGAGACTCCCATTTGGTTTGAATGTATCACAAGACATCTTTCAACAGAAGATTGACAACATTGTTGAGCAATGTTCTGGTACAGTGGCTATTGCGGATGACATTGTAGTCTGCGGCAGGTCAGAACAAGAACACGACCGTAACTTGATTAACTTGATGCATGTAGCACAGGCCAATGGGCTAACATTCAACAGCAAAAAGTGTACAATTAAGGCAACGGAGATACAATTTTTTGGATTGCTGTACACCCAGAATGGTGTAAAACCAGACCCTAAAAAGGTTGAAGATATTCATGACATGCCAACACCAGCTACAAAGAAGGAACTGCAACAATTCTTAGGTGCTGTCAATTTCCTAGCACAATTCATACCAAATTTGTCAGCTGCTGCAGAACCTTTGCGATCTCTACTACAGAATGAAACTCCGTATGAATGGTCAGAAGACTACCAACACATATTCAACCACTTGAAGACCCTCATATCATCTGATGCATGCTTGAAATACTATGACATGCAAGCACCCACTTTTCTCATGGTTGATTCCAGTCTGAAAGGCCTAGGAGCAGCACTTTTGCAACCAGACAAAAATCCTGAAGGACACTATGCCAAAGAACTTCGTCCTGTAGCTTACGCAAGCAAATCATTAAGTTCTGGCGAAAAGAAACTTGCAAACATTGAAAGAGAAATGCTAGCTGTACGTTTTGGAATCAAACGCTTCCACACATTTCTTTTCAACCGCCCATTTACAATTCTCTCAGATCACAAGCCACTTGAGATGATTCATAAAAAACCAATAGCTTCAGCACCACCACGACTACAAGCTCTGTTATTGGAAACACAAGGTTATGATTTTAATATTCAGTATATCCCAGGAGAGGATATAGGTCTTGCAGATGCTCTCAGCAGACTACCAAACCCCAACAAGACAGCAGATCTTACCCCAAACATCAAAGTTGATTTTGTCAAGTTTAGCGATAATCGGCTTGAACACATCAGAGAAGACACAATGAGAGATCCTATCCTTAACTCTCTCAAAGAACTGATATACCATGGATGGCCAAGCTCTATCAGGGAAGTTCCAACACACATCCGTCCATACTACTCGATGAGGGACGAGTTAAGCATCGAAGATGGTCTGATCCTTAAAGGAGATCGCATTGTTGTACCAGAAACACAACGCGATATCATCCTTAAACAGCTCCATAATAGTCACCTTGGTATTGTGAAGACACAACTGAGAGCAAAGAAAGATGTTTACTGGCCACAGATAAACAAGGACATAGAAACACTATGTAAAAACTGTTCAATTTGCCAAGAACATGCAAATAGGCAGTGCAGAGAACCTCTCATACCATCAGACATACCATTGAGCCCTTGGAGCATTATAGGAACTGATATTTTCTCAATCGACAATAATGACTATCTTATTATTGCTGATTACTACAGCAAATTTCCCATCATTGAGAAACTTCCACAACCCTCACCATCAGCTGTTATTGCAGACATTACAAAGAAGTATTGCAGCATGTTTGGCATCCCAGATGAAATTAGATCAGACAACGGTCCACATTTCTCAGGTCAAGCATACAGAAACTTCACTAAGGACTGGAAGATCAAACACACAACATCATCACCTAGATACCCTAAATCTAATGGTTTCATTGAGAGACAGATACAAACTATCAAGTCAATCATGAAGAAAACAAGAACAGAGGATGTACACCTAGCACTCTTGAGATGGAGAACAACACCGGTAGACAGTAAGATCGACAGTCCAGCAGAACTTATGTTTGATAGAAGAATTAAAGACCTCCTACCATCTAAGGTCCACTTCCGTCCACAACATAGAGACAGCACATATGATCAACTTCAGCATCGTCAGCAAGTTCAGAAATCCAACTATGACAAATGTGCTAAAGACTTACCACCATTATATCCTGGTCAGCATGTAACTACCTACAACCACAACAATGACACATGGTCAAAAGCAACAATCATTTCCAGAAACCCTGAACCCAGGAGCTATACTTTAAGACCAGACAGCAGCAGCAACCTCCTGAGGCGAAACAGAGTGGACATAAGAGAAATCCCACAGAATACAACAGAACAGAGAATTCCCATGCTTTCAACAGACAATGCAGTAACTCCAGACCTTGGTGCCCCACAAAACCAACAAGCGCCAAGGCCGAAATCACAACCAACTCAAGCTAAACCAGGGACTTCCGCAGAACCACCAGCACTTTACACCACTCGTTCTGGCCGTACAGTGACACCTCCCAGCCGATACAGACAGTGACATATATACTCACACTGAGCATTACACATACTTATCCTTTCTCACATGAAACATTTCGTTGGAAATGTTTGCACACATTTTTTTTTCAAAAAAAGGGGGGATGTAATATGAATACATTAAAGTACGAACCACACATTGTAATATCATGCGAATCTTGACATGTACGATATTCTGTAAATAAAACATGGCTACAAGCTGAACATGCTTTTACTGAGTGCCTTCTGAAACATGTGTGTGTGCTTGTGTAGATGACGAGGTAATGCTTATATACATACATCATAACATTACAATGCCTAGTGGCGTAGGAGATCATGTCTCTCCACAACTTCCTGTCTCCAGTACAATTTATCAATTCTGCTGTTGACTTCTTTCCATGCCACGATTTCAAACTGTCCAGTATCTGCTTTTTTTTTTTTTTTAAATTAATGAAGAAAAATATCCCGTTCAGCCTCTGATGGGTTATAATTAGGATATATATTGTTTTCAATTCCAAATAATATAAAAAAACTGCCGATATGAGAAAGTGGCATCACATTTGTCAAGTATCTGCTCTCTTTGTCTTCCTCTATCTCTTTTTCATATGCATTACATAGGACATAAAAAACACTATATAATGACTGCTAAATACTGTAGTACACAAATGAAAGGGAACAAATTTCCACCCTATCCAGCCTTATTATTTTAAATTTTATGTCACGTGATATCTTTTTATAGTTGGTTGCCCTCCATTATTCATATCTGACACCGAATGAAATTAAGAGCACGAAGTTACTTACAAGAGGTACCAAACACGTGTAAATCGCACTTGGTAAGGTAATATATGGGCAAGATACAGGAACAGTTATTGTAACTATTTTTTTTTAAAAATTAATGAAAATAAAAAAAATCCCGTTCAACCTCTGATGGGTTATAATTAGGATATATATTGTTTTCAATTCCAAATAATATGAACAACTGCCGACATGAAAAAGTGGCATCACATTTGTAAATAGGGACAATCACAATTGTGCTTAGGTCTATACGCAAAAAAAACAAAAACAAACAAAATCAAGAAGAAACTATGAACAAGAATAATATTAAAGTGGAGGGGTGTAAAGGCCCGGTGGTTCTAGTTATATAACGGACTTTACCAGATATTTAATTGACTTTCATCTGTTTAAAGTCACATGCATTGTAAGAACAGCATCAGACCTTCACATTCCCAGCCACTATATATTAACATGTGTTCGTGTTAAATATTGTTTGACTATATTATGCAGTTCCCTAGGTCTGTCTATTCTCAACACCTCCTCTATATTTATAGGTAAGTTGGATGCCTGTAAATAATCCAATATTAGTATTCTCATTTGGTCATACCTCTTACATTTTAACAAGAAATGTTCTATATTATTGTCTTGAAGACATCCTGCACAGTAAGGTTCTTCTATTCTGAAATAGCCTTTTCCCAGCTGTAGTCTGAGAAGTTTCTTATTACTGGGAATTTTCAATTCCCTAGATATCTGACATTTTCTTGTTGGAGCCCTGAACATCTTATATGCATGTCTTCCTTTCAGATTTTTATCCCACTCTGCTTTCCATTCATCTGTTATTAAATCTTTAATTAAGCTCTTAATTTCTGATTTACTCATCCCTACATTTATTAGATTTTTATCAGATCTACCTTTCTTGGCTTCTTTATCTGCCTTTTCATTTCCTTCTATGCCAACATGTGAAGGTATCCAAGCAATTAATACTGAACATCCTCTGGAATATAAGTATGTAGTAGCCAGAAAAATCTCCTCTGCTATATCAGGTCTACTACATTCTCGTAAGTTTCTAAGTGCTTTAATTGTTGAAAGAGAGTCAGTTAAAACTGTTAATTTTTTTGGGAGGGTTATTAGAGAATATTTCTAGTGCTTTTAGTATTGCCACCATCTCTGCAGTGAAAATGGATGTATTTTCCGTGATGCTATATTCTTTTGCCATTTTCCATATTGGAATATATATTCCTATCCCCAATTTGCCATCCTCTCCCTTGGATCCATCTGTGTACACAGTAATGCTGTCTTTTGATATTTGTGGTATATATTTATTGGCTGTGTTTTTAATATTTTCTATATTATTTGTTTTCTTAAGTATTTCTGCTAGGTGGTAGTCCGTGTCTGGTTTCTTGATCTCCCAGGGCGGAATCACTGGCTTGTATTCACAACTGTTATTAATTGATGTAATTAATGTACCCAGATGGACAATTTCCTCCATACACTTCCATCCTGTAGGGTATCTAGTGGTATTCATTGGCTTGGCCTGAGTTGTTAGCTGGCATCTGGTAAAAGCTGTATGTGCTGGGTGAGACTTATCTAACATAACTCTGTTCATGTAATTTAGTCTTAACTATTTTCTCCGTAATTCTAAGGGTAGGATTCCTAAAGCCACCTCTATAGCTCCCATTGATGTTGATCTGATTGCACCTGCTATTGTACATAAAGCCTGATGCTGAATTCTGTCTAATTTAATCTTGTTACTGTGTGCAGCAGAGTCATATATTATACTTCCATAATCTATTTTTCCTCTAATAAAAGATTTATAAAAAGTGAGCATTGTCTTAGTGCTTGCACCCCATCCATTACCTTTCAAATATCTTAATAAGTTAGTCAACCCTCTGCAAGACTCCACTAGTTTATCTATGTGTTTATTCCAGTTCAGCTGTTGGTCCAATATCATTCCTAGATATCGAGTGGTTTGTACTGTATTAATGTTTTGCCCTTGGATATTTATATCTATAATTTTATTTTTTACAACCCTACCTTTACTGAAGATCATTCCCAATGTTTTATTTGTATTCAGCTGAAAACCCCATTATGTCATCCATTTACATACTTTATTTATTTGCTGCTGTAGATCCTTATATAATTTTGGCAGATGTCTCCCAGTCCTCCATATAGCAACATCATCTGCAAAATGTGACAATTTATTTGTTATATCATTAAATTCCTCACCTAAATCATTTACCATTATTGTAAAAATTGAAGGAGACATTACTGATCCTTGGGGTATTCCATTTTGTTGTTCATACAGTTCTGATCTATCATTGTTTACCTGAACAGTGAAATATCTATCTTGCAGAAAATTCTCTAAATAATTATACATTTTACCGGTTATTCCTATCTTCTTCATTTTAAAGAGAGCACCCTCTCTCCAGCATTCATCATAAGCCCTAGCTATATCTAAAAATACTACCACAGTTTTTTCTTTCTTTTGAAATCCTGATGTTACTTCATGTTCCAATTTAATTATCTGATCCATAGTGCATCTGTTCTTCCAAAATCCTGACTGAGTTTGATTATATAAATTATTCTTTTCCAAATAAAACTTTAATCTTTTATTTACTATGGTTTCTAAT
The DNA here is from genome assembly GCA_024509875.1 of Oreohelix idahoensis. Taxonomy (NCBI): domain Eukaryota; kingdom Metazoa; phylum Mollusca; class Gastropoda; order Stylommatophora; family Oreohelicidae; genus Oreohelix; species Oreohelix idahoensis. The sequence continues at coordinate 460,816 of JAMPIV010019420.1, read as the reverse complement.
ATTTTACATAGATGGGAAGTTAAAGAAATTGGTCTGTATGAACTGGCATCATGGGCATCTTTTTCTGGTTTTAGTATTGGAATAATTACTGCTGTTTTCCATGTTTTGGGAATTTTTCCTGTATTCCAAATTTTGTTAAAAAGGGATGTTATAATTTCTATGGTACTTTTTGGTATGTGTTTCAAGATTTCATAGTTCAAGATGTTATGCCCTGCTGATGTATTTGTTTTGTCCTTTATTGTATTTTCAACTTTATTTTTATTGTATTTTATTGTAACTAGAAAATGGTAGAAACTCTGAGATGTTAAACACGAGAAATGTTTAAGTAGTGACTTAGCTGTTGATGCAAGATTGTTTTTATTAATTGAAGGCCAGTGCAACGTACCACGCTTGGGCATTTACAATAATGCGCTTCAGATATAGGCCTACATAACATAAAATGAAAGAACATACGGCGTAACGTAGGTTTTTTTTTTGTTTGTGTCATTATTTAAGACGTTTTGCTCGGGAAACAAATCGCCACATTTGCTGTATATTTTGGTTTGCTGTTTAAGGTTGGAATGATGAATAGTGGCCGTGTTCTTCTTTGTCATCCTAGTAAGTCGCCAGGGTCGTTAGTTAGGATTAAGGGTAGGGTTAGGTTTAGGATATCTAAACCTAACCCGTATGCCATTTTACTGCATATCTTTTTTTTTAAAGGCCATATTGAACAGATGGCTCACAGACATTGGTGTACTAAGGGGAGGGGGAGGTCTACCCTGGGTTAAAGCAGGGAAAGGGGTGCCATTAGACAGTATTATGATCGTACGTACTGTTAAAATGTAGCTGTAAGAGTGTTTCTTTATGAGAGGGGGTGCAAAAGGTAGGATCTGCCCCCAGGTGCCAAATATTTTTAAATGCCCCTGCTCAAAGACACGTGATGCCATTTTCAATTATCAGCAATTATTCATACTATTTGGAATTGAAAACAATATATATCCTAATTATAACCCATCAGAGGTTGAACAGGATATTTCTTATCATCAAATTAAAAAAAAAAAAACAGATGGTCCACTGCTATTCATTACAACTGCTGTTTTATATACCTCTTAACTATGTACGTAAGTTAGGGTGACCATACGTTCTGGATTTTCATGCCAAAACTGTGCATCCAGCCGGATTTTTTACAAATGTTCAGATATCCGGCTTTTTCGCAATTTACTTAATTACATGAATGACACCATTTCAAAAATTTCTCATGAATTTCACTTCCGACGACTGAATTTTCTCAGAATCCAGCAAACAATGTATCAACAATCTCGAAAGCTTTCATGTTCTTGGATTTTTAATCAGTAATAGATTATAATCATATTTTAACTCAGTTTTACACATTTTTTGCTCTTTTTGTTTATAAGAAGGTATCCAAAAATGCACTTTGAATGATAAGATGGTATGAAGTTAAGTCATTTAAAATCTAGTTATCTAGTGCAAATTACCAATAAATTGAAGTTGAATATCGAATTAAACATTAATTAATGATATATATTTATTACACAAGCCTACTCTAAGTGCAACCAAAAAAAATGTTTGCCTCATTTTGCTGAGGTGCACTTCATTCAGCCTAGACACATGGTCTGTCAGTTATATTAGGGCGCATTCTTCTTCTCTTCTTTGATCCTTAGCCGCCGACCGTCAAAGCAGTCAGTGGCCATTACGCCTGGTAGCATCTTGTAGGGCAACAACAAATTGATTCACTTTGCTCGGTCGGCGGCCATCCTTCGTACAGTGCTCCAACTCTGGTTCATTCTTTGCATCTCAGCCTCCACAGTCCTCCACCAAGTTGTTTTTGGTCAGCCTCTCTTTCGTTTTCCTTCAGGGGTCCATAGCATAGCTGTTCTTGTGATGGCATCGAGGCATGCCCTAATATAAATGACTAGTTTGCATAAAAAAAGTGTGTATTCACAGATAAATTGAAAAAGAAATTTCCATGTTTTTCCAGAGGTCAGAAAGATTTAGAACAAGCAGACACATTTGTGTCAGTAGCATATAAAGTTGCTGCTGATTAAAAAAAAAAAAACCACACTCACAAACCCAATGAAACCATAAATGTCACAAGAATGCACTTGAGTCTGAAAGTTCGCAATCAAATCAAAACTGACATTATTTACAAAAGAAACAAGCACGGAATCGAAAAAGTAACTACTACAAAAGTTCCTTTTGCTTTTCATACTGTGAAACATCACAATAATTTGAAATCAGTGGACTGTACTTGAAAACTATTTCCATCATTCAGAAAGTGTCAAAAAATTTTCATTTGCCAGAACTAGAACTACCGCTAGCGTTTTTTATGTGACAATGTTTCTGTGTGGAATTTAAAAGTAATCAAGGGTTTTTAAAGTGGATTTTTATCATCTTCATATATCAATAAACACAAAGTCAAGGTGATTTGATGTCATTATTGTTTGATGTGTAATAAATAAGCTTCACTGCCATTTATTATTTAAAATAAATATGTGCTACTTTTTGTCCTACTTTTTCATTATAGTGTCCCCCTTTGTCCTCCTATCCATGGCAAAAAAAGTGAATATTGTCCTCCTATTTTGCATTAAACGATATGGTCACCCTAACGTATGTACTTTTGTGGTTTGCGTTATTTGAGCAGAATGACAATAACCAACGTTTATAACTTGTAGAATGTAGATAAAATATACCCATTTGGATAATTCATGTTATATGTATATATGCACACATACATGTCTAAAACTGCATGACACAGTCTCTTCGCTTTGTGTTCCAAGCACAACATAATGTTACCCTGATGAGTACAGTACACTGTAAGGTCTATACAGCAGCTACTACCTGTAAGTATCTGTGATGAGTAGGGTGTATGTGGGGGGATGTAGAAGATCAGATGACACTCATACACCATTCGTCTAGCTCACTGTCTAAGGAGTAATACACCAACTCTAACAACCATATCAATCTCCATGAATATATTATATCACAAATGAGTCACAATGGGCACAGGGCCATTACAATCATTGGAGACAAAACAAATCCCAAGTATTGGACAATCACTCGGATCCTCGAAATATCTACAGCTACAAAATAGGATACTTCATAAATCCACTGCACAACTCTGACCCTCTACTCATGCACTACTATAGACATCCACCCTTCTCTTCTCTACGCTCTTCGCTGTCTACTGTCTACTCTCTACAGACATGATCTTCTCTCTCCGCCAGCTTCAGGAAAAATCAAGAGAGCAGAAAAGACCATTATATATCGCCTTTATAGACCTCACAAAAGCATTCGACCTGGTTAGTAGGGATGGACTCTTTAAAATCCTCCTGAAAATAGGCTGCCCTTCTAAAATGCTGGAAATGATAAAGTCATTCCATGACGACATGAAGGGAACAGTCCAATATGCTGGAAGCACGTCACAGCCCTTTGATATACGAAGTGGCGTTAAACAAGGCTGTGTTCTTGCTCCGACCCTCTTCGGAATCTTCTTTGCCTTACTCTTGAAACATGCATTCAGAGATGCAACTGAAGGAATATGCCTTCACACTAGGTCAGATGGCCATCTGTTTAATCTTTCAAGGCTGAAGGCAAAAACAAAAATCAGAAGGGCAACTATAAGAGACTTGTTGTTCGCTGATGATGCTGCAGTCGTCACTCAAAGCCAACAGGAGCTTTAGAGCTTGATGAATCGCTTCACTCAAGCATGCAAGGACTTTGGCCTCACAATAAGTCTAAAGAAAACGAATGTGCTGAGTCAGGATGTGGGTGCTGCACCAGTTATCACTATCGATAACTATGAATTGGCAGTGGCGCACCACTTCACATACCTAGGGTCTACCATCAATGACAAACTCTCACTGGATACAGAAATCGACAGCCGCATTGGCAAAGCTGCAGCTACCTTTGCCCGCCTCACATCGCGTGTTTGGGGAAACTTTAAACTCACAATGAAGACCAAAGCTGCGGTATATAATGCCTGCGTCACCAGCACACTCCTATATGGCCGCGAGACCTGGACGACCTATGCTAAGCAAGAAAGAAGGCTCAATACCTTCCATTTGCGGTGTCTACGCCGCATCCTTGGCATCTCGTGGAAAGATAAAGTGACAAATGTCGAGGTGTTGTCACGTGCTGGCCTTCAAAGTATGTATACGCTGCTTAGACAGCGCAGACTTCGCTGGCTTGGCCATGTTCGCCGCATGGAAGATGGTCGCATCCCAAAAGATATCTTCTACGGACAATTAGCAGATGGCAAGAGAACAGTTGGGCGACCACAGCTGAGGTTCAAAGATGTGTGCAAAAGAGATATGAGGGCACTGGACATGGATCCAGCAACATGGGAGGATGAAGCTGCCGATCGCACAAAGTGGCGATGCTATTTACGGCACCACCTCAGATTGGGCGAAGAGAGGCTCACACAAGAAGCAGAGGTGAGGAGAAAACGTCGAAAGGAGTACCAGGAAAATAAGCTGCTGAGGGCTGCCACCTCAGGGGCGCATTCCCATAGTCAGTTATGACTGAAGGGGCTATTATACTGACTCAACTCTCTACTGACCCAACACACTACTGACCCAACACACATCTCTCTCTGACTTACCCCTTTCATTCGTATTCACTAAACATGTGAAAACCTTCCACACTCCACTGAGCTTCATTCACGTATAACTGTAGCTAACAGCTTGTCTTAAGCAATGCTAACAACATAGCTTGTAACTAAAATATTACAACTCAAGCATACCCAACTCACAACAACTCAAATGACTAATTAAACTCCCGCAATAGCATGGGAACATTCATACATGCATAACACCATCAAAACACTCCATGACAGTATCCCTCATTTTAAAAGATAAAACCCATGTGCCAATGAATCAGTAAGAAACATAATCATTTTAATAAATTCTATTTCATTCTGAATTACCTTTTGGTCCTGTACAATTCTTATGTGATCACACGTTTGTATAACTGATATTTGTTTTCTGTTAATAATGCAAGCTGCCATACTTTTTTACTTCAGACTGCAAGAAATATGGAAACAAGCAGCTTGTCACTCAGCAAAAATGTTAAACTGGAGATAGATTATGAAGTGAGTTTATTTGTTGATCTACATATAGGCCTATCACAAAACCACATACATATTAAGTGAAGCATTACATGACACATCCAGTCCAGCTATACAACAGAGTTTGGCAGTTTTCATTATTTACCTCAGATATTGTGCAAACACACACATACACTGACATATGTGATTAACTCTGACATTTTCATTAATGTGTTAGCATTTTAAGATTGTGAGAAATTGCTTTTTGAAGAAATATCTTTCAGTTAAACAAATATTAAATTCAGAAAATGTTAGTTAAAAAATTCTAAGTGTTTTAAAACAGTTTACCCAAAATGTCAAGTTCAGAAACTCTTCCTAGGCCGGTCCCAAGCCTGACTGAAAAAGTGAGGAGGGATGGCATGCATGGAGGCCATAAGGAGGTAGTCCCTCCACCTTGCAAAGGCACAATAGACCAATCACCTGTTTACCATAAAAAACTGATTACAAAAAATGACAGAGAGATGTAAGACAGGGTGATATTCTGTCACCTTATCTTTTCATACTCCTCATGGACAATGTCATCAAAGCATGTAAAGAGAGGACATGAAAGTATTCAGTGGGGTACTGGAAGATGAGACAGATTTGTTTTTCAGAACAGGCATTTACTGATGATATTGCCCTGATTGCAAAATCAGAGGCACATCTTCAGTCCAACCTGCAAGTCTGGAAGGAAGAGCTGGAGAAGAGAGGGGTGGTCATCAGCAGCTCCAAAACAAAAACCATAGTGATATCACAAGAAGGAAGAAGGCATCAGATTATGCCGAGAGAACAGGTCCTGGAGCAGGTCAATCACTTTAAATATCCTGGAGCTGTCATAGACTCACCCGTGTGTTACCGGGGCCCGAAAGGGGAGCAAAGAATAGTAACACTCTTCCCTGCCAAGCATGTTGTAGAAAGTGACTAAGGAGGGTTGGGCATGGAGCCGGTTACCCCATCCTGTAAAAAATTTAAACCTCAAAAAACTTCAACAAACATGGACAAATCAATTAAAGAAAATAAAACACAGCCATCCAAGACAGGGGAAGGTCCTCTCGCAGGGAGGCGTATGATGCAACACAGAGAAAGCCGAAAGGAGTCTGTGTTACTGACTAACCTTCTTTCTTCTAGGAGAACTTCCAGATTTGGCACCTGGAATGTTCGGACATTAAACAACAAGGGAAAGTGGCACAAGTAGCAGCAGAAATGAAGGAATATAAAATCGAGGTTCTGGGACTGTGTGAAAGAAAGTGGAATGGGGTAGACAGAAAGAAACTCATCACAGGTGAATTGGTGCTGTCCTCAGGACATGAAGATGAAAGTTCACACCACAGTGCAGGGGTAGCGCTTATGTTATCTAAAGAAGCACAGAAAGCACTCATTGAATGGGAAGCCGTTGGACCCAGAATAATAACAGCTACTTTTAAAACAGCAAAAAAGAAAATAAATGTAAATGTCATCCAATGTTATGCACCAACTAATGACAAAGAAAAGTCTGTGAAAGAAGCATTTTATACTAGACTACAGGAAATTTTCGAAAAAGTAAAGAAAAGAGACATCACAATTTTGTTGGGTGACATGAATGCAAAGATAGGTACATTCAACACTGGCTTTGAAGAAGTCATGGGAAAACAGGGGCTGGGAATAATGAATGAAAATGGGGAACTATTCTCAAACTTCTGTGCTTCAAATCAACTGGCTATAGGAGGAAGCATGTTTCCACATAAGAGAATTCACAAGGCAACATGGATATCACCAGACCATAGAACAGAAAACCAGATTGATCATATATGCATAAACAAGAAGTTTAGATCATCATTGCAGGATGTAAAGGTATATAGATATAGAGGAGCAGATGTGGCATCAGATCACCACCTTTTGATAGCCAAAGTAAAAATGAAACTCAAGAGATATGCAACAATGCAAAATTATAGACAACAATTTAATGTAGGACATCTAAGAAATCAAGAGACGAATTTGCGGTCACAATATCCAGCCAATTCCAAGTGCTCCAACAGCTGGAAGATGTAGAGAATACAGAAGGCTATTGGCAGCAAATCAAAACGGTATGGAATGAGACATGCGAAGAAATACTGGGGAAAAGGGAACGACAACAAAAAGCATGGATAACAACAGAAACCATCAATAAGATAAAAGACAGAAAAAACAAGAAAGCAGATTTAAACACAAGCAAAACCAGAAGTTCTGAAGCCAAGGCTCAAGAAGTGTACACAGAAGCAAACAAAGAAGTTAAAAGAAGTATCAAAAGAGACAAGAGGAAGTATATTGAGGAGTTGGCAAGAGAGGCAGAAGATGCTGCAGCCAAAGGAAATATGAGAGAACTGTATAACAGCACAAAGAAGCTAACAGGGAAATACAAGCAAACAAGTTGCCTCATAAAAGACAAGAATGGAAAACTGCTCAGCAATATACAAGAGCAAATGAAGAGGTAGACTGAATATTTTGAGGACCTTCTCAATAGACCAGCTCCACAAAACCCCCCGGACATCCAGCCAGCAGAAGAAAAGCTACAAATTAACGGTGAAAGACCAACGAAGGAAGAAATAAAGAAAGCCATAAAGTTTCTAAGAGATGGAAAAGCATCTGGACCTGATGGCATTCTAGTAGAGGCCATCAAAGCAGATATCGACACAGCTACAGAGATGTTATATAAATTACTTGGTAAAGTCTGGGAAAAGGAAGAGATACCAGCAGAATGGAAGGAAGGATATCTGGTTAAGTTGCCTAAGAAAGGAAAATTTACAAGAGTGCACAAATTATAGAGGAATAATGTTACTATCAGTGCCAGGAAAAGTATTAAATAGGATTATCCTTGAGAGATTAATAGAGTCCATAGACAAGAAACTGAGAGATGAACAAGCAGGTTTTCAACAAAACAGATCCTGTACAGACCAGATAGCCACTTTGAGAATAATAGTTGAACAAAGTCTGGAATGGAATTCACCATTAAACTTTGGATTTGTGGACTACGAAAAGGCATTTGACAGTGTAGACAGAGAATCACTTTGGGAACTGATGAGGCATTATGGAGTTCCCCTGAAGATCACTAATTTAATAAAGAAGACATATGAAGACATGACATGCAGAGTTCTTCATGAAGGACAGCTTACAGAACCATTTGGGATAAGAACAGGAGTACGACAGGGATGCCTCTTGTCTCCATTTCTTTTCTTATTAGCAATAGACTGGGTTATGAGAACATCAACAACACACAACAGAAATGGAATCCAGTGGACTCTGACTAAGCAGTTGGATGATCTGGATTTTGCTGATGACTTGGCTCTTCTGTCCCATAACCATAATCAGATGCAGGACAAGTTGAAAATACTCGATGAGAGGTCACAGCCTAGATGAAGTTATCATGCTCGGAGATTTTAATGCCAGAGTTGGAAATGACCATGCTAGATGGGGTGGAGTTATCGGAAGATATGGAGAAGATACTCTCAATGACAATGGAAAGCGACTCCTTAGATTCTGCAGTGAGCAGAATCTGATCATTACAAACACAAAGTTCCCCCATAAGCGCATACATGCATACACTAGATGTGAACCAACCAAGAATGAGAAGTCAGTGATCGACTATGCCATTGTTCGAAGAAGCTCATTCAGATATGTCCGAGATGCAAGAGTCTGGAGGGGGCCAGAGATTGGAAGTGATCACTACCTGCTAACAATCAAACGAACAACTGAAAGAGTTGCTCAGCCTAGGAACTGCCCAACATCACGCAAGAAACCAAGTAAACGAGCAGGAGAAATGAGCATTAGGACCTACAAGCTGAGAGAGCCAGAAATTAAGACCAGATATCAGGGGCTTATTGCTATAGCAGTGAGCAACACAGAAGAACGACCTGATGACTTGGAAACCCTCTGGAATAAATTCAAGGATATCATAAAGACAGCTGCTGCAGAAGCATGCGGTGAAGTCCGACTTGGGAACCAGAGAAAGAGGACACCTTGGTGGACAGAGGAAGTCAAAGAGAAAATAAGAGAGAAGAAAATGGCATGGAAACAATACTTAGGAGCTAAAAACACAACAGGACAAATGGAAAAATATAGAGAATATGTGACACTCAGAACAGAAGCAAAGAACAAAGTGCTAGCAGCAAAACAGAAGTCCTGGGAAGAATTTGGAGAAAAGCTAGAAAAAGATGCACAAGAAAACCAGAAATTGTTCTATAAGACCCTAAAGAACATGAGGAAGGAAAAACAATGCCCTCTCAAATTTATAAAGGACAAGCAAGGCAAATTGCTTACTGCCCCGAAGGAAGTAATGGAAAGATGGAAAGAATATTTCTCAGAACTCCTGGATGGTGAGCATGGTGAAGCATCAGAAATGATAACCACTAGCACAGAAGAGAAAACCAATGATGGTGAAGATGACATAAAGATGGAAGAACTGAGGGCAGCACTAGAGAAAATCAAGATGGGCAAAGCAGCAGGGCATGATGGTATAACACCAGAAATGGTTAAGTACATGGGAGCATCAGGCGACCTATTACTCTTAAAGGTCCTACAGGCAGCATGGTGCAACAAGACCATACCAAAGGATTGGGAGATTGCCATCATAACACCAATTTTCAAAAAGGGTGACAATCGACAATGTGGAAACCATAGAGGCATATCCCTTCTCAGTGTCCCTGGTAAAATCTACTCTAGAATCCTAGAGCAGAGACTCCGACGCCTAGCTGAGCCACAATTGGATGAGGTCCAGTGCGGATTCCGAGCAAACCGAAGTACTCAAGACCTAATCTTCACACTCAGACAGCTGAGTGAAAAGGCCCTTGAGTATAAGAGTGAGATCCATCTTTGTTTCATAGATCTGGAAAAGGCGTTTGACAGGGTCCCCTGGAGCAAACTTTGGGACTGTTTGGCAAGGAAGAATATTCCAGCACCTCTGATTCATGCTATACAGAGCTTCTACAAGTCTTGCAGAAATTATGTGAGGACAGCAAACCATAAGTCAGAAGAGTTCAGGACCACCACTGGTGTAAGACAAGGTGATATCCTATCACCTTACCTCTTCATACTCCTTATGGACGATGTCATCAAGGCATGTAAGGAGAAAACAAGAAAGTATTCAGTGGGGTACTGGAAGATGAGACAGGTCTATATTTCGGAGCTGGCATTTGCTGATGATGTTGCCCTGATTGCTAAATCAGAGGCACATCTCCAATCCAACCTGCAAGTCTGGAAGCAAGAGCTGGAGAAGAGAGGGATGGTCATAAGCAGCTCTAAAACAAAATCCATGGTGATATCACGAGAAGAAAGAAAACATCAGATTAAGCTGGGAGAACAGGTCCTGGAGCAGGTCGACCACTTTAAATATCTCGGAGCTATTATAGACCGAAAGGGAGGCATCAAAGAAGAGTTGGCCACTCGAAAAGCAGCGGCTGGGAGACTTTTTCAGGCCATAAATCGTGGATTCCTCAGCAAGAAAGAGGTTGGTAAGAAAACGAAGATGGCTGTATACCGCTCCACCTATGTCCCAGTCTTGACATATGGATGCGAGTCGTGGGCAATGACTACAACCCACAAAAGCCAGATCCAAACCTCAGAAATGAGGTATCTGAGGAAGGTGGTTGAAGTAACAAGAAGAGACATGGTCCGCAACCAGACGATCCGTCAAGGCCTAAAATCCCATCCGCTGCAGACCCAAATAGAACAGTCCCAACTAAGATGGTTTGGCCATGTCTGCAGAATGGGAGAAGATCGGCTACCACGACAAGCATGGGAAACAAAGAGCCAGGGATCCAGACCTCCAGGACGACCCAGAGTCCGCTGGGAGGACAACATTAGACAATCTTTGAAGAACCGAGGACTAGAATGGAACCAGGCCAGGAAGACGACAGCTGATAGAATGGTCTGGCGCTCTCTCTTCCAAACCGCTACACCTCATGGTAGAAGGGGAACGACTAAGTAAGTAAGTAAGCCATTACACTGTTCATTAATGTTTCAAAGTTCACTCTTTTATTAGCATCCTCTAGGTTTAAATGCGACAGCAACTGTTTCTCGTTTACTTTGGAACCCCTCGTACACACCATAAGTAAAAGTTTCAGCATTACCCCATGTTACTTTCATGGGCCTATAGCTTCCGAGAGTATTAGGTAGGATATGTGCATTTTCGAGGTGATTCATTATTTTCTGTGCAACTATTTTTTCTAGTAGTTTACCTTTTACTCATTTTGTTAAGAACGATATGGTCACCCTAATTTATACTAACTGTAACCTAAGCGTTATCCTAGTTATAACGTAAGCATAGGTTGAAAGGGACATTTTTATTTCAATTTTAAAAAAACGGGGGGGGGGGGGGGGGGGGGGTGTATTACTGTAAACATATTCTTTCTTGGATATCGTCCATTTAAAAAAAAATTATTCCATACCATTTTTTTCCTACTGTGCGGTGTAGGATGCTTGAACTGGACATTAAAAAAATGTTAATTGTTAATATATAAAAAGGCCTATATAATTTTTTTATAAAAAAAAAATAATAGTGCAGGTATAGAGGCGAACCAAGAAAATCGTGAAAAATTCAGAAAAACACAATATATCACGCGGGAAGCAGCACGTGCAGTACATTCTTCATCTTCTTCTTTCACTTCTTCTTCAAGTACCATGCCTAGTGGCGTAGGAGATCATCTCTCCACAACTTCCTGTCTCCAGTACAATTTATCAATTCTGCTGTTGACTTCTTTCCATGCCACGATTTCAAACTGTCCAGTATCTGCTGTTTTTTTTTTTTTTTTAAATTAATGAAGAAAAATATCCCGTTCAGCCTCTGATGGGTTATAATTAGGATATATATTGTTTTCAATTCCAAATAATATAAAAAAACTGCTGATATGAGAAAGTGGCATCACATTTGTCAAGTATCTGCTCTCTTTGTCTTCCTCTATCTCATTTTCATATGCATTATATAGGACATAAAAAACACTATTTAATGACTGCTAAATACTGTAGTACACAAATGAAAGGGAACAAATTTCCACCCTATCCAGCCTTATTATTTTAAATTTTATGTCACGTGATATCTTTTTATAGTTGGTTGCCCACCATTATTCATATCTGACACCATGTGAAATTAAGAGCACGAAGTTACTTACAAGAGGTACCAAACACGTGTAAATCGCACTTGGTAATAAATGGGCAAGATACAGGAACAGTTATTGTAACTAGAAAATGGTCGAAACTCTGAGATGTTAAACATGAGAAATGTTTAAGTAGTGACTTAGCTGTTGATGCAAGATTGTTTTTATTAATTGAAGGCCAGTGCAACGTACCCCGCTTGGGCGTTTACAATAATGCGCTTCAGATATAGGCCTACATATCATAAAATGAAAGAACATACGGCGTAACGTAGGTTTTTTTTTTTTGTGTGTGTGTCATTATTTAAGACTTTTGCTCGGGAAACAAATCGCCACATTTGCTGTATATTTTGGTTTGCTGTTTAAGGTTGGAATGATGAATAGTGGCCGTGTTCTTCTTTGTCATCCTAGTAAGTTGCCAGGGTCGTTAGTTAGGATTAAGGGTAGGGTTAGGTTTAGGATATCTAAACCTAACCCGTATGCCATTTTACTGCATCTCTTTTTTTAAGGCCATATTGAACAGATGGCTCACAGACATTGGTGTACTAAGGGGAGGGGGAGGTCTACCCTGGGTTAAAGCAGGGAAAGGGGTGCCATTAGACAGGATTATGATCGTACGTACTGTTAAAATGTGCCTGTAAGAGTGTTTCTTTATGAGAGGGGGTGCAAAAGGTAGGATCTGCCCCCAGGTGCCAAATATTTTTAAATGCCCCTGCTCAAAGACACGTGATGCCATTTTCAATTATCAGCAATTATTCATACTATTTGGAATTGAAAACAATATATATCCTAATTATAACCCATCAGAGGTTGAACAGGATATTTCTTATCATCAAATTAAAAAAAAACGCGCTGGTGTAATTGCTTCGGCGTTGTACTGACGACCAGGTGTTCATGGTTCAAACCAGGGCGTCAGCGTTTGAAGAAATGTTTACGGCCGGAAATTTGACTGAATAACCTGAACGGCTCCTGTGATAAACCCTCTGTGGATGGGAAGGAGCGAAGCTCCTGACCGGGTTGGAAGGAAAGTCCTCAGGTTCCCCAGCCTCGCAATGACATGTCATTGGGCCGAAGGGCTGAAAGCCCAAGTGCCGCTGGTTAAGAAAAAAAAAAAAAAAAAAAAAAAAACAGATGGTCCACTGCTATTCATTACAACTGCTGTTTTATATACCTCTTAACTATGTACGTAAGTAAGGGTGACCATACGCTCTGGATTTTCATGCCAAAACTGTGCATCCAGCCGGATTTTTTTACAAATGTTCAGGTATCCGGCTTTTTCGCAATTTACTAAATTACATGAATGACACCATTTCAAAAATGTCTCACATGAATTTCACTTCCGACGACTGAATTTCCTCAGAATCCAGCAAACAATGTATCAACAATCTCGAAAGCTTTCATGTTCTTGGATTTTTAACCAGTAATAGATTATAATCATATTTTAACTCAGTTTTACACATTTTTTGCTCTTTTTGTTTATAAGAAGGTATCCAAAAATGCACTTTGAATGATAAGATGGTATGAAGTTAAGTCATTTAAAATCTAGTTATCTAGTGCAAATTACCAATAAATTGAAGTTCAATATCGAATTAAACATTAATTAATGATATATATTTATTACACAAGCCTACTCTAAGTGCAACCCAAAAAAAATTTTGCCTCATTTTGGTGAGGTGCACTTCATTCAGCCTAGACACATGGTCTGTCAGTTATATTAGGGCGCATTCTTCTTCTCTTCTTTGATCCTTAACCGCCGACCGTCAAAGCAGTCAGTGGCCATTACGCCTGGTGGCGTCTTGTAGGGCAACAACAAATTGATTCAACTTTGCTCGGTCGGCGGCCATCCTTCGTACAGTGCCCCAACTCTGGTTCATTCTTTGCATCTCAGCCTCCACAGTCCTCCGCCAAGTTGTTTTTGGTCAGCCTCTCTTTCGTTTTCCTTCAGGGGTCCATAGCATAGCTGTTCTTGTGATGGCATCGGGGCATGCCCAATTATAAATGACTGTAGTTTGCATAAAACAGTGTGTATTCACAGATAAATTGAAAAAGAAATTTCCATGTTTTTCCAGAGGTCAGAAAGATTTAGAACAAGCAGACACATTTGTGTCAGTAGCATATAAAGTTGCTGCTGATTAAAAAAAAAAAACCACACTCACAAACCCACACACATGAAACCATGAATGTCACAAGAATGCACTTGAGTCTGAAAGTTTGCAATCAAATCAAAACTGACATTATTTACAAAAGAAACAAGCACGGAACCGAAAAAGTAACTACTACAAAAGTTCCTTTTGCTTTTCATACTGTGAAACATCACAATAATTTGAAATCAGTGGACTGTACTTTAAAACTATTTCCATCATTCAGAAAGTGTCAACAAATTTGCATTTGCCATAACTAGAACTACCGCTAGTGTTTTTTATGTGACAATGTTTCTGTGTGGAATTAAAAATTAATCAAGGGTTTTTAAATTCGATTTTTATTATCTTGATATATCAATAAACCCAAAGTCAAGGTGATTTGATGTCATTATTGTTTGATGTGTAATAAATAAGCTTCACTGCCATTTATTATTTAAAATAAATTTGTACTACTTTTTGTCCTACTTTTTCATTATAGTGTCCCCATTTGTCCTCCTTTCCATGGCAAAAAAAGTGAATATTGTCCTCCTATTTTGCGTTCAACGATATGGTCACCCTAACGTATGTACTTTTGTGGTTTGCGTTATTTGAGCAGAATGACAATAACCAACGTTTGTAGAATGTAGATAAAATATACCCATTTGGGTAATTCATGTTATATGTATATAGGCACACATACATGTCTAAAATGGGGTACTGGAAGATGAGACAGGTCTGTATTTCAGAGCTAGCATTTGCTGATGATGTTGTCCTGATTGCTAAATCAGAGACACATCTCCAATCTAACCTGCAAGTCTGGAAGGAAGAGCTGGAGAAGAGAGGGATGGTCATAAGCAGCTCTAAAACAAAATCCATGGTGTTATCACGAGAAGAAAGAAAACATCAGATTAAGTTGGGAGAACAGGTCCTGGAGCAGGTCGACCACTTTAAATATCTCGGAGCTATTATAGACCGAAAGGGGGGCATCAAAGAAGAGTTGGCCACTCGAAAAGCAGTGGCTGGGAGACTTTATCAGGCCATAAATCGAGGATTCCTCAGCAAGAAAGAGGTTGGTAAGAAAACGAAGATGGCTGTATACCGCTCCACCTATGTCCCAGTCTTGACATATGGATGCGAGTCATGGGCAATGACTACAACCCACAAAAGCCAGATCCAAACCTCAGAAATGGGGTATCTGAGGAAAGTGGTTGAAGTAACAAGAAGAGACATGGTCCGCAACCAGACAATACGTCAAGGCCTAAAATCCCACCCGTTGCAGACCCAAATAGAACAGTCCCAACTAAGATGGTTTGGCCACGTCTGCAGAATGGGAGAAGATCGGCTACCACGACAAGCATGGGAAACAAAGAGCCAGGGATCCAGACCTCCAGGACGACCCAGAGTCCGCTGGGAGGACAACATTAGACAATCTTTGAAGGACCGAGGACTAGAATGGAACCAGGCCAGGAAGAAGACAGCTGATAGAATAGTCTGGCGCTCTCTCTTCCAAACCTCTACACCTCACGGTAGAAGGGGAACGACTAAGTAAGACTAAGTAAGTACATGTCTAAAACTGCATGACACAATCTTGTTACGGTCTCCCGCTGTATCTTTTCTTGCTAGATGTTATTAAAAGATTCAGCACCGTTGGACGTGAGTTTATTGGGTTGCTTGTCAATATTTCAGATATTATAATTCATCTATTCTAATTCCAGTTTTATAGTTCGAGTGCAGTTTTAAGCCATTGTGGTGTGATTAAATTATTATTATATTCAGTGGTCATATAATAACAGAAGATGGCAGATGTGAAACAGAAATCAAGAAGAGAATAGGAATGGCCAAAGCTACATTCAACAACATGAAACATATACTGACATCCAAACAGTTATCTCACAAATTAAAACTGAGAATCATAAAGTGTTATATATATTCTGCATTTCTGTATGGCGCAGAAACATGGACGATGAATAAGCAGTTGGAAGAAAGAATTGAGGCTCTTGAAATGTGGATATATAGAAGAATGGGGCGTATCTCATGGAAAGAGATGAAAACAAATAAGGAGGTCCTAGAAAATCTAGGTATGAACAGAGAACTAATGAGGGAGGTCAAAGTTCGACAGCTAAAATACTTTGGCCACATAAAAAGGCATAACACCTTGCAGAAGACCATAACAGAAGGGAGAGTTGAAGGCAACGTGCAAGGGGAAGACAGCGCTATAAGTGGGAAGACAACATCAAGAGATGGACAGGAAAGAGTCTATCAGAGTGCACCATCAAGACAAGAGACAGAAGACGTTGGAGATCCATTACAGACAACCTTCGTTGTGGAGATGGCAACTGATGATGATGATGATGATATTCAGTGTCGTTATTGTATATTAATTCTTCCGCAGTGTTGGTTAGATTATAGTTAGTCTTAGAAATACCTGTGATAATCTGGACTGACCTTGCAAGGATTAATGACAGTCACAGCACAGAGTGAGAACTTGCATAATTCAGGCAATCAACAAGTTCCATAGACGACTGAACAATTTAATATATACTTTTACACAATAGGGTGTAACAACATTTCACACATTTAAATTGGCTTCATCATAGTTCTAAGCTCTACACAATGTTCCTCTCACAGACTTAGCTCGTCTGGGTTAACCGTTAAGTTTATAGCGTAATAGAGTGTGCAACCAACTCCTACCGAATCCGATCCTTAGAATTATTATCCCTTCACAATACTAGTGAGTACATTATCTGTAAATCTATAGATCCTGTCTATGTATAATTATTCAACGTCTTTGGCTTGTATCGCCCGGCTTTAACTGCCGTGTATATAAGTTCAAGGTGAACGTAATCTGCTTTGTTCGCGATTCTAATCCGGACTCTACATGGTCCTATAATCAATTTTGATACGGATCCTTACGCTATCTTACACTTTCCAGTGGATCTACCGTTCCACATATATATTTAATCAGTGGCTATGCCACATATTCAAACACGATCCTTAAGTGGTTTTACCACACATTCCAACACTGCCGTTCGGCTCAATGGCCACACATAGACTAAAATGTAACTAGGCTAGACGCGTCATACATCTATGCGCGATTTCTGGTCTTATTCAATTGAGGAGTTCCGTGGTGCAGGCATGCGAATGCTGCAGTCATTCACATGTCTGCAAGCCGCGAAACAGTCCTCAACATCATCCCCCCCGCTCCCAAACGTGACACTCGTGGCACGTGAGAGAGTGGTGGCGAAGATGTGCCCGACTATAATCTATGCATGTTATCTAACGTCAAAATGAAATAATGAAATTAATATTCCTAATTAGAAATAATAATTATAAAATTATGTCCCTTGTCAACATCAAGACAAGAAAGTTATCTCAATCCTGTGACGTAAAATTTCTTGATAACAAGTCCGCGAGGTTATTATCAGTTCCTGAAATCGGAATTATTGAAAAGGCGAATTCTTGTAGTAAAAGAAACCACCTGTGAATTCTTGCGTTTTTCATAGTTCTCGAAGTGATAAACGTGAGCGGACTGTGGTCTGTGTAGATAAAGAACTTTCTCCCTATCAAGTACTTAGACAGTTTTTCTAAGCACCACACCACCGCGAGCAGTTCGCGCTCTCCTGTAGCGTATTTTTGTTCTGCCGGAGTAAGCTTGCGTGAGACAAACAAGCATGGATGGAGTATCCCTTCATAGCATTGAAGCAAACAACCTGCGATTCCGGAGCTGGATGCATCTGTTTGAATCAAGAATGGTAACTGTATGTTTGGCAATAACAGGATAGGAGGATTCTTAAATAAATTCTTTATCATAATCAGAGCCTCTTCGCACTGCGGTGTCCATAATATTTTTTTTGGACTACCTTTGGCCAACAATCCGGACAAAGGAGCAGAAATCTGTGCGAAGCGTGGTATAAATTTATGGTAATAGTTAACAAGCCCGAGTAAACTTCTTACTTGTTTCTTGGATGATGGAGTGGCAATCTCCAGTATACGCTTGACTGTATTGTCATCAGGGTGTAATCTATGGTTACCTATGCGGTGACCAAGGAAAGTAATCTCCTGACAACCTATCTGGACCTTCGAAGGTCTTACAGTCAAACCATGTTGTCGTAGTGTAATGAGAAGAGAAGACAAACCAGTAATATGGTCTTCCCATGAGTTGTGAAATAGACAGATGTCATCGATGTATGTGATGACATCTTTTCTATCGCCCAGAAGGCGGCGCATCATGCGCACGAATGTCGCAGGCGCGTTTACAAGGCCGAAGCACATGTAATTCCATTGGAATAAACCAAATGGAGTCGTGAAGGCAGTGAAAGGTTTGGCATGTTCAGTGAGTGGTATCTGCCAATAGCCTTTAGACAGATCTAGTTTACTAAAGTACGTGGCCTGTGAAACTTGTGAAAGTAGGTCGTCCAACAAATGCATTGGTTCAGCGTCAGTAATTGTGATACGGTTAAGACGTCTGAAGTCAATACAAATACGGAGCGACCCATCTTTCTTTTTCACAATAACCATCGGAAAAGCATAAGGAGATTCTGATGGAGATATAACTCCCAATTTTATCATATCCTTTAGCTCCTTTTCAACCCTGTCTTTATGATGTAACGAAATAGGGTAAGGTCTTAACTTAATAGGATGATCATCCGTTAGAATGATGTCATGAGAGATTAAAGACGTATGACCTGGAAGGTCAGTAAGTACATCGTTAAAAGAAAGAAGAATTTCCCTAACTTGACTTTGTTGTGACGATGACAAAGTCGAAGAAATTGTGACATCCTTCCAAGATTCGGAAGCTTGTAAAGATGGTAAAGCAAACTGTAAAGGAATTGAAGACGTAGTGTCTTCCTCATTCACTAGTGCAAAAGAAGAAATATGAGGTGAAGACTCAGACACAGACACAGAGTTAATAATAGGAATTAACTCTTGTGGTCTTTCCACTGCCAATTTCAACATATTGACATGGAACGTTTTAATTTTTCCTCTTACGTTTATAGCATAGTCAACATCCGTGACTCGTTTAATAATCACAAATGGACCCTTCCATGAAACCAACAGTTTATTATTCTCATGAGGTAGAAGTAACCAGACCTTTTCCCCAGGATTAAAATATCGCAATCTTCTCCCTTGATTGTGGAATAATCTAGCTTTTTGTGTCGCTGATTTAATGCTTTCGGATGCATATGTACACGCATCAATGATTCTTTGTCTAAGGTCGATCACCAGCTCGTAACTAGTACGAGTGGATTCATCCACTGATGATCCGACCAGTAAATTTTTCAAGATCATCATCGGGCCACGAGGGTTAGAGCCGTAGACGAGCTCGAATGGACTAAAACCAGTGCTCTCGTGGGGGACCTCTCTATATGCGAATAAAGCGGCACAAAGTAGCCTGTCCCAGTCCCGAGGACATCCCTCAGTGATCTTGTGAAGAATCTGTTTGAGTGAACCGTTAAGACGTTCACAAACTCCGTTCGTTTGGGCATGATATGCACTTGAAAACGAATGGTGAATGGAGAGCATCGACTCCACTTCTTTCATAATATTTGAGGTGAATTGTGAACCTCTGTCTGATAAAATTTCCTCAGGAAAACCAATACGACAAAAAATTGAAAATAATGCATCTGATACCGACGCAGTATTGATTGTTTTCAGAGGTATAGCCTCAGGCCACCGTGTACAAAGATCTACACAGGTTAAGATATATCGGAACCCATTGTTAGATGGAATAGATAACGGACCGATAATATCTATGGCTATTTTCTTAAATGGTCTGTCTGGTACATCCGTGATCTGTAAGGGTGCCGTGTGGAATCTGCCCTTACGTGATATGCTTTGACATGTCGTACATGACCTACAATATAATTTTGTGTCCTTATTGACACCAGGCCAATAAAATTGCGATGTGACTCTAAATAAAGTTCTTTTAATACCCATGTGCCCTGCCATGGGCGAGTCATGCCCTGTTTGTAACACCAAAGGTCTAAATTGTTTTGGAACGACTATCTGATGAATAATTGACATACCATTGTCATAATATCTTGTAAGTATGGATTTCTTAATTTGAAACCAATGTTGTGCTGATTTCGTATGTTTACTAACTTTTTTTTCCGCTAGCGCAAATAAACGCTGTAAACTTGGATCATTTTTTTGTTTTTCCGCAAACGCCGCTGGTGCTTCAGCAACGACGTCGGGAGACATAATAGTATCTATTATAGGTGTAGGTGGGGTGGCCATATCTGTAGCCAACTGTTGTGCTCTAGTGACAACAGCATTTGCCACCAATGGGTGAGATTCAACCCATTTCGTAATCTCCTGTGGAGTACAATTTCTAACTCCAGGTATGTTACCTAAGATTATCTCAACCACGGGAGCTCTTAACCCACAAGCATATACCATACCTGTATAAAACGGTGTATCGATATAGACGTGCTATTGGATATTCTTCTATATTACCACCAAAAGTGATGCATTTAACAGTTTTACCCGTAAATGCAGAGGGCTCGATAAGCAAGTGTTGTATGCCGACAGTAGTAGAGCCGGTGTCACGTAAAACTCTTACTTCCTTTCCGTATAAATATGCCTTGTGGTATGTGAGACGTCCCAAATTCTCACAAGCAGACATAGAAGACATTGTATGACCACAACGAAGCGTATTTTTCCTCTCTGATATAGGATGTGATTGACAAACATAACAAGAGTCATCTAATATGCTGCATGCATTAGCATGTTTGTTATCATCATTCTCATGATCTCTTTTGGTAGTACATGCATTAGCATGACCATGTTTGTCATTATTCTTTGAAGATGATCTGAAATGATTTGTTTTCTTTTTGCCTGATTTTGTCTTATAATAAAAATTTGATGAATCATCATTATCATCATTCCTTTTATATGATGATCCATGATCATTATAATCCCTGTAATAGTCTTTGTGATAATCATCACGGCCCCTGCCTTTGTGGCCTCCACGATCATGAGGTGAATAACCTCGATAACTCCGACGATAGAATCTTGACGGTGAACGATAGCGAGGGAAGTTATAAGACCCCCGATATTCATGACGAAATTGTGTACGATATCGACCGTCCGTGCTCTGTGATCTAGGTCGGTGATCATAAGATCTATGATCTTGGAGCGCTGCGCACGTAGGCATAGGATCTCGTGGACAAGATCGATGGACATCCTTATTCGGATGTGCCGTGACAAACTGTCTACCGTATTTTTCATATTCTGAAATAGAGTTAGGGTGTCTCTCTTGTAAGAAGGATTCTAAATCATGACTACATGAGGAAAGCACCTTATCACGTAGCATGAGATCCATTAACCCCTCATATGATTTGGTAATACCTGATAATTCTATCCATCTATTGAAATAATGTTTAATGGAAGCAATAAATTCCCCAAAGTCAGCGTCCTTACTAGGCTTAGCCATATGGAAACGTTCTCGGAATCCAGATTCAGTTAACTGGAACCGTCTAAGAAGTACTTCTTTTACGACATCAAAATCGTTTCTGCTTTGCTCATCTAGATTCATGAAAACCTTGAGTGAGTCCCCGGTCAAAAAATCAACCAAAAGACTACTCCATCTTTCCTTAGGTATGTTTAAACCTGTAACTTTCATAATAAATCTTGATATGAATGAATCGACGCAATCTCTAGATTGGTCGAAATGTGGCATCTTCAATTTTGGATAAAATACATTTGAATTAGCTGAAGGTCGGGATTGTTCTGATTGCAACCTCGCCAATTCAATAGCCTTTTCTTTCTCAGCATTTAATCTTAAAGTCTCAAGCTCAATAGCATGTTTATGTTCTTGGTCTAATTGAAGTAGTTCCATTCTTCTTATTTGCATTTTCTCTCTATCTAATTCTCTCTCCTTTTCTTGTTGAGCCATTTCTTTATCTTTTTGAGCTAATTCTTTCTCCTTAAGTTCTTTCTGTAATTCTCTATCTTTTTCTTGTTGAGCAATTTCATTCTCCTTAAGTTCTTTCTGTAATTCTCTATCTTTTTCTTGTTGAGCAATTTCTTTATCCTTTTGAGCCATTTCTTTATCTTTTTGCGCCAGTTCCAATTTTTTAAGTTCCCGTTGCTCAATTCTTTCCTGTTGCGATAAATGCTTTTCATATCTCGTTTCAGCATAAGTCTGCAAATCAGAACCTGATTTACCCAGACTTTGTCCCAATTTAATAAACTCTTCCAACGTAGACATGGTGCTACGTTTCTCAATAACTTATATAAGTGTATTATTTGTCAATAAATATACTATGAATATGTGAGCTTAATTAATTCAAAGTAACTATGATATTTACTATAGCCAGAGACAAGAACAGGTGACGATAAACAATGGATGGAACAAGCAAATGAAATGATATATTCACTTATACGACGCTATGAAACAGATAAAAAGAAACTAAGTAAGTACTAGAAGTAATAATTAGAGAAATAAAATGTTTAAAGTAACAAACATTACAATAATTTTACGATACAAGTCGTCCTAAACTAACATTGAGACAGAGAGATTTTTAGGTCACAAACGAATAAAATAGTGACACAAAACGGAAAGTAATTTATTTAAATTAAATGACGTAGGCACGTGACGTCACAACTAGCACAAGCAAAGTGATTATATGGCTGACTGAAGAAACATTTATATCCTAACTCAAAAGAAAAATTAATAATCAGTTAGATCCTCAGTCAGCAAATATAAGCAATTATCCCTAAAAGTCGTTAAAATTGCTTAAATCTTCCAAAGGAATATAGAAGCAATGATAAGCCCTATCCATCCTCCCGCGAAGTTACATAAAATACATTGATAGTAAACACGTAATGATAAGTACTAGGACTGCAAAGTAGGACAGACAAGTGACAGTGGAGGAAAAATTGAAGGCCAAAGCTAGCCAACTGGACAACACAATCTAGTCGAAAGCTCTAATTTAGACAAGAACTTATCTTCATGTGGTCATGCCATAGTGATCCTAAAAATAAACAAGATGCTCCCAGCTGTTTGACTTGTTTTCACAGAGAAGCAGACTTGAACGGTTGAATGAAGATTTTCAAACGTGATATTGAACGAAATTCTGTTGAAATACTTCCCCGGTTGCTCTGGAGGTTTAACAAGTGTATGGATTGTCTCTCTGGTTCTATGTGATGGTTTACGATCAAAAATTGAATGACATACGATCGATTTGATTCAGCGACTCAGCGACCGTTAATCGTAGTGAAGACTCGACCCTGACCTTCGTAACTTGATGTGTAAATTTGAGTTGCCAGATTGGACTTGCGTCTTGAATGAGACTTTCTTGAACTGTTCAATTTCCACTGTTACTTTGTCTGTGACGAACTGTATTGATCTTGAAGTTGTTTCCACTAGAATCTTCCCAACTTGAAGCCTGATTCATGAACATTAGTTCGTTCAATTGGGTAACGGAAAAGATGAATTCTGAAAATTGTCTGAACACTTTCTGACACCAGTATGTTACGGTCTCCCGCTGTATCTTTTCTTGCTAGATGTTATTAAAAGATTCAGCACCGTTGGACGTGAGTTTATTGGGTTGCTTGTCAATATTTCAGATATTATAATTCATCTATTCTAATTCCAGTTTTATAGTTCGAGTGCAGTTTTAAGCCATTGTGGTGTGATTAAATTATTATTATATTCAGTGTCGTTATTGTATATTAATTCTTCCGCAGTGTTGGTTAGATTATAGTTAGTCTTAGAAATACCTGTGATAATCTGGACTGACCTTGCAAGGATTAATGACAGTCACAGCACAGAGTGAGAACTTGCATAATTCAGGCAATCAACAAGTTCCATAGACGACTGAACAATTTAATATATACTTTTACACAATAGGGTGTAACAACATTTCACACATTTAAATTGGCTTCATCATAGTTCTAAGCTCTGCACAATGTTCCTCTCACAGACTTAGCTCGTCTGGGTTAACCGTTAAGTTTATAGCGTAATAGAGTGTGCAACCAACTCCTACCGAATCCGATCCTTAGAATTATTATCCCTTCACAATACTAGTGAGTACATTATCTGTAAATCTATAGATCCTGTCTATGTATAATTATTCAACGTCTTTGGCTTGTATCGCCCGGCTTTAACTGCCGTGTATATAAGTTCAAGGTGAACGTAATCTGCTTTGTTCGCGATTCTAATCCGGACTCTACATGGTCCTATAATCAATTTTGATACGGATCCTTACGCTATCTTACACTTTCCAGTGGATCTACCGTTCCACATATATATTTAATCAGTGGCTATGCCACATATTCTAACACGATCCTTAAGTGGTTTTACCACACATTCCAACACTGCCGTTCGGCTCAATGGCCACACATAGACTAAAATGTAACTAGGCTAGACGCGTCATACATCGATCTGCGCGATTTTCTGGTCTTATTCAATTGAGGAGTTCCGTGGTGCAGGCATGCCAATGTTTGCAACCATTCACATGTCTGCAAGCCGCGAAACAGTCCTCAACAAATCTCTTCTCTTTGTGTTCCAAGCACAACATAATGTTACCCTAATGAGTATAGTATACTGTAAGGTCTATACAGCAGCTACTTCCTGTAAGTATCTGTGACGAGTAGGGTGTATGTGGGTGGATGTAGAAGATCAGATGACACTCATACATTACTCGTCTAGCTCACTGTCTAAGGAGTAATACACCAACTCTAACAACCATATCAATCTCCGTGAATATATTATATCACAAATAAGTCACAATGGGCACAGGGCCATTACAATCATTGGAGACAAAACAAATCCCGAGTATTGTACAATCACTCGGATCCTCGGAATATCTACAGCTACAAAATAGGATACTTCATAAATCCACTGCACAACTCTGACCCTCTACTCGTGCACTACTATAGACATCCACCCTTCTCTTCTCTACGCTCTTCGCTGTCTACTGTCCACTCTCTACTGACTCAACTCTCTACTGACCCAACACACTACTGACCCAACACATATCTCTCTCTGACTGACCCATTTCATTCGTATTCACCAAACATGTGAAAACCTTCCACACTCCACTGAGCTTCATTCACGTATAACTAGCTAACAGCTTGTCTTAAGCAATGCTAACAACATTGCTTGTAACTAAAATATTACAACTCAAGCATACCCAACTCACAACAACTCAAATGACTAATTAAACTCCCGCAATAGCATGGGAACATTCATACATGCATAACACCATCAAAACACTCCATGACAGTATCCCTCATTTTAAAAGATAAAACCCATGTGCCAATGAATCAGTAAGAAACATAATCATTTTAATAAATTCTATTTCATTCTGAATTACCTTTTGGTCCTGTACAATTCTTATGTGATCACACGTTTGTATAACTGATATTTGTTTTCTGTTAATAATGCAAGCTGCCATACTTTTTTACTTCAGACTGCAAGAAATATGGAAACACACAGCTTGTCACTCAGTAAAACTGTTAAACTGGAGGTAGATTATGAAGTGAGTTTATTTGTTGATCTACATATAGGCCTATCACAAAACCACATACATACTAAGTGAAGCGTTACATGACACATCCAGTCCAGCTTTACAACAGAGTTTGGCAGTTTCCATTATTTACCTCAGATTTTGTGCAAACACACACATACACTGACATATGTGATTAACTCTGACATTTTCATTAATGTGTTAGCATTTTAAGATTGTGAGAAATTGCTTTTTGAAGAAATATCTTTCAGTTAAACAAATATTAAATTCAGAAAATGTTAGTTAAAAAATTATAAGTGTTTTAAAACAGTTTACCCAAAATGTCAAGTTCAGAAACTCTTCCTAGGCCGGTCCCAAGCCTGACTGAAAAAGTGAGGAGGGATGGCATGCATGGAGGCCATAAGGAGGTAGTCCCTCCACCTTGCAAAGGCACAATAGACCAATCACCTGTTTACCATAAAAAATTGATTACAAAAAAATGACAGAGAGATGTAAGACAGGGTGATATTCTGTCACCTTATCTTTTCATACTCCTCATAGACAATGTCATCAAAGCATATAAATAGAGGATAAGAAAGTATTCAGTGGGGTACTGGAAGATGAGACATGTTTGTTTTTCAGAACAGGCATTTACTGATGATATTGCCCTGATTGCAAAATCAGAGGCACATCTTCAGTCCAACCTGCAAGTCTGGAAGGAAGAGCTGGAGAAGAGAGGGGTGGTCATCAGCAGCTCCAAAACAAAAACCATAGTGATATCACAAGAAGGAAGAAGGCATCAGATTATGCCGAGAGAACAGGTCCTGGAGCAGGTCAATCACTTTAAATATCCTGGAGCTGTCATAGACTCACCCGTGTGTTACCAGGGCCCGAAAGGGGAGCAAAGAATAGTAACACTCTTCCCTGCCAAGCATGTCGTAGAAAGCGACTAAGGAGGGTTGGGCATGGAGCCGGTTACCCCATCCTGTAAAAAATTTAAACCTCAAAAAACTTCAACAAACATGGACAAATCAATTAAAGAAAATAAAACACAGCCATCCAAGACAGGGGAAGGTCCTCTCGCAGGGAGGCGTATGATGCAACACAGAGAAAGCCGAAAGGAGTCTGTGTTACTGACTAACCTTCTTTCTTCTAGGAGAACTTCCAGATTTGGCACCTGGAATGTTCGGACATTAAACAACAAGGGAAAGTGGCACAAGTAGCAGCAGAAATGAAGGAATATAAAATCGAGGTTCTGGGACTGTGTGAAAGAAAGTGGAATGGGGTAGACAGAAAGAAACTCATCACAGGTGAATTGGTGCTGTCCTCAGGACATGAAGATGAAAGTTCACACCACAGTGCAGGGGTAGCACTTATGTTATCTAAAGAAGCACAGAAAGCACTCATTGAATGGGAAGCCAATGGACCCAGAATAATAATAGCTACTTTTAAAACAGCAAAAAAGAAAATAAATGTAAATGTCATCCAATGTTATGCACCAACTAATGACAAAGAAGAGTCTGTGAAAGAAGCATTTTATACTAGACTACAGGAAATTTTCGAAAAAGTAAAGAGAAGAGACATCACAATTTTGATGGGTGACATGAATGCAAAGATAGGTACATTCAACACTGGCTTTGAAGAAGTCATGGGAAAACGGGCTGGGAATAATGAATGAAAATGGGGAACTATTCTCAAACTTCTGTGCTTCAAATCAACTGGCTATAGGAGGAAGCATGTTTCCACAAAAGAGAATTCACAAGGCAACATGGATATCACCAGACCATAGAACAGAAAACCAGATTGATCATATATGCATAAACAAGAAGTTTAGATCATCATTGCAGGATGTAAAGGTATATAGAGGAGCAGATGTGGCATCAGATCACCACCTTTTGATAGCCAAAGTAAAAATGAAACTCAAGAGATATGCAACAATGCAAAATTATAGACAACAATTTAATGTAGGACATCTAAGAAATCAAGAGACGAATTTGCGGTCACAATATCCAACCAATTCCAAGTGCTCCAACAGCTGGAAGATGTAGAGAATACAGAAGGCTATTGGCAGCAAATCAAAACGGTATGGAATGAGACATGCGAAGAAATACTGGGGAAAAGGGAACGACAACAAAAAGCATGGATAACAACAGAAACCATCAATAAGATAAAAGACAGAAAAAACAAGAAAGCAGATTTAAACACAAGCAAAACCAGAAGTTCCGAAGCCAAGGCTCAAGAAGTGTACACAGAAGCAAACAAAGAAGTTAAAAGAAGTATCAAAAGAGACAAGAGGAAGTATATTGAGGAGTTGGCAAGAGAGGCAGAAGATGCTGCAGCCAAAGGAAATATGAGAGAACTGTATAACAGCACAAAGAAGCTAACAGGGAAATACAAGCAAACAAGTTGCCTCATAAAAGACAAGAATGGAAAACTGCTCAGCAATATACAAGAGCAAATGAAGAGGTAGACTGAATATTTTGAGGACCTTCTCAATAGACCAGCTCCACAAAACCCCCCGGACATCCAGCCAGCAGAAGAAAAGCTACAAATTAACGGTGAAAGACCAACGAAGGAAGAAATAAAGAAAGCCATAAAGTTTCTAAGAGATGGAAAAGCATCTGGACCTGATGGCATTCCAGTAGAGGCCATCAAAGCAGATATCAACACAGCTACAGAGATGTTATATAAATTACTTGGTAAAGTCTGGGAAAAGGTAGAGATACCAGCAGAATGGAAGGAAGGATATCTGGTTAAGTTGCCTAAGAAAGGAAATTTACAAGAGTGCACACATTATAGAGGAATAATGTTACTATCAGTGCCAGGAAAAGTATTAAATAGGATTATCCTTGAGAGATTAATAGAGTCCATAGACAAGAAACTGAGAGATGAACAAGCAGGTTTTCAACAAAACAGATCCTGTACAGACCAGATAGCCACTTTGAGAATAATAGTTGAACAAAGTCTGGAATGGAATTCACTATTAAACTTTGGATTTGTGGACTACGAAAAGGCATTTGACAGTGTAGACAGAGAATCACTTTGGGAACTGATGAGGCATTATGGAGTTCCCCTGAAGATCACTAATTTAATAAAGAAGACATATGAAGACATGACATGCAGAGTTCTTCATGAAGGACAGCTTACAGAACCATTTGGGATAAGAACAGGAGTGCGACAGGGATGCCTCTTGTCTCCATTTCTTTTCTTATTAGCAATAGACTGGGTTATGAGAACATCAACAACACACAACAGAAATGGAATCCAGTGGACTCTGACTAAGCAGTTGGATGATCTGGATTTTGCTGATGACTTGGCTCTTCTGTCCCATAACCATAATCAGATGCAGGACAAGTTGAAAATACTCGATGAGAGGTCACAGCAATTGGGTCTGAAAATACACAGGGAAAAGATAAAGGTAATGAGAATAAATGCAGGTAATGAAAACAGGGTTGAACTTGAAGAAGCACCAATACAAGATGTAGAATCATATACATATCTTGGCAGCAATATAGACAAAATTGGAGGGACAGACAGTGATATCAAAATAAGAATACTAAAAGCAAGAGGAGCTTTCATAGCATTGGGAAATATATGGAGATCAAGAGAAATTGGATCAGACACGAAAATAAGACTCTTCAACTCAAATGTGAAGTCAGTCCTTGTCGTGGATGAATTATCAGATAGGTAATAGATGTTTATAGTCCTGTCAGAGCAGAGGTGATAGTGATGACAATGTGAAAGTAAGGGGGTAAGAAGTAGTTTTATCATGAGGTGATCGTGTAAGAGAAAGGACAGTCTCTGGATAGAATGATTTATCTAATCCAGCCTATCTGGACAACAATATTTAAATCAGACGCACTTTCTCTCCCTGTACGAAAATACAAGTTACACTCACATGCACACAATTCTGTGACAAATACGCACGAAAGTGAAAACACACTATGAATAACATATAATGGTTAGGGGTTGACCGACACGATAACTAAAGGTTTAATAAAGTTTATTATCAATAGAAGATCACAACATTAAGCATATACATCAGTAGATCATGGTTTACAGTCAAAATTGCAAAAGAAGAAATTGATTAAATAGGTTCTCCCCCTCTGGTAAAGGAAAAGAAAAGATGATCCCAACAGAGGTTAATTAACCCAAAAGATCAAAATTTAACAATAAGTTATGAAATAGTCAGTATGGGAAGAGAATAGGTTCCTAATGTAATCTATCCCGTGACTAATCAGATTAGTGAGATAAAAAAAAACAGAAAGAAGAAACCACATAAGTATATGATGTTAACAAAAGACATAAGTTTCTTTCTCTGTTCATTCAATTCACACCCATTCAGTGGCCACTTTCAGACTTTTGCTTAACCCAGTAGTTGTCGCAGGCATTCCAAGGAAATACACTAATAAGTAATTAAAACTATTTAGTGTCAAATTTAAGTTTTGCCGAATCCAGCCTAAGACTCACTGTAGTTGCTGACTGCAAATTTCACGGGAGTCGCTAGAGTTGGTGATTTAATTTGTCCTGGATACAATAAGTTATCTATGCCTTCAGTTGGTTGGAGTAAGGTTCTTGCGTGTCTAGCTTTTCCTATCGTTCTTTTTTTTTAACGCCTGATATGAACGCTAGTCATTTATAAAATTACATAAAATGGATAGAAGTAGACAGTTATTTAATGTATGTACTGTCAATTATAAAACATCTTTTACTGGGAAAATAGCAAGTAATTAAATTCACTTTACGGCTGAAAAAGATTTAGCTATAAGTTATTTAATTAGCACTGAAAATCTCAGTGAAATATAATGAAAACTTTAAACACACTAAATCACTTAAAAGCTAGTATATAAATTACCGCAGTCAGAAAAATGAAACACTCCACGAAAATCTAATAATTTTCACTCTGTACGAGAAATCTTAAGATAACGAGCTAGTGAATTTCAGATAGATTTCTGAACAACTGATCATGGCTATCGGAGAGACATGGTATATATTGATAAATTCCGTTCTATCGCTCTTTAATGCGAAAGTAACACCTACTGCCAGACCCGAGCCAATTTGCCATTCGATTCTTGAATCAAAGGTAATTTTACCACCTCTTCCCCCTCTGCCTCTCTGGCTTGACTTTCATCATCTCCGCCTTGCCGAATATCAGCTCCGCAATTAATTCCCTTGAAAGTTTTACAATCCAAGGTCCGTCTCAGACTAAATATCGTGTTCCCCTGATCAAAGAATCTTTTACGCCATGCACCGCGCTTCGCTCTCTGTTTCACATAGGGCTTAATTGCCAGATGGCTCATGTGTTAATTGCACTGGTGAATCCTTCCTTCATGTAGCAAAAAAAATATAAACTAGATGGGGAGGGGCAAAAGTTGATGATCACTGCTGCGCTATTTCCATCTGTGACATTTCGTCTGGGCTTGAAGACATAAAACCCTTTGTGTCTCCTCTATGAAAATAGCGCTGCTGTTATCCGTATCTTGCGAGTGATTGAGTTCATATTCCCTTTCTTCCTCACTGCTCCAGTTTCTACTCATAAAGTCTGCTCCCACGTTTTGTTTTCCTGGTATGTATTCTACTTGGAAAGCATATACACTTAGGAGCAACGCCCACCGCATAATCCTCGCATTGAATTCCTTATTCACTCACAGAAAAGCCAGTGGGGCTTGGTCCATCTGCACTGTAAATGAAACGCCTTAAAGGTATTCGTGATGTTTCCTGATACCACTCACGAGTGCCAGACATTCTCTCTCAACTGTTGAATAGTTCTGTTCTGCTGTGTTCAATTTTCGGCTGCCATAAGCGACTGGGAATAACAGGTTCGGCTCAGTGTCATCTGCTTGGAGTAGTGTTGACCCGATGCGTCGACCTGCAATATAAAAGGTTTGTTAAAGTCAGGTAGCCGTAAAATTGGATATTCGGACAGCTGTCATTTGAGAGTGCTGTAAGCGTGTTCGCACTTAGCATCGCAAATAACTGTTTCCGGTTGCCCCTTTTTGGTAAGGTCAGTAAGGGGTGCCGTTAGCCCGTTAAAATTGTTAATACATTTCTGGTAGTATGCACACAGTGATAGAAATGAACTTGTGTCTGTCTTCGTTCAGGGCCTCTTTGCTGCAACTATTTTCTCAATGTTCTTGGCAACTGGCCACATGCAGCCTTGAGAAATGGTATGCCCCAGGAAGTCAAGCTTTTCAAATCCGATAAGACATTTGCTAGGTCTGGCTGTGAGACCAGTTTCCTGTAGTCTCCTGAGGAGCATAGCAACCGTAGCAATATGTTCGTCATATGTTTCCAATGCAATTAATGTGTCATCCATGAAATTATGGATATGGGGACTTTGCAAAGGTTCTAGAAGCTTCCTCATCATCCTGGTGAACACTCCTGGTGAGTTATGCAATCCGAACGGCATCACATTAAATGTGTAATGTCCTTCACTAGTGCTTAAAGCTAACAGGGGCTTAATTTCCTCCTTGACTGGTATTTGGTAGTAACCTTTACTTAGGTCAATCTTTGAGAAAATTCTTGCCCTGCTAAGCTTGGTGAACAGCTCAGAAGCGCTCTGGTGAGGTTGCGGCTGGAATTCCATTACAGTGTTAAGTAAACGGTAATCTATGCACAGCCGAACTTCCTTATTGGGCTTCTGTAACAGCACTGCACTGGAACTGTAAGGAGAGGTAGACTCACTGATAATTCCTGCTTGATGCAGCTTGTCTATTTCTCCGCTTAACGTATCAGCTTTAGCATACGAGATGGGGTATACTCTGGTCCGAACAGGTGTCTCGTTTGTCAGTTTCATATTGAACTCTACGAGATGTGTTCAACCAGGTACATCCATCAAAACTGCTGTGTACTGTTTCAGTAGCACCCTCGTTTCTGTCTGTGCTTCAGAGAGATTGTCACCGAATTTCACATCTTTGAAAGATTCCATTTGTTGCAATGGATATTCCATGCAACTATCGTCATCTTCCTCATCTTCTGTTGCTATGGCGACCGCCAAGAGATGTTCGGAGGACGGCACCGGTCTTTCCAAGTATTTCTTTAGCAGATTTTCTCCTTTCCTTTAATAGAGATCTTGTAGTTCGTTCTTGAGGTCTTTTTCAGGACAGTAAACGGCCCTTGCCATCCGATGCGCAGTTTGTTGCTTCTGGTTGGAAGTAGCAATAAAACATTCTCCCCTGGTTGGAGTTCTCTCTCTTTAGCCACTTTATTGTACCGTTTAGCGTGCTTTGCATGTGCTTTCTTAAGGTTGGTTGGAGCTAGATCCCATCCTAGTTGTAACCTTTCCTCAAGTTCCGATACATACTTGCTGGCTGAGACGACTGTCTCGTCGGCCTTCTGGTCTGTCAATGACCAGAGTAAGGCTTCTAGCGGGCCCTTAATAGGTCTGCCGAATAAAAGAGTAGCTGGTGGTAAACCTGTAGAGGCCTGGGGAGCTTCCCTGTAGTTGAATAAGGCTGCAGGAATGAAAAGGTCCCAATCTTCAAGTTTCTCTTGTCCCAGCTTATGTAACATCATGGTGAGGCTTCCGTTAACATGTTCTACTAACCCACTTCTGGCCAGATTATAGGGGCTTGTGTAGATGTGCTGGTTCCTCAAGATCTTAACGATCTCATCCATTAACAGGCTTCGGTATTGGGATCAGTTATTCGTCAAAACTTGATGAGGGAATCCCAACCATGTGAAAATTTGCACTAGGCTTCTGTGACATGCTTGGAATCCGTGCATGTTAGCAGTATAGCTTCAGCCCACATAGTGCATGTGTCAACTAAGGTCAGGATATAAACCTGTTCCTTCTTTTGGTCCTTTCTAGGGGTCCAACAATGTCAACAGCAACCTGTTCAAATGGTATTCCCACTATTGGCACCCATGGGAACTGGGGGGTTGTCCAAATCTTGGGTGCCACACGTTGGCACTGGGCGCAGGATTTCATGATAATATCAGAGTTCATTCCTGGCCACCAATAGTGAGTCAATTTTTGCTGATTTGTTGCGTTTTGTCCCATATGTCCGCTAAAGGGAAGAGAGTGCCCCATTTCTAAGATTTGGTCTCTGTACTGTGTCGGTACTAGGAGCTGATTATGCTCTTCATCAGGGTTGCTCTTTCTACAATATAGTACGCCATCCTTGGAAAAGATGTCTCCGTTGTGTCTGGGGTCCTTGGCCATGGGCAGTTTCCTAAAGCAGGGTACCAAGGTAGGGTCCTTTTGTTGCGCCTCTTTTAGTTCCTGAGATTACAAATTTGTCGCAGGCTCCCATTCCTTCTTGGTTTGCCCTCTTGTGGTTACTGCTGCCACAATCGGCTCTTTCGGTCTCCCAACAAACACATATCTACATCCAAGTATTACTGGGTAGATAGGATCATCCATAATAGCCGCTTTGATAACGCCTCTGACAAAATCAGAGTGTATCTCCAACAATGCGATGGGAAGCATCATGGGTGCATCACTCTTGAAAACTCCACATAATTTTAAGGTGTCTTTTGTCTCTTGACCATGTTTGACCAAATGCCTTGTGACAATACAGTAAAAAGATAATCCTGTGTCAAAAAGACAAGATGTTGAAGTCCCATTCAAAGTAACAGTTCCTCGCGTTGAGGGCCTCTCACCCTCAGGTTGAGAATCACTGACACTAATTCTCCGTTGCGAGTCTGTTAACAAGCAACTGATTGTATTTGTCCCGGTGTGCTTGCTCTGATCAGATGTCCCTTGTGCAGGGGTCTTTCTCTTGTCTTGACCTTTCTGGTGGCTGTGCCATGTAGGCTGGTCGGGCTGATCAGAATTCTTGTTGGTGGGGGTATCTGTTTTTAAAGAATTTCGATTTTTCCTGGGGAGGGTTCTGAGGTAAAGTTTCTCGTTGATTTTGGTGATAGGAAGAATGGGAAGACGGCTCTGGATTATTTTTCTGAAAATGCTCATCTGTCGGCTTGCGTTTAGTGCTGGGAAGCTCGGCCAAAGCATTCATGTAACGTTCAGACTTACTAAGAATGTCCTCCAACTTTACTGCGCCCTGTTCGGCCAGAAATCTACAGGTTTTGTTTGACAACGTGGATTTTATTTGTTCTGTAAGAACAAATTCCTGGAGTCCTTCAAAAGTGAGAGGGAGCTCGGAAAGTTCCATGCTCTTTGTCAAATATCCCGTCAGGCGTGAAGAGAATTGATGAAATGTCTCCGTGCCTTCTTTTCTGCTGTTTCTGAACAGGTGCAAAAATTTGTGAGCATTCATCTCGAACCACTCCAGTAAAGCCTTCTTTTGCATGTCTTAATTGACTTGATGACTGCTTCCCAGTTTCATGTAGATGTCATAAGCACTATCTTTCAGAGCCTGTGAAAGTTTTAGACACCATCGGGAACTCTCTAACCCATATAGTGTCCCCATCCTCTCAAATTTCTTGAGAAACGAGTCAATTTTTTCATTAGGGCTAGGGAAGGATTCTAGGGCAAAAGACATAGCTACAAGTTGAGGAGATTGGGTACTGGATTGATCAGTTACCTGTGACTGAGGAAGACATAGCACTATGACTTTGGACCTATAGAGCCTTAAGTGCCAATTCATGCTGTCTCTCCTCTCTTTCCTCATGCTGTCTCTCCTTCTCTCTTTCCTCATGCTGTCTTTCTTTTTCTCTTTCCTCATGTTTTGCCCTGCGAGCTTCCATCTCTGCCTCAATTTTCTTCTCCGCGTCATATCGGTCAAGTTCTACATTGACAAACGCGGTCACTTCTTCTCCTTGCAATCCTGTTTCCTTTGCTTCTTCTCTCAGCATGGCTCTAAGTTTAGCTCGCTCAGCCATGGCTAATAACTAAATGCCACTAACCCGAGAGAGAAAGAAGAAAAGGAGAAAAAAAAACTCTTTCCTTAACCAACTTACGAGAAAAAAAAACTAAAAAAAATTAATATTATTTCACTGAGATACCTCCTGTCCTGTTATCCGTTATCTGATCTATCGCTGTTATTATCTGGCCTATGCTCCTAATACAGACGACTAAGCCAAATAAATGGTAGATCAGTCTAACAATGGAAAAACTACTTTTACTATCGGTGGATAATAAAAAATTTTATTACAAAAAGTGGAGACCAAAAAAAATTTCCCCCTTATTTTATAAATCCACCAAAACTCACCCACTCTAGAAGTTAGTTAAGAGTAAGGGACATTATTAACTTGACATTGAAGTCAGAAAGCGGTCCTTAGCTTAAGCTCAAACCCTGCTGCTTAAAAAAAAAACCTAGTGATTGTTAAACAATCACGCGTACTAGCGGTTTTAAACAAAATTACCATATATCTCATATATCTGAC
The DNA here is from genome assembly GCA_024509875.1 of Oreohelix idahoensis. Classification (NCBI taxonomy): domain Eukaryota; kingdom Metazoa; phylum Mollusca; class Gastropoda; order Stylommatophora; family Oreohelicidae; genus Oreohelix; species Oreohelix idahoensis. The sequence continues at coordinate 424,767 of JAMPIV010019420.1, read as the reverse complement.
GAAGATTATACTCAGAACAATTTGCACGTAACTCTATGATGCTGTAGAAAGAAAAACAGTCCTATATGTGTGTGGTCAAACACCCAGATACTAAGATCGTTGTCTAGGGGGTAATTATTTTTATACCCTAACTCATAAGACAAACTCACAAACACACTCTAGATGAAAATTCAGATTACATATAAGACTTACACATTTATCTAGACTCAGACTAGAGTTCAGTCCCGCGATGATTAGGTCATAGAGTCTCCTGAACTAGATTCAAATCCTATGGACATGCCCACATTAATGTCGTGGATGAATTATCAGATAGGTAATAGATGTTTATAGTCCTGTCTGAGCAGAGGTGAAAGTGATGACAATGTGAAAGTAAGGGGGTAAGAAGTAGTTTTATCATGAGGTGATCGTAGAAGAGAAAGGACAGTCTCTGGATAGAATGATTTATCTAATCCAGCCTATCTGGACAACGATAGTTAAATCAGACACACTTTCTTTCCCTGTACGAAAATACAAGTTACTCTGCACTCACAGGCACACAATTCTGTGACAAATAAGCACGAACGTGAAAACACACTATGAATAACATATAATGGTTAGGGGTTGACCGACACGATAACTAAAGGTTTAATAAAGTTTATTATCAATCATCATCATCTCAGCCCGTAACCCGTCATGGGTCGTAGGGGTGCCATGGTGGAAGCATCAACAGACAGGGTCCTCCACTGCTGTTAATATTATCAATAGAAGATCACAACATTAAGAATATACATCTCTAGATCATGGTTTACAGACAAAATTGCAAAAGAAGAAATTAATCAAATAGGTTCTCCCCCTCTGGTAAAGGAAAAGAAAAGATGATCCCAACAGAGGTTAATTAACCCAAAAGATCAAAATTTAACAATAAGTTATGAAATAGTCAGTATGGGAAGAGAATAGGTTCCTAATGTAATCTATCCCGTGACTATTCAGATTAGTGAGATAAAAAAAAAAAACAGAAAGAAGAAACCACATAAGTATATGATGTTAACAAAACACATGGGAGCCGCGCTGGTGTAATGGCTACGGCATTGTACTGGCGACCAGGTGTTCATGGTTCAAACCCGGGCGTCAGCGTTTGAAGAAATGTTTACGACCGGAAATTTGACTGAATAACCTGAACGGCTCCTGTGATAAACCCTCTGTGGATGGGAAGGAGCAAAGCTCCTGACCGGGTTGGAAGGAAAGTCCTCAGGTTCCCCAGCCTCGCAATGACATGTCATTGGGCCGAAGGGCTGAAAGCCCAAGTGCCGCTGGTTAAGGGAAAAAAAAAACAAACAAACCAAAACACATAAGTTTCTTTCTCTGTTCATTCAATTCACACCCATTCAGTGGCCACTTTCAGACTTTTGCTTACCCCAGTAGTTGTCGCAGGCATTCCAAGGAAATACACTAATAAGTAATTAAAACTATTTAGTGTCAAATTTAAGTTTTGCCGAATCCAGCCCCAGACTCGCCGTAGTTGCTGACTGCAAATTTCACGGGAGTCGCTAGAGTCGGTGATTTAATTTGTCCTGGATACAATAAGTTATCTATGCCTTCAGTTGGTTGGAGTAAGGTTCATGCGTGGTGATCGCTGATGTAGGATAAATAGAACATATATATGGTTCCTTGGTAGCCTAGCCTCTGGTGGCTGAAAACGCTAGGTTTAAGTTACACAAATGTTACTGACAATATATTTCGCCACAGCTGGCTGATGAGATTGATATAAGTAAATCTGGTAATAGTTCTGGTCCAGTTAATATTATAATTTAATGTTTCTATTCTGGTTTCTCTCATGAAAAAATGATGAAAATTGGACAGCACAGGCCACAGCAAGAAGCTCATCAATATTAAATATTCTTGGATGCTTATAATATTATAAGTTCGTCTGATCATAAATTCATATGGCCATAAGAAAAAAACCGCTAGTGCTCAGGTTGATCAGCCTAGATTTTAGGAAAAGAAATTATAAACATTTAACCAATTTATCAATATCATATCTAGCACGTGTTAAAATAGGACCTCTTCACCACTCTGTTATAAATTAAATTTAAAACACACGTGTCTAGCTTATTGTGACTGTCAGAAATGTAGAAGTACTGGTACACTGTGTATGCGTGGAGAAAATGGCGGAGTGACCGTGTCGTCTGTCATCTGGACTGGAATGTAGGTCACCAGCGCGGGGTTCTGCCAGTTATGTTAGCCCCTCAAAACAGTGTTCGTGTAACGTCTGTATGATAATGTGTTGAGTGTGGGTGCAGACGCGAATGCTCAGAGCTCTTGGTAGATGAATAATACACCCTTACACTCATATGCAGTCGTCAATGACGTAACGAAGACTGCTGGCACATTATACGTATTTATTCACGAAAACCAACAGTAGCATGGTTAAAACAGTCAAATTGATAATGGTCAGAGACATCACATCATACAAAATGGTTGTTGAACATGGTAGTTAACAAGGCGTGCATTGTACATCAGGACATAAACAATCATTATCTGTCACTGTAGTTACAGTAATCTTCTGTACCACTAACTCAGCGCGTTAGGTACTCAAATAAACTCTGTCGTCCAACAAAGAGTTTATGAATTGCATAGTAGCAATATTTCAGGCTGAAATCATCATCATTGGCATAGATCGCCAAATATCTTTCCTCTTGCTGGATAGTATTGGCCGTAGTCCAGGGCTTCAATACTTATACAGCTGTGTATCCCAAAATTAGCAGGCACGAATAGTCCATGCTAAATTAATATTCTGCCATCCTGTGGCGTTCATCATCATCATCATAATAATGCTTCTGTTCCATAAACATAATACTCATTTGGCTATACCAAGAAGCACAGGAATTCTGTCTCTTTAAATAAGTGAGTTTCACTCACTGCAAAGGTACCCTAACGTTCGATAAGTCGAAACAAAGTTATAGTCTTCTTTACCTTTAAAAAAAAAATTCCATGGATACACATATAACAATAATCGTCTAACTTGACGAACACAGAATCAAAGGGGCAAACCATGACATTTCAGTCGTATGGAAGAACTTTCCAACCCCATGATCTAGAGGAAATCGTACGGACGAAAAACATGTCCGACCCTTCAGCTCAGGGTTTCATCGTCTCACTGCGGAAGTCTGAAATTACCCTCAGCATGTGCGCATGCCCAGAGAATATAAGACAGAGACAATGATTTGCAAGGAAGGGAGACAATCCTAAACAAATTATCACGAAAGTAAAACCCCGATTATCTAGCTTGGACTAGTAAAAGTTTTACAACACAAATTTACTTATAAATCGACCGGCAACAGACTACTGCCCCTCCCGTATAAAAAAAAATGAGACACATTTTTTTTTGGAACACAAATGAGCAAGATACCTCAAGCTCATGACACCTGAAAGAAACCACCTAATGACAGGTAGAAACGATGCACACATAAAGCGTCCATGGAGAATCAAATCATCTCACCAAATAATAGAAAATATACGAGAAGGTACCATCAAAAAATCTCTGTTGCTGGTAATACTAACATCATTTATATAATATGAAACCATTATGAAATTTCAAGGAGTCATATATACTAATTAATAAGTTATATTATCAATATATATAAATAGGATGGACAATAGCAAATTTATCAAATTCTTTACACATTATTCAACAAAAAATTAAATTATCAACTAAGTGCTGAAATCATACAACCATGTGTAAGCGATGTCCTCATCCTGGTTCTCGCTAGCGCTCTGTACCTGGTACTAGTTTGTACTGAGAACAATATAAATGACACAATTAGCAATATGCTATAATGCACTATAGTCATTACAAAACTATTTAAATAATATATGTGGCCATTTTAAAAATTTTTTCTTTTCTTATTTTTTTTTTTTTTTGGACCTTTATTTCATGTTAACCTCAACCTTCTTCATTACATCAAAGATAGTAATAAAGAAAGAAAACAATCAATATACTAATCTAAGATGAAAGAAATGTGTTGAAGTATATTAAGAACAGACATGAAATGTATCATGAAATCTAGGACACAACCCTTAAATGGAATCATGTGGGCATCTAGACAATATGTCCGCCATCACATTATCCAAACCACGGATAGCACGCACCGTGAAATGAAAAGGTTGAAGAGCAATAGCATATCGAGTAGATCTCGAGCTCTTCAAATCCTTATTCTGCATAGCCGTAAGAGCTTTCTGGTCAGTTTCCATAATGAAATGCGCGCCTAGAAGGAATCTTTATAGCTTTAGAATGGCCCAGACCATAGCTAACAATTCACGGTCTAAAACCGAATAGTTCCTTTCTGCCGCATTCAATTTCCTAGAAATATACATCACAGGATGCAGAGTTCCTGAATGTTCCTGCATAAGTGCAACACCGATCCCGGTGGCAGAGGCATCACTACGCAGGACGAAAGTGTTATCAATCAACGGTAGTCGCAAGATAGGAGGAGATGAGAACAAATTCTTAATCTGATCCAATGAAGATTGACAATCTTGGGTCCAGCGCACCACATTAGGAGAACCGTTTTTCAATAGAGTTGAAAGAGGTGCCATAATGGAGGACAGATTCTTAATGAATCTTCCGTAAAATTATATTAACCCCAAGAGACTACGTACTTGTTTTTTTGTTTTAGGAACGGAGATATTTAATATCTTGGAAATGTTTTGATCCTCTGTCTTCAATAGACCATGACCAACACGATGTCCTAGGAAAGAAATTTCATTAAATCCGACAAAAGCTTTAGAGGGTTTCGCGGTAAGATTATGCTCGCGAAGAGTAGACAGTAACTCATTTAAACCCGAAAAGTCTTCTTCCCAAGTATCGTTGAAAAGACAGATGTCGTCTAAGTATGCAATGACATCTGTACGATATGAAAGGATTCAACGCATCATGCGTACGAAAGTAGCTGGAGCATTCATCAGCCCGAAAGGCATAAAGTTCCATTGGTACAAACCCCTAGGTGTTGAGAAAGCAGTGAAAGGTTTGGCGCGTTCAGTTAACGGCACTTGCCAATAGCCTTTCGACAAGTCAAGTTTCGTAAAGAATCGCGATTTGGAAAGTCTAGTAAGTAGATCTTCCAACAAAGGCATAGGTTCAGCATCGAACTTCGTAACTTGGTTCAACTTGCGATAATCGACGCAAAGACGAATGTTATTGTCTTTCTTTCGAACAATAACCATGGACGAAGAGTATGCTGAAGTGGATGGTTCGATTATTTTCAATTGTATCATTTCATCCAATTCTTTCTCGACTTGCGCTTGGAAATGAATAGTGATGGGATATGGTCTCACTCTGATCGGATTATGATCAGTAAGTATGATGTCATGTTTGATAACATGTGTGTGTCCAGGAATGTCAGTAAGGACATCCTGAAATGATTGTAGCAAAGAAGAAACTTGCCGTTGTTCTTCAAAAGACAAATTAGAAGAAACCGACACGTTTTTCCATGATTCTGTAGAGTTAAGAGGAATCATAGGAAGAGGTAGATTAACATCTGAAAACGTAGTTTCCTCCTCCTGTATAACAGACAGGGATGAGATATGACCATGTTGGATTGGAGAATCGTCCGTCGCCTGGAAGATAGGCTGCAAATAGTCTGGTCATTCGATAAATTCCGTAAGCATATTTATATGGAAGGTTTTATGCCTTCCATCAATATCAACAACATAGTCGACATCGGAAATTTTCGAGACTATTTCGTATGGACCTTTCCATGCAATGAGAAGTCTATTCTCCCTTGAAGGAAGTAAGACAAACGCTTTGTCTCCAGGACAAAGTTGACGTAGGCGTCTCTTCTTGTTAGCGAATTGCCTCACCTTTTCTTTGGCAAATTCGGAGGATGAAGTCGCTAATTTGCACGCCTTGATAATCTTTTGCCTGAGAGCAATGACATACTCATATGAAGATTGAGTGTCATTGTCGATATCATCGGCAGTTATCAAATCATGTAGCAAGGACATAGGACCGCGCGGTTGCGCGCCAAAAACAAGTTGAAAGGGAGAAAACCCTGTATGCTCGTTGGGGACCTCTCTATAGGCGAAGAGAGCCGCGGGTAAAACCCTGTCCCAATCCTGAGGATGATCCTCAGTAATCTTGCCAAGTAAATTCTTGAGTGTCCTATTAAGACGCTCTACCAACCCATTCGACATTGGGTGATAAATACTACTAAGAGACCTCTTAATATCTAGGATAGACATCACCTGCGACATAGTCTCAGATATCAATTGAGTACCATGGTCCGACAATATTTCTCTGGGAAAACCCAAACAAGAAAATATTAGCCAAAGAGCGTCTGCGATATCAGCAGTAGATATGCTCTTCAGAGGGATAGCCTCTGGCCAACGTGTGCACATGTCAACGCATGTCAGGATAAATTGGTGTCCTCTGGCCGACTTAATCTTAAAAGGGCCAATAATATCTATTGCCATCTTCTGAAATGATCGAATAGGAATGTCTGCAGCCTGGATAGGTGCAGCATGTCGTGGATCTCTAGATTTGACCTCTTGACAAATCTTACACGATCGGCAATAAGTTCTTATATCTTTGTTCACGAATGGCCAAAAGAAAGCCGCCAGAACTCTCGACTTAGTGCGAGAAAATCCCATGTGTCCGGCACACTGAGAATCATGTGCATGTCGAAGAATCAAGGCTCTCATGCTTTTGGGTACAAGAATTTGAGAGTGCATAGATTTGTCAGAATGTTGTACCATAAGCACTAGTATACCATTCTTCATGGTGATATACGATTTGTGAATCGTATTCTGGTTCGGATCACCATTTTTTGCGAGAAGAAAGTATTTATTCAGAGTTGAGTCTTCTTTTTGAAGTTTCACAAATGAGTCATGTGAAATCACCAAGTGATCATCTTGGCTACTAACTTCATTACTATCAGTAGACGTAGTTGAAGGAATAAGAGCCTGTGCTCTTGTTACAACCACATTGGCTGATTGGATATTATGCTTTTCCCAAGCAGCAATTTGCTGTGGGGTACATTCCTTAACCCCATGAATACGCCCAATTATAAGATCCGTAATAGGATTAGGAAGAAGACACGCGCGAACATCTCCCGTAAAGAAAGGAGTATTCATATGGATGATAGCCGTGGGATATACCTCCAATGTACCACCAAATGTCACACATTTAACCACCTTTCCCGTGGCACAGCAAGGATCTATAAGCGATTGCCTAACCCCAATGGTAGTTCATCCAGAATCAAAAAGCACTGAAACTGGATTCCCATTCACCAGGCCTTTATGTAAGATCAAAGATCCTTTCCCGTCATGCGCAACTGTAGCAGGAAGAGCAGGAAGAGGGTGACCACAAATTAGGGTAGACACAGCAGATGGCTCGAACAATGTTGAGCATTGGGGGCACTTAGCTGCTCTACCAAAGTCGAAAGCACAGCCAGTGATAGCATTAGAGTGCCCACTATCGTTCGCTTGATTACAAGGTTCTTGGGATTCATGTTGTGCAGCATTTGCCTGATAAGATTTTCTTCTATTAAATCTAGGTCTGCCGCGATACTCATTTCCCCTGTAATGATTATCATATTGCCCATAGCAATTATCATTCCGGTTTGAATCCCGCTTTCCATAGTTACCATCGTCATAATCTTGACGTCGAGAATGATCATCTCGAGAAGAAAAGCTAGGATAGTTGTTGTTTTTATACCCTTTGTGAAAGTGTCTAAAATTATTACCACTGAAATTACGAGAACTACCATCTTGTCTCCAGTTCTTGGAAGAAGAACCATTATAATTTGGATTACTTTTCTTATTCCAGTTCTGTTGAGCACCCTGAAATTTCTTATTGAAATTTGTGCCATATGGTGCTGCAGAAGCAACTGGCAACCCTTCTTTCACTTTAGAATTGCTAACAGTAGCATGGGGATGTGCAGTTACGTACTGACAACAATATTCCTCCATGTCTTTTATATTCTTAGGTTTACGCTCATGAATAAAAGTAAGGAAAGATTCATTGACGGATGACATAACTTTGTCTCGGAGTAGTAAATCCATTAGACCTTCATATGTTTTTTCAGTCTCAGACAATTCAATCCATCGTGTTAATGTACGACGTATCTTTATAATGAAGTCAGAAAAATCCACTCCATTTTCTGGCAACATTGTCTTTAGACAAAGACGATAATCTTCTTCCTTCAGTTTATATCGTTTAAGCAATGCAGCTCTGACAACATCATAGTTAGTCCTATCATGTTCCTCTATTACCATAATAGTAGTTACTGGTTCACCAGAAAAAAATTCCATCAGTTGAGGGACATAATTTTCCTTTTTTACCTTATGTGTATCGCATAAAAACTGAAATCTATCAAGATAATCCATTATATCATCCTTTAAAGGATTGAAATGCGGTAATTTGATCTTAATAACAAACTCCTTTGTCGTCCCCGAAGTTGCTTGATGAGTACCCGCATTCATCAATTTCAATTTCTCTAATTCCAAAGATGCAAGTTTTAACTCATGTTCCATTTTTGCTTTTCTCTCCTCAGCAGCAGCAGCAGCTTTTCTCTCCTCAGCAGCAGCAGTTTTTCTCTCCTCAGCAGCCAATGCTTTGTCATACTGAGCAATTGCAAATTCTTCCAACTGCTCGCCTGTTTTCCCAAGGGCTTTCCCTTGTTAATAAAGAAGTCTAGTGTAGACATCCTGTCTAACTATGTGAGATCCGACCTGAAAAATTAAATAAATTACCTTATCCCACTTTGATGGGAGACAAGTCTGTAATACAAGACTCGTATACTCACTCCACTTTATTTTTCTCTCTCCGAGAGATAAGTCTTAGTCAAAGACTTTTATATATGTACCTTGTTTCTTTAGGATATTATCATAATAAATACCATTTATATGACAAATGTATGATTTTAATAATGATCATATATATATATGTAGACTGTATATGACAACAATGTATACAATAGCAATACAAAGACAAGACATAGAACAACCAAAAACGTTCGCAGAAGTCAAATCATAAATACAGCTTAACTAAGGAAAATATCACAAAATATGTGATGATAACTGCGAAAAGTACACAACTGGCAACACTGTTATAAACGAAAAGGTGTAAAGAAATAAACGATAGGAAAGAGAGGCAAACAATTACAAACCAAACGAATCAGAACCAAAGAACAGAAAAAATATTACAAAACAAATAAAAGTACATCTCGTCACAGCTAAATAAAAAAATTACAATTTAGCAACACAAGTCGCTAACAATTTCCAGTTAAGGAAAATTGCTCAGTTCCTAACGACACGCTCTCAATAGATAACCTCTGTAACGTGGTATCCATCTAAAGGAGTCACCTAACCCAACCGACCCACTAAGGTACACATTAACTAACATGTAAACAAAAACATGTAAACAAAAAAAAATGCATGGCACATGTAAACAATCAAGTTATAGGGTATGTGTAGAGGAAGGCTCAGTTTACACACAAAATAAAGGCTCAGTTTACACACAAAAACCCGCCACTTATCTTAAAGCGCAATCCTCGATAAGCCACTAAGATGCAGTCTAACTGTCAACACAGAAGATGATCCACCGTAAAAGGTCACCATGACTTGATAGCATGCAGTGGTCTCCAAAGTGTAGCTACAACCATACTCGACTTCAGTTGAGAGTAGAGACTAGAAGATCCAAACGTCGATGTATGAAAAAGTGTAAACACCCAGCGGTAATGTTTACGTTTGTAGCTTGACAGGTGGCAATGTTACTCGATAACCCAGGATGTAGCAGTAAACAATTCACAGTTCTGTTTACCTTCTTGAGTAGTCCATGTAGCAATCTCTCAAAAATGCCAACGCCAGTGTTTATGTGAGTCTGTAGTTGTTGACGTCTTATCGTTGTCTTGTGAATGTATAAACCCACAGATCTGGCCTACCAGTTATGTTACTGTCAGAAATGTAGAAGTGCTGGTACACTGTGTATGCGTGGAGAAAATGGCGGATTGACCGTGTCGTCTGTCATCTGGACTGGAATGTAGGTCACCAGCGCGGGGTTCTGCCAGTTATGTTAGCCCCTCAAAACAGTGTTCGTGTAACGTCTGTATGATAATGTGTTGAGTGTGGGTGCAGACGCGAATGCTCAGAGCTCTTGGTAGATGAATAATACACCCTTACACTCATATGCAGTCGTCAATGACGTAACGAAGACTGCTGGCACATTATACGTATTTATTTCACGAAAACCAACAGTAGCATGGTTAAGACAGTCAAATTGATAATGGTCAGAGACATCACATCATACGAAATGGTTGTTGAACATGGTAGTTAACAAGGCGTGCATTGTACATCAGGACATAAACAATCATTATCTGTCTCTGTAGTTACAGTAATCTTCTGTACCACTAACTCAGTGCGTTAGGTACTCAAATAAACTCTGTCGTCCAACAAAGAGTTTATGAATTGCATAGTAGCAATATTTCAGGCTGAAATCATCATCATTGGCATAGATCGCCAAATATCTTTCCTCTTGCTGGATAGTATTGGCCGTAGTCCAGGGCTTCAATACTTATACAGCTGTGTATCCCAAAATTAGCAGGCACGAATAGTCCATGCTAAATTAATATTCCGCCATCCTGTGGCGTTCATCATCATCATCATAATAATGCTTCTGTTCCATAAACATAATACTCATTTGGCTATACCAAGAAGCACAGGAATTCTGTCTCTTTAAATAAGTGAGTTTCACTCACTGCAAAGGTACCCTAACGTTCGATAAGTTGAAACAAAGTTATAGTCTTCTTTACCTTTAAAAAAAATTCCATGGATACACATATAACAATAATCGTCTAACTTGACGAACACAGAATCAAAGGGGCAAACCATGACATTTCAGTCGTATGGAAGAACTTTCCAACCCCATGATCTAGAGGAAATCGTACGGACGAAAAACATGTCCGACCCTTCAGCTCAGGGTTTCATCGTCTCACTGCGGAAGTCTGAAATTACCCTCAGCATGTGCGCATGCCCAGAGAATATAAGACAGAGACAATGATTTACAAGGAAGGGAGACAATCCTAAACAAATTATCACGAAAGTAAAACCCCGATTATCTAGCTTGGACTAGTAAAAGTTTTACAACACAAATTTACTTATAAATCGACCGGCAACACTTATCCTATCATTTTTTTTATTTTAACGCGTGATTTGAACGCTAGTCATTTATAAAATTATATAAAATGGATAGAAGTAAATAACATATACCGTCAGTGGACAGTTATTTAATGTATGTACTGTCAATTATAAAACATCTCTTACTGGGAAAATAGCGAGTAATTAAATCCACTTTACGGCTGAAAAAGATTTAGCTATAAGTTATTTATTAGCACAGAAAATCTCAGTGAAATATAATGAAAACTTTAAACACACTAAATCACTTAAAAGCTAGTATATAAATTACCGCAATAAGAAAAATGAAACACTCCACGAAAATCTAATAATTTTCACTCTGTACGAGAAATCTTAAGATAACGAGCTAGTGAATTTCAGATAGATTTCTGAACAACTGATCATGGCTATCGGAGAGACATGGTATATATTGATAAATTCCGTTCTATCGCTCTTTAATGAGAAAGTAACACCTACTGCCAGACCCAAGCCAATTTGCCGTTCGATTCTTGAATCAAAGGTAATTTTACCACCTCTTCCCCCTCTGGCTTGACTTTCATCATCTCCGCCTTGCCGAATATCAGCTCCGCAATTAATTCCCTTGAAAGTTTTACAATCCAAGGTCCATCTCAGACTAAATATCGTGTTCCTCTGATCAAAGAATCTATTACGCCATGCTCCGCGCTTCACTCTCTGTTTCACATAGGGCTTAATTGCCAGATGGCTCACATGTTAATTGCACTGGTGAATCCTTCGTTCATGTAGCAAAAAAAAATATAAACTAGATGGGGAGGGGCAAAAGTGGATGATCACTGCTGCACTATTTTCATCTGTGACAGTCCTATTGGATGGCTCTGAGACATGGAGAACAACAAGGACAACAACAAAAAAGCTTCAGACTTTCATAAATGGGTGCTTGCGTAGAATAGAAGGATTAAAACGGTATGACAAGGTTACCAACGTGGAACTGATGACAAGAACTAGACAAGTGCCAGTGGAACAAGAGATGAGAAGAAGGCGATGGATAGGACACACACTGAGGAAACCTGTTGATAGCATTACAAGGCAGTCCTTGTTCTGGAACCCTCAGGGCAAGAGAGGCAGAGGTAGACCAAGAAGCACATGGAGAAGAGAGCTGGAAACAGAGATGAAAATGATAAGGAGAACATGGAAAGAACTTTAGATGATGGCATGTGACAGGATTACTTGGCATGTGTTTGTTGAAGGCCTATGCTCCTTTGGGAGTGGAGGGTTATGAATGTCATAGACTGGAAGGGAGGCATCAAAGAAGAACAGCAGCTGGGAGACTTTTTCAGGCCATACATTGATGATTCCTCAGTAAAAGAGAAGTTAGTAAGAAAACAGAAGATGGCAGCTTACCGCTCCACCAGTGTTCCAGTCTTGACCTATGGATGCGAGTCATGGGCAGTGACTCATCATCATCATCAGTTGCCATCTCCACAACGAAGGTTGGCTGTAATGGATCTTCAACGTCTTCTGTCTCTTGTCTTGGTGGTGCACTCTGATAGACTCTTTCCTGTCCATCTCTTGATGTTATCTTCCCACTTATAGCGCTGTCTTCCCCTTGCACGTTTGCCTTCTGTTATGGTCTTCTGCAAGGTGTTATGCCTTTTTATGTGGCCAAAGTATTTTAGCTGCCGAACTTTGACCTCTCTCATTAGTTCTCCTTTCATACCTAGATTTTCTAGGACCTCCTTATTTGTTTTCATCTCTTTCCATGAGATACGCCCCATTCTTCTATATATCCACATTTCAAGAGCCTCAATTCTTTCTTCCAAATGCTTATTCATCGTCCAGGTTTCTGCACCATACAGAAATGCAGAATATATATAACACTTTATGATTCTCAGTTTTAATTTGTGAGATAACTGTTTGGATGTCAGTATATGTTTCATGTTGTTGAATGTAGCTTTGGCCATTCCTATTCTCTTCTTGATTTCTGTTTCACATCTGCCATCTTCTGTTATTATATGACCAAGATATACGTAGCTCTTGACTTGTTCCAGGATTTTCCCATTTACGCTTTTCTTTAATGTGGGTTTATCGTCTCTTTTGCTAATTATCATAGTTTTTGTTTTCTCAGTATTAATGTCGAGTCCATATTCATGACTTATACTGTTCACTTGCTTCACTAGTTCTTGTAACTCCTGTTCGCTTTCAGCTAACAACACGGTATCATCTGCATATCTAAGGTTGTTTATTGACCTTCCACTGATGTTCAGTCCTGGTATTTCCTGTATCTGTTTGAAAATTTTTTCAGTGTATAAATTAAATAGGCAGGGGGACAGCACACAACCTTGTCTGACACCTCTTTTTATGTCTATGTATGGTGAATAATTCCTCCCCGATCTTACTGTGGCAGTTTGCTCCCAATAAAGGTTACTGAGTATTCTTATATCTTTTCCATCAATACCTATGTCTTTGAGGCATTCAATTATTTTCTCATGATGGACTCTGTCAAAAGCCTTCTTATAGTCAATGAAGCACATATACATACTTTTTTGGACCTCTGTATATTTTTCTGCTAATATTCTTAGGCAAAATATTGCCTCTCATGTTCCACTGTTCCGTCTAAAACCAAACTGTTCTTCTTGGATTTCACTGTCTACTTTACTTTTTATTCTTTCCTGTATGATTTTGAGCAGTATCTTAATTGCATGACTCATCGGGCTGATTGTTCTGAAGTCTGAACATTCTGTTGCTTTTGGTTTTTTGGGCAATGTTATAAAAACTGATGTCTTCATGTCGTGTGGTATATATCCTGTATTGTATATATCGTTGCATATTTCTGGGATTGTATCTATACCAAAGCTCTCCAGAGCTTCTATCATTTCAATTTTTATGTTATCCATACCTGCTGATTTTCCTTTTTGTATCATATGAATGGCATTCTCTACTTCTGATCTGAGAATGTTTGGGCCTTCATTAGAATCTGGTGATGGTTTATTTACCTCTGTTGTCCTCGAATAGTTCTTTTACGTATTCTGCCCATCTGTTTGATATGTCTTTCTCATCAAGTAATATTACACCATTTTTGTTCTTGATACAGCTTCCTCCTCGTGCAAACCGCGACCGATTTGATAATTTCTTTATTTCTTCATGCATATCTCTTGTCATGTGCTTTGCTTCCAAGTCTTCTATTTCCTTGCATTTTGTTTCTATCCACCGTTCTTTTGCTTGTCTACACATAGTATGTATGTCATTGTCTATTGTTTTATATTCTGGAGTGTTTTTTGCTTTCTTTCTGCCATTTTATTCAAGATGTCATCTGTCATCCAAATTTGATTTTTCTTAGACTCCTTTTTGGTAAATTTGCATTTGCTGATTGTATGCTTGTTTTTAAGCATTCCCATTTTGCGGATGCTTTTTCTTCTGGGTTTTCTCTTCATGCTTTCTGTCTATAACTGTTGATATTTATTTTTGACGTCGATTAAATATTTCTGTTTTATATCTGGTTGTTTCAGCGCTGATATTTCTATCTGGGGTTCCTCCTGTCTTCTGTTTCCTGCTCTTTTCAGCTTTACATTTACTTTGATGATGACTGGATTGTGATCTGAATTTATGTCGGCGCCAGGATGTGTCTTTGCACTTGTGACACTGTTCTTAAATCTATGTTTTATCATGATATAGTCGATTTGATTTCGTGTTACATCTCCTGGGCTTTTCCATGTGTATAATTTCCTTGGGTGGTGTTCAAAAAAGGTGTTACATATGACCAGCTGGTTTTCTTCACAGAACTGGATAAGTCTGTCTCCTCTATCATTTCTTGTCCCTAATCCATACTGTCCTACTATTTTCTTGTATTTTCCTTTTCCTACTTTTGCATTCATATCACCCATTACTATCAACAAGGAGCCGCGCTAGCGTAGTGGTTACAACACCGCTCTGGCGACCGGGTGATTCAGGATCAAACCCGGGCGACGGCATTTGAGGATTTTTCGTCGACCGGGATTTGGACTGGATTAACTCGAGACCTGGCGAGAACATTTGAAGGAGTGTCGTCGACCAGGGATTGGCGGCTCCTGAGCCGACCCAGCTCTAATGGGTACCTCCGAAATCGGAGAGTATCTGCCTGAATGGCGAGGGACACCTGTCTCTGTACAAGATAAAAAGGGATACTCACGTAAAATCAATGTCAGGTTAGACATTAAAATAATAACCTGAGATTTCGCCTCGAGTATTAGCGGGCGTACGAAAAAAAAACAAAAAAAAACTATCAACACATCTGTAGATTTGACTGGTTTAAGTGTGTGTTGTAGCTCTTCATAGTATTCTTCTATTTCTTCCTCGCTGTGATCTTTAGTTGGTGCATAAGTTTGTAAGATTGATATGTCGAATGGCTTTGCTCTCATCTTTAGTAAAATCATTCTGTCATTGTGTGTCCAGTATCCACATACGTATTTTTCTAACTCCTTCTTTATCAACATTCCTACCCCTCTTTCATGTTTTTCTCCTCCTGAGTGTATAAGCGTGTACTGGTCTCTTGTTATGTAGCCTGTATCCAAAAGTCTTGCCTCTGCAACTCCCAGTATGTCGAGTTTCATGTCTGTTGCCTCTAATATAAGATTGTCAAGCTTTCCTTCTCCGTTTAGAGTTCTAACATTCCATGTTCCTATTTTTAGGCTTCTCCTACTAGTTTTTAGCTCCAAACCTCAGAAATAAGGTGTTTGAGAAATGTGGTTGAAGTAACATGGCCCGCAACCAGACAATATGGCAAGGCCTCAAAATCCAGCCCCTGCAGACCAAAGTGGAACAGTCCCAACTAAGATGGTTTGGTCATGTATGCAGAATGGGGGATCAACTACCATGACAAGTATGGGAAACAAAGAGCCAGTGATTCAGACCTCCAGGACAACCCAAAGTCCACTGGGAGGACAACATGAGACAATCTCTGAAGGACCGAGGACTAGAATGGAACCAGGCCAGGAGGAAGACAACCGATAGGGTAGTATGGCGTTCTCTCTGGCAAACCTCAATACCCCAGGGTAGAAGAGTATCAACTAAGTAGTAGTAGTAGTAGTAGTAAAGTTCAGAGAATTGGTTTTAACCATAAGTGCCATATTGGTTTTTCTGAATGGGTCATATAATTTTCGACTAAGTAACCTAAGTCTTTTGGTAGCATAGATTTTCTTCTTCTTTGATCCTTAGCCGCAGACCGTCAAAGCAGTCAGTGGCCATTACGCATGGTGGCGTCCTGTAGGGCAACAACAAATTGATTCCACATTGCTCGGTCGGCGGCCATCCTTCGCACAGTGCCCCAACTCTGGTTCATTCTTTGCATCTCAGCCTCCACAGTCCTCCGCCACGTTGTTTTTGGCCGGCCTCTCTTTCGTTTTCCTTCAGGGGTCGATAGCATAGCTGACCTTGTGATGGCATCGGAGTCTCTTCTGAGGACATGGCCAACCCAGCTCCAGCGTCTGCCAGCTATGATGGTGTGCATGTCCTCTTGCTTGCTCCGAGTAAGCAGATCTTGGTTGGTGATGATATTCGGCCAAAAGATTCAGAGAATTTTTCTTAGGCATGTTGTGTGAAAAGAGAACAATTTCGACATTTCCTTCTCTGTAACTCTCCAGCTCTCCATGCCATAGAGAAGCACAGAAAGCACACAGCTCTGATATAATCCTAATTTTGTGCTTGTGCTGTACTGAGAGGACTTCCAGATGTTGTTTAGACTAAAAAAGGCTGTTCTTGCTTTGTTCATTCTGTTGTTGATGTCTTTGCTTGCTCCGCCGTCTGGTGTTACTATGCATCCTAGGTATGTGAAGGCATCTGTCTGTTCCAGTTGCTGATTCCTTACTGATATGGGCTCAGGGTTGCTCACATTGAGCGTCATGACCTCTGTCTTCTTTAGGTTGATGTTCAAGCCCACCTGCTGGCTATTCTTATTAAGTCTATCCGTTTTTTCCTGGATGTGTTGATGTGAATGTGCTAGCAGTGCAATGTCATCTGCATATTCCAGATCTTCCAATGTAGAAAATGTAGTCCATCTTATTCCTCTTGGATTGCCCTCTATTGTCTGGCGCATCACCCAGTCTATGACTGTTAAAAATAGAGTGGTTGATAAGGGGCATCCCTGTCGTACTCCTGTCTTCACTTCAAAGGTTATTTTGCTCTGCCCAATGCTGCACGTAAAGTTGGCATAAAGGCTTTTTATGATTGACACTATGCAGCTTGGAATTCCATAAGCCCTCAGTATTTTCCATAAACTGTCCCTATGTATACTGTCAAAAGCCTTTTCAAAATCAACGAAATTAATGTACAACTGTCTTTGCCATTCTGAGCACTGCTCTATAATGTTCCTGAGGGTAAATATATGATCTACACATCTTCTGTTCTTTCTAAATCCTGCTTGTTCTTTCCTCAGTTTGTGGTCTACTGCTTTTGAGATTTTCTGTATAATTATCCTTCCTAGTAATTTGCTGGGAACTGAGAGAAGAGTTATTCCTCTCCAATTATTGCAGTCTGCAAGATCTCCCTTCTTGGGCAATTTGACAATTATTCCTTTTCTCCACTCTAGCATAGATTTTGAAGATTCATAAAAAATGGAAATATCCCAACATTTATATATTTAAACAAATTAAAGGTTGGTTGATGTCATTGTTTTGCCATTATTATTGTGTTTTGTCCTCGAAATAAGATATACCAAGAAATAACCAATTTGGCCAGAATATTCTACATGTCTAAACCTGCCAAGCATGATCACTTTCTTTTCTATTAAAGTTCTATGCTACAAAAAGGCCATCCAACCAACCCATACCAACACAATATACTGTAAAACCTATATCATTTCTACTGCCAGCAAGTACCACAACAAAGTATGTCACCTAATTTCTATCCAAGTACAAAAAAACATTAAGATTATTTTAAAAACAGTTAATTCAGTTTGAATTTACTTGTGTTCCTATTTTGTGACTACCTGATCACAGTTTTTATTATTCTATTTTATTCTTTATTAATAATAAATACTGTAATTTTTCATTTTTCAGACTGTAGTAAAAATAGAAACATGCAGCCTGTCACCAAGTGAAAATGTTCAGCTGGAACTAGATTATGAAGTGAGTTTGTTTACGTGTCATTAAATAGTCACAGTTGTGGTGTACTCAACTAAACTTACCTGCTTGCTTACTTAGTCATTCCTATTATACCCTGGGATGTAGAGGTTTGCAAGAGAGAAAGCCATACTATTGTATCGGCTGTCTTCTGGCCGGCTTCTGATTGGGTCCTCTCTCCTTCAGAGATTGTCTAATGCTTTCCAGTGCCGATGTCTTCCACGAATTTTCCTGGCGGCGCGTGGTAAATAATGATTACCAAATGGTGCGACCTCCCAGTGTTTTGAATCAGACTGACTGGCTTGGCCAGACATCGCCGTAACAGGGCGTAACTGGTTGCGGTTGACTGAAGAACCGTGCACATGTTCCTTCTTGTCAGTATTTCCCTCCCATGAGAGATGTGATACCATCAGGGGCCTAATTCCCGACGACAAAGAAGATACTTCCGAAATCAGAGGCGTCACCACTGTGTGACCTTAGGCTGAACAGGGCTGACAGGCGAATACGCCTCTGTAGATAACATTCCCCTGTCTTTAGAGGCTTCCATCCTCTTCATCGCAAGACAAGGATGTTTGAGCTCCCGTGGGGCTCCGTGATTTAGGGGCTTTCCCCTTTCACTTCTCTGGCCTGCAGTAGGCCCCCTTGCATTAGCAAGGATCGGTGTTGTTGGGTTTCCCAAAACTAAGTATGGGCTTCCCAGGATGAAATCATGTGCTGGCTGTGCCATTATAGCTGCCTTGATTGTGCCAGACACAAACTTGCATTTCACCTCAATATTTGCTACTGGCAGACACTGTGAGATACCTCTTCTCAAAATGCCACCAATCTCAACTATTTCCCCGGTCCACTGCCCTGGTTTCACCAAATGACGAGCGATGATACTGGGGTATGTAAGCCCGCTGTCAAACATACACGTAGTGGCCATCCCATTCACTACGGCTGGTCCACTGTTAGAGAACAATTTCTCTGCCTTGACAGGTTCCCACTTATTCCCTCTGGTCACTCTCACCGGCCTTAAACAAGCTGCATGATGAGCTGGGGGTTTGTTCATACACCGAGATGTCCAGTGGGAAGTGGTTCTACAATTCTGACAATACCTCTCATTATCTCCCCTGTTCCTAGCGGGTTCCTGAGATGGTGTTGTCTGTGCTCTGTTATGCTGCTGGGGGCGCAAGTTATAACCCGAATGAGGCTCCTTGCGAGAAGGCCCTGGCTGCTGATGAGCTGATGAAGCAGCCACCTGTGATGATGAAGCTCCTTGGTCTGGGGCTGGCAGGTCTGGGTTTTTCCGTTTCTGTCCCAGTACTTCGGCCTGTGCTGTCTGGTACCTTTCGGCGAACCTGATAATCTGATCAAGTTGCTGGGCACCCTGCTCTGCCAGATACCGCCTCAAGTCGGGGGACATGTTTGCTTTTACCTGTTCACATAGAACTAACTCCTCCAACCCTTCAAAAGTTTTCGCCAGTCCTGACAGTTCCCTCCACCGGGTTAGGTAATTTCTCACCCGCTCTGCAAACTGAGCAAAACTCTCTCCCTTCTCCGGCTTGCTCTCCCTGAACATGGTTTGGCATTTACGGGGTGTCCACTGAAATCCTTGCAACAAAGCATTTCGCAGTGCCTCGAAGTTGTTCTGGTCATCTAGGAGCAGCTTATTATAGACGTCATACGCATGACCTTTGAGTGATTGCGATAATTTTAGGCACCAAAGACTCTCGTCCAACCCGTATGCCTTTGCCATTCTTTGAAAATTTTCCTAAAACACGTCAATCTTTTCATTCCCATTAGGGAACGAGTCAAATGGGAAGCTCATGGCTGCCATCCAGGGCCCTCTGTTTCCTGAGGTGTCTGCTGCTGCTGCTCCTGCTCCAGGAGAATCTCCATTAGCTGAACTGCCTTCCGAAGCTCGGTACTGCAGTTCCAGAGAACGCATGGCAAGTTCGTGCTTTCTCTCCGCTGCCTTCTCCTGTGCTTCCCTTTCTGCTTGCCTCTCCTGTGCTTCCCTTTCTGTTGCCTTCTCCTTCTCCTGTGCTTCCAATTTCCGAAGTTCCATCTCGGCCTGCCTCTCCGCTGCTTCCGCTGTGGCGGCCCTCTCTTCCTGCTGATGATGCCTCTCATTCTCCCTCATCATGTAGGCCTTAGTCTCCTCCTTATCCATACCCATATCCTGAGCAGCCTCACGCCATGCAGCTTGTAACTTGGCCATATCCGCCATCTTACCTGTAAACTGCTGTAAGTTCACAAATACAGAGAAATGACAGAAAAGGAAAAGAGAAGGAACAACCTGTTACGTAATAGGAAATATTCCCTATAACCGCTGTCCCAAACCCCGAACTCAAGACTAGCACCAAGTCTGAATAATAACCTAAAAAAATTGTGTTAAGAAGTTACCAAAACCCGAAATTACCTTCCTGTTAAAGAACAATTTCAGTAAGCCATCAATTACCACTTAGTCATATAAATCAAAAATACCACAAAAATCTACTTGACTGTAACCTGTGGAAAACTTTCTGTGGAAAACCCTATAACTGGATCAGTTCTAATAGCTCAAGTCTAGGGGATATTTAAAGAAACTCTATTCTCAGAAAACTTCCTAGAGACAATCTATGAATATAGATCACAGAATTGATCTCACCAGAATGATCCCGGACGAGCCCCCACTTGTCACGAAGTGGTTTTAAAGTTTATTAGAGTTTGCCTGAATGAAAGCAAGACCCTAGTATGAGAAAGATAGAATTTAGATGGAAAATGACATGCCTGTGGACAGATGAGACTATTGGCTCAAGGGATAGAACCAGGATTTTCCTCTCCCCTTGCCACTTCGTGACAAGCGGGCGGCAATCGACTTGAGGTGGTATCTGGCAGAGCAGGGTGCCCAGCAACTTGATCAGATTATCGTGTTCGCCGAAAGGTACCAGACAGCACAGGCCGAAGTACTGGGACAGAAACGGAAAAACCCAGACCTGCCAGCCCCAGACCAAGGAGCTTCATCATCACAGGTGGCTGCTTCATCAGCTCATCAGCAGCCAGGGCCTTCTCGCAAGGAGCCTCATTCGGGTTATACTTGCGCCCCCAGCAGCATAACAGAGCACAGACAACACCATCTCAGGAACTCGCTAGGAACAGGGGAGATAATGAGAGGTATTGTCAGAATTGTAGAACCACTTCCCACTGGACATCTCGGTGTATGAACAAACCCCCAGCTCATCATGCAGCTTGTTTAAGGCCGGTGAGAGTGACCAGAGGGAATAAGTGGGAACCTGTCAAGGCAGAGAAATTGTTCTCTAACAGTGGACCAGCCGTAGTGAATGGGATGGCCACTACGTGTATGTTTGACAGCGGGCTTACATACCCCAGTATCATCGCTCGTCATTTGGTGAAACCAGGGCAGTGGACCGGGGAAATAGTTGAGATTGGTGGCATTTTGAGAAGAGGTATCTCACAGTGTCTGCCAGTAGCAAATATTGAGGTGAAATGCAAGTTTGTGTCTGGCACAATCAAGGCAGCTATAATGGCACAGCCAGCACATGATTTCATCCTGGGAAGCCCATACTTAGTTTTGGGAAACCCAACAACACCGATCCTTGCTAATGCAAGGGGGTCTACTGCAGGCCAGAGAAGTGAAAGGGGAAAGACCCAAAATCACGGAGCCCCACGGGAGCTCAAACATCCTTGTCTTGCGATGAAGAGGATGGAAGCCTCTAAAGACAGGGGAATGTTATCTACAGAGGCGTATTCGCCTGTCAGCCCTGTTCAGCCTAAGGTCACACAGTGGTGACGCCTCTGATTTCGGAAGTATCTTCTTTGTCGTTGGGAATTAGGCCCCCGATGGTATCACATCTCTCATGGGAGGGAAATACTGACAAGAAGGAACATGTGCACTGTTCTTCAGTCAACCGCAACCAGTTACGCCCTGTTACGGCGATGTCTGGCCAAGCCAGTCAGTCTGGTTCAAAACACTGGGAGGTCGCACCATTTGGTAATCATTATTTACCACGCGCCGCCAGGAAAATTCATGGGCGAAGGAAACACATGAGAGGGAGGAGGAAGGGCGACCAGTCAGGTTGCAGTCGCCAGGAGGAAATCACCAGGCGTGACCCTCACAATCCAGTGCTTGCACAGATTTTCAAGGATAATGTAGGAGCCGATTTCTTAAGCCGGCACCTGGCTCCGGAAGAGAATAAGGATGAAGAAGGAGTGCTCACAGACATCTCTGTAGACAGGAATAAGGGCCAGTATGAAACCCAGAGATTTCAGTGATTTAGCACGGTTTCCCGCACTTCAAAGGGGGGACTTATGTGATGCTGCACTGGAATTCTGTCCTTCAACCGGCCCGATTCTGTCGTCTATTTTGTATTTTCACAATTTTTTTCTTCTCATTTGAATATATATCGTGTTTGGTATTTTTGGGTAGATAATTAAATGGGTTCGTTTATGATGGTAGGTTTATTTTACACTCGACCAGTTTTTCTTTCTTCTGATTTTCCGTTGTTTACGGAAATCGCTATTTTCAGGCACGCCTGTATGACGCGTCAGAAACGCAAGTGGACGTGATATCATTTTTGGACACGCGGTTTGCGTGGTTTCAAATCTGATTGGCGCAGCTCGTAGTTATTTTATTTTTCTAAGCATTTCCATTGGTCCGAGTGAACGCTTAGGTTATGCGTAGGAAGGGAATCCGCAGGGGCGGTTCGCTTGTATATATTGAGATAGAAAATTGCGGGCAAGTCTCTATCGTAAGAAATAATTGTCAGCCTTCAGACTTCGTATTATCGTCTCCACTGTGGGAACAAAGCGGTATTGGTATGTAGTAATTTTATTATCGTTTATTTATTAGAGGGTTCTTTGAGAAATTCGCCCGTAGTTAACTTCTTCGGGGACATTAACTTTTAAGTCCTAAACGATAGTGCCATCCATTATCATTTTTGAAGAACGATGTAAATGCAACAGTGTGCTTATTCTTTCTATGATTTTGGCAGTAGATAGGAACGGGTGAAGTTATAAGCTACACGTGTGCTCATAGTTGTAGAATGTTATGTAAAACCACCATTTATTCCTGTGTATTTACAAATGTAATTTTATTGGGAATCGATTGTGTGTACTAAATTTTATTATGCCTTAAATGTAAGAAATGCCATCGGAGAGTAAAGATGTGTGTTATAGGTGGATCATACTGCTTAGAGGAGTAAACTATTCCTATAGCGAGATTTCATTTAAATTGGGGCTAAAGTAGGAAACCTCACGGGTAACGTAAAAAGGAGGCCACAGGATTTCGGTTAAAGGAATTCCCTAGCCGTAATGTTGGGACACGGGGTTAGCCATGCGTAACAGCCACGTAATATGTCAGACAGGTCGGGAGGTTTTTGTTTACCTACCTGGCAGACTAGGAGCGTGAGATAGAGAGACACGTGGGTAGGAATATTTTATGTATGGTGGTTCAGAACGAAAGAATGGGAGTGGGAGGAGAGAGATTTAAGTGCCACGTGGGTAGTATTATTTTATGTATTGTTGTACATGACGAGAGAAGTACTGAGTAAGGGAGTTATAAAGATTAATGGGTTAGAGATGCGTTATGTTGGGATGGTTATACAATGGACGCATTTTCTTTTAATTTCGGCGAGTCATGGCGAAACAGTGGGGGAGCATAATTTTGTCAATTAAAATTATCCACGGCAAAAAGACATATCTCAGTGTCAGAGTACTTGAGTTATCGTCAGGAGCAAAAGAACACAACCTAAACGGTCTATTGCAGTGAAGTTCAATTCTTCAGCAAGACTGGTTTCAATTGCATACAGCCGGAAATCAAGGCTGTGTTTTTTCCTCTAACTCCGGAGCAGGTTAAAAGAGGGAAGCTATTCAGCAGCAGAGAAGTTTGTCGACAGTTAATCAAGTACCTCATGCTTGACGCCAGAACTTCATCATCATCATCGCAGAATTCAGGAACAGGTGATAGGGTTAAAATACCTGGGTCTTGAAAGTAACGAGAGAAGAGCGTAACGGAGACGCCGCATCATCAGTCGTCGAGTGTTAGAGAGACACTGAGACCAAGAGAGAGAGGGAGAGAGAGAGAGGAAAGGAGGGAGAAAATAGACAGGACCGGTAGGGTCTGTTCATTATCCATTGAAGGATAGACACTGAGCCATTGTGTTACTCCAAGTCTATTATTTTAGCATGTCCAGTGGTGTTAGATAGCGGCGCATATCACCTACCAAGTTGGAAGCTGTGTAGACGTTTTCGTTGAGGAAGAGCCAATCGGACTGAGACAGTAGAATCTTATTTGTGTTAGAGAGTGGAGGCTAAAGTGGACAGCCCCCACCATCGTAGAGTTATTTTAATCACTAATCATTTTATTGTTCCTCAGCAGGGTGACAGAAAGAGTGAATGTGATTTGGGTTTTTTTTCTAGTGTCTATCAATGTACTTGTTACGTTGTTTTCAGGCCGTGCAACAGTGCACGCTAATTTTTTGTGTAATTTGATGTATGATGAACCTTAATGATTTCTGTGTGTAAATAAATTTATCTATAATATATTTACTGGATCAGCTTCTACACTCTATACTTACTCTATGTTGTCTGTATAGTGATGTCTGTGGTCGTTTTATACACTTTATCTCCTTGTGTTTAAAGGTAGTTAGAGGAGGGCGAGATTATAGCCATTTTGAAGTCACGAAGCAGCAAGGGGAGAGGCAAATCCTGGTTCTATCCCTTGAGCCAATAGTCTCATCTGTCCACAGGCATGTCATTTTCCATCTAAATTCTATCTTCTCAGACTTTCTCATACTAGGGTCTTGCTTTCATTCAGGCAAACTCTAATAAACTTTAAAACCACTTCATGACAGTAACCAGCAGGCAATTTGGTGGCGGGGAAAGAGCACTGTGAGCCCTACCTTGGCTATGTATCACAAGGAGATGCAGAAACACCCCCTTTATCTCCCCCAGAGCTGGCACAGTACACTTCTGGCTCGTACCTGGGGCGGTAGGAAATCCACAGGCACCCCAGCATCACAATGCCATGGGGATGACAAAGTTGGAATTTACTGACTCAGA
Organism: Oreohelix idahoensis; assembly: GCA_024509875.1. Taxonomy (NCBI): domain Eukaryota; kingdom Metazoa; phylum Mollusca; class Gastropoda; order Stylommatophora; family Oreohelicidae; genus Oreohelix; species Oreohelix idahoensis. The sequence continues at coordinate 399,505 of JAMPIV010019420.1, read as the reverse complement.
CCTGGCGGAGCAAGTCCTCCGTCAGATGCGGCCGATGCTGGGCCCACTGGCGCGTGGACACGTCCCGATCCCCATCGAGACTTGCCCGGGGAGCCCACCCCGGCTCAAAAAAGCAGAGAAGGCCACTCTCCAAACCTCCGATGTCTTGCGGGCAGTGTTAGGATGTGCAAGAACATGGACAGGAAGACTCCACAACTTCCCCACTGAAGACACGCCCACGACGACCGTTGCCTCAATTGGCTGTGTGTGGTGTACCCGGAAACGGGGCCTCCCAGTACTGAGGCACAGTTAAGTCCCCGATGTCACTTATCGGTGCAGAGTTGAGAGAGATGGCTGAGCATCACAATCCCCCCTGTGTTGCAGCATGATGAGAACCCAGCATTGCACACTGAGCTTGGGGGGATCACTTGGGCACCAGACTTAATACTGGCTCTTGACTGGATGGCCGCATGCAGGAGATTTCTACAATGGAGAGATGGCAGGTGGTGGATATCTGGAAGTGGCTCTGTGCAGGACGTGAGGATTCCTTGGGAGAGCCCAGAACCAGAGCACAGCATTGTGCAAGCTCTGCATAGTTGGAGAGCCCCCCTGGATGACGAGGAATGCACAGTGTGCCACCCCACCTATCCCCAACTGCTAACTTAGAACCAGAAGTGGGGTCCTCTGTATGCGTGCCAGGCCAGGATAAAATGCCTGGGAAAGAGACTGGAGCTCAGAACTCCCTAACTCAAAGTAGCAGGATGGCAGAAAAGCCACGGGAAAGACAGGTCTATTTTGAAGATAACGCAACCATATTTTCACCATACGAGCTCGGACGCCGCCTCGGTAAACTAGGTCCGCGCAGAGCAGTGACACCCCCAGGCTGCTTGCGAATAGTCTACTACTGGGAACATAAACAGATTAGGGATGAGCCCACTCTCCCATTGAAGAGGTGCTAAAGTCGTAGATACTGGGCCAGAAGGCGCACCGGAAACCACAGTATCACGCAACTCGCTTTTTTTTATGGATGAGTACACCGTCACATATGGAAAGACACAAAAATGACAACCAAGGAATCACATAGTTTCATAAATGACGTCTTGTGCAGAATATTTTTTTTTATTAATGTGTTTGCTACTTTTCTTTGTAGCATGCCCCTTTCAACCATCTACCATGTACATGGAGCTGTTGGTTATATCAGGACGTGTTTCCTTTATTGTAGTATGTTTTTGTTTGTATTTATTTTATACTATATTATCTCTAGTAGGTATTTTTTCTTTTGTTGTTATAGTTCAAAATGGCTTTTTTATCCAAAATATGATATTTTCTAAGCTGGTATGTTTTTAATTTTCACTGGACGGTTTATTTGGTTAATCTGTATGTATCTGGGGAGTCTTTCACCAGTGTGGACTACTGGCTCGGATCCATATTTATTTTTTATATGTTAGCTTTAGTTTTTTTAATATAGTGTTTTATTAACTTTTGCACTTCTGAAGGGGTCTTTGTGCCTATGAGATTTTCTACACTCATTTCTACCTTTTGGTTACTACAGTATGTCTTAATGTTTTGCCTCTGCTGGTCATATTTTTTGCAGTCCACCAGAAAGTGTCTAATTATGTTTGGTTCTTGACACTCTTCACATGTGGGTTCCTTAATCATGAAATATCCAGTTCCAAGCTTGAGCCACAGCAATTTTTTAGTTCATCTTGTATTTGACATTTTTTGCTTGTTTTTTTAAAAAAGATTTTATATGAGTGTCTTGCTTTTTTACTTTGGTCCCATGCTGTTATCCACTCTTTAGTTATTGCTTGGGCAATTAAGCTCTTAATTTCAAACTTCCCTAAGCCTACTTCAATTTTGTTAAAGCTAGTTCTTCCCCCTTTGGCTTCTTTGTCTGCAAGCTCATTTCCTGCTATCCCCACATGTGATGGTATCCATGTTAGTGTTGCACTGCATCCTTTAGTGTGCAGATATGTATTAACCTGTAGTATTTCCTCTATAATATCTGGCCTGCTACATTCATTTCTGTTTCTTATAGCTAATACTGATGAAAGGGAATCTGTGAGAATGGTTACTTTATTTGGTGGGTTTTCTGCAGCTATTTCTAAAGCTGTTAGGATTGCCACTAATTTTGCTGTAAAGATGGATGTATTACCTGTTACTTTGTATATTTTATAAATTTTTAATTTTGGTATTGCTATTCCTGCTCCTAATTGTCCTTCTTCATCTTTTGACCCATCTGTATATATAGTTAGGCTTTTATTTATATACCGTTCTATGTACTCTAGTGCTTTACTTTTTGCTGAGATTATGTCATTACATTTGCTTATGATCTTTGATAAGTGGGAGTCAGTTTCTGGCACTTTTAATTCCCATGGTGGGATCTTTGCTTTATGCCGAGCACTACTGTTTATCACATTAAATAGGTTTGGGTGTTGATCCACTTCATCCATTGTTTTCCACACTGACAGGTATCTATTAGGGTTTTATGGAATGTGGCCTATGTACTGGTTACCCCTATCAAAGGTTTTGTGTGCTGGTTGAGTTGGATCTTTTGCCACTCTTGCCCTGTAGCTGAATCTCAGTTCTTTTCTCCTTAGCTCCAGGGGTATAATGCCTAAAGCTACTTCTAATGCCTCTGCTGATGTTCCTTTGCAGCACCTGCTATTATTGACAGTGCCTGATTTGGACTGTGTCTAGTTTTTTTCTTATTGCTCGGGGTGGCTGATGCATAGACAACACTGGCATAGTCAAGTTTGCCCCTAATAATTGATTCATAGAAGGTTAACATTGTCTTATTGCAGGCTCCCCAACCACTTCCTTTTATGTATCTTAGCATGTTAATAAGTCCCCTACTGCTTTGCACTAATAGGTCTATGTATTTGTTCCAGTTTAGTTGCTGGTCTAGAACCATACCAAGAAATCTAGTTGATATTGCTGTGCATACTTTTTGCTCATTAATGCTTATGTCAATTATATTATTTTTAATTACACGCCCTCTACTGAAGATCATTTCTATGGTTTTTTTAACGTTTAGATTAAATCCCCACTAGTGCATCCAACAGATATTTTATCTATTTGTTTTTGTACTGTTTTATAGAGGAATGGGAGATTTCTTCCCATTCTCCATATTGTAGCATCATCTGCAATCTGAGATAGGTTGTTTTTTAAGTCTTTAAGCTCGTCGCCTAGGTCATTGACCATAATCGTAAATATAGATGGTGATATTACTGATCCCTGTGGGATTCCATTCTGTTGTTCATACACCTCAGATCTATCATTGTTTATTTGTACCGTGAAGTATCTATACTGCAGAAAGTTTTCTAAATAATTGTAAGTTCTGCCTACTATACCTAATTTCCTGATCTTATAAAGTGCACCCTCCCTCCAACACTCATCATATGCTCTTGCTACATCAAGGAATATTGCTACTGTCTTTTCATTCCTTTTGAAGCCTGTTTTAACATCATGTTCCAGCCTCAACTGTTGCTCTATTGTACTATGTTGGCTTCTAAAGCCTGCCTGGGTTGGACTGTACAAATTGTGCTTTTCTAGATGAAATTTTAGTCTGCTGTTGACTATTGTTTCTAGAATTTTTCCTAGATGCGGTGTTAACGATATTGGCCTGTATGAGCTGACATCATGTGTTTCCTTATCTGGCTTTAGTATGGGGATGACTACTGCTGTCTTCCATGAACATGGTATTTTTCCTGTGTGCCAGATTTTGTTGTAGAGGGATGCAATCACCCTTAGAGTTGTATTTGGTACCTTTTTGAGGATTTCATAGCTCAGAATGTCTTTCCCAGAGGTGGTATTGGTTTTTCCTGCTAAAGCTCTTTCTATTTCATCTACTGTTATATCTGCATTTAAATAATTAGCATCCTGTGTGGTGTCCGTATTTTCTTCTTTTAATTTTCCTAGCAGTGTTTTGCACCTATTTATTTCTGCCTTATCTGGACTGTCCATTGAACTAACCTGATAGAAGTATTTAGCTAGTAAGTTGGCTTTTTCTCTATCTGTTTCAGCTCTCTCTGGTATTTTAATTGTTGGGATTTTAAATTTCTTGTTGTTTCCTCCTTTAATTGCTTTTAGTTTTCTCCAAACTGTAGTTACTTGTGACCTATGGTTTATTGTTTGACAAAATGTTCTCCAACTCTTTTCTTTAGCTCTGAATCTTATTTTATTTGTTTCATTTCTTATTTTTTTTTATAGTTTGTGTAATTCTCTTCAGTTTTGGTTTTTCTATACTTTATCAGGGCCCTCTCCCTCAATTTCAGTTGTTCTGAGCATCTGTCTGTCCACCATGGTACTGGATTTTTATCTTTGTTTCTTTTCCTATCTTTACCTTTTTGTGTTGGTTTTAAGTGATCAGGCATATTCCTGTTTGGTATATATTTTATTGCTATTTTAAAAATCTCATTTGTTAGTTTTTCTGCAAATATATCTATACTGTTAGATTCAATTTGTTCTATGCTTAGTTTACTTAGCTCCAATTGGAAGGACTCCCAGTTTGCTTTTTTGAGGTTGAATGTAGGTTTGGAGCATTTTGGACTAGTTCTGTACTTGTTGTTTAGGTTTATTTCTATGGGTAAGTGGTCTGAGCTGGAGTCATTCAGTACTTCCCATTTAGCAGAGGCTAGGTTTGGTGTTATAATACTTATGTCTATTGCTGTATCTCCTCCATTGTTGCATGGGTTAACCCTTGTCACTGAGCCATCATTTAGTATGATTAGCTCAGCACTTTCAATGTAGTCCAACAGTCTTTTTTCCTGCTGTATCATTACTGTTGTTACCCCATGCCTCATGGTGTGCATTAAAGTCACCTACCAATAATGTTCTTTGGTCTATTTGTGTGTTAATAGTGGCAATGTCCCTATCGGTTATATTACCCTAAGGGCTATAATATTTATTATTTTTAAGTTATCTGGCTCACTGTCTACTGTTACACTTATTCCTTCAATATTTTCTGTGTTGAATTGTTCCCAATTTAATATTTTGTAGTAAAAAGGCCACGCCCCTCCTCTTCCCTCCAGTCTATCATTTCTAAGTGTTATATATCCTTGATAATTCAGTTTTTGTTGGGGGCTTAGACAGTTTCTTGTATTGCAAAATTGGGTTTTAATTCTTTATATTGCCACACAATAGACATAGGTTCTTCCTGGCACCCCTACAGTTCCATTGAACAACTTTTATAGCTCTATGGTCTCTAGTCTCCATCTTATATGGTTATCATAGTTATGTTTTTGTTTTTAAATTTTGTTGTTTGTTAGTTTCTCTATATACTTTTTGTTTTGTTTTGCCCACCATCTCTCATGTTCTCTACAAACTCCTCATTCCAAGTAACCATTTTACTCCGCACTCTTTCTACTAGGTATGGTAGGAGTAGTTCAACTGTTTCCTTAATTATTTCTTCCATATTTTCTTTGTTTTCCTGCTTTTTCAAATTTTTGGACTCTTGCCTTTTTTCTTCTGTTAAAAGTGCTCTTTCAATCTCTATTTTCCTTAGGATTTCTTCATTAGACTCTTATTTCTGTTATTTTTTTGAGGTCTCTTTCTATTGCCTGTTGTGCTATTTTAATTTCTTCTAATACCTGCCTGGCTTGGGTGAGGTTATGTTCTGTCTCTTCTGTGTTGTTTTCTTCTTCCCTGTTGCTTAAGCGTGTTTTACTTTCATCTTCTTTCTGTATTTTCTCCTTTATGATTTTATTTCAGCGGTTATTTGTTTTATTTATTTCTTGATGTTATTTTCTTGGAAGTTTTGAAGGTGGCTCTTTGCTTTCTGTTTTTCTTTGACTTTCCGGATTGATGTGTTTGTTTCTAGAGCTTCTTTAAGTATGTATTTTGTCTCTTGGAAGACTGGGCACCCCTGGTACCTGGCACTGTGGTTACCCTGGCAGTTTGTACATCTTCTGTTTTTATTTTCTTGTTTGTAATTTTGTCCTCTTTAGCCGTTGCGCAGTCTCCGTGTTTGGTGCTCCCGCACAGAAACTACATCTTGTTGCTCTTTTACAAGCATGCTGCATGTGACTAAAGCCGTGACAATTTGTGCACTGTATGATTGGTGGTATGAATATTTCAGTCTTCTTGGTTCTCTTGCAGATTTTGACCTCCTTGGGTATTTCTGTACCCTGTACACTCAACACTACCACTGATGTACTCTTCTGCTGCTTAGTTTTAATTTGTTCTACCTTTTCTATCTTAGTTTCTGGGTTTTCTTTCACTATGGGGTACCAGTAAATGTGATGGTTGATCAGCTTGTAAGTAAACCTTACTGCAATCTGGTTCAGTACACAACTTCAGTCTTTTCTGGAAGCTAACATTTATTCTTCTATTGGTTCTCTCATGCTCCTGTCTACTCTGAATGATACACAATCCATCAGCTAATAAGATGAATGTTAACATGATCAGTAACTAGAAATACAAAGCGCAGTGTCAAACTTTTAACAGTAACAGATAGATTGTGCAAAATAGAAGGATTACAATGGTATTATGGCAGTTAGTGGTTAGACTCATGGTTGATCTTCTTCTTCTTTGATCCATAAGCACCAAAGCAGTAGTGGCCATCACGCCTCATGGCGTCTTGTAGGGCAGCAACAAATTGATTCCACTTTGCTCGGTCGGCGGCCATCCTTCGTACAGTGCCCCAACTCTGGTTCATTCTTTGCATCTCAGCTTCCACAGTTCTCCGCCAAGTTGTTTTTGGTAGGACTCTCTTTCGCTTTCCCTCGGGGGTCCATAGCATAGCTGTTCTTGTGATGGTATCAGGGTCCCTTCTGAGGATGTGGCCAACCCAACTCCAGCGTTTGCCAGCTATGATGGTGTGCATGTCCTCCTGGGTACTCCGAATAAGTAGTTCTTGGTTGCTGATGGTGTTTGGCCAAAAGATTCAGATAATTTTCCTTTGGCAGATTGTGTGGAAGGAGGACAGTTTCGACATTTCCTTCTCTGTTACTATCCAGCATTCCGCACCATAGAGAAGCACAGAAAGTACACAGCTCTCATACAGTCTTAATTTGGTGTTTGTGCTGTACTGGGAAGACTTCCAAATGTTGTTGAGACTAGCAAAGGCTGTTCTCGCTTTATTCATTCTGTTGTTAATGTCCTTGCTTGTTCCACCGTTAGGTGTTACTATCCATCCTAGGTAAGTAAATGTGATGGTTGATCAGCTTGTAAGTAAACATTACTGCAATCTGGTTCAGTACACAACTTCAGTCTATTCTGGAAGCTAACATTTATTCTTTTATTGGTTCTCTCATGCTCCTGTCTACTCTGAATGATACACAATCCATCATCTAATAAGATGAATGTTAACATGGTCAATAACAAGAAATACAAAGCGCAGTGTCAAACTTTTAACAGTAACAGGTAGATTGAGTGTTCATATACATTGATCTGACTTTTCATTTCTCAGTACTTTAATTTTCACCTGTATACTACAGTATCCTCACCATGTTCAGATACTGGTACAAAACTTCCACCAAGAAAAATAAATGTCTTCCTTTTCTGCTTGCTAAGTTTCATGTTTAAATATGCTGTGATATATTTGATATGTACTGGCAATAAACAGCAGCTGTAAGAATTAGCAGCCATATAGGAACATTTCAAACTCCGCCTAGGCCGGTCCCAAGCCTGGCTGAAAAAAGGAGGAGGGCGCCCTGCATGGAGGCCATAAGGAGGCAGCCCCTCCACCATGCAAAGGCACAACAGGCCAATCACCCATTTGCTTTAAAACATGATTACACGAACTACAAGAGAGAAAACCGGACTGATTCTAAAGGCGACGAACTGGAACGGACTACGACTTATGGAACTTGGAACACAAGATGTATAAATTGGGAAAAAAGAGGAGCTGGTGGAAGAGATGAGGAAGGCACAATTTGAAATCCTGGCTATAATGGAAACAAAGAAAAAGGGACAAGGAGTCATGGATCTCGATGGCAACACGCTGCTCTACAGTGGTGTACCCACATCTGAAAGAGCTAAAGGGGGCGTGGGTTGCATTGTGGCCAAAAAGATAGTATCAAAGGATGGAACTTTGTCTCGGAGCGCATTATGGTTGTAAAACTAAAAGAAGGAGAAACCATAGTCAACCTGGTCATAGTGTATGGGCCAAATGAGGATGAGAGAGCAGAGGTCAAGGAGGAATTCTTTGAGCTGCTTCAAAGGACAGTGGATGACTACCTAGATGAAATTATCATGCTCAGAGATTTCAATGCCAGAGTTGGAAATGACCATGCTAGATGGAGTGGAGTTATCGGAAGATATGGAGAAGATACTCTCAATGACAATGAAAAGCGACTCCTTAGATTCTGCTGTGAGCAGAATCTGATCATTACAAACACAAAGTTCCCCAATAAGCGCATACATGCATACACTAGATGTGAACCAACAAAGAATGAGAAGTCAGTGATCGACTATGCCATTGTTAGGAGGAGCTCATTTAAATATGTCCGGGATGCTAGAGTCTGGAGGGGGCCAGAGATTGGAAGTGATCACTACCTGCTTACAGTCAAAAGAACAACTGTAAGAGTTGCTCAGCCTAGGAACTGCCCAACATCACGCAAGAAACCAAGTAAACAAACAGAAGAAAAGAGCATTAAGACCTACAAGCTGAGAGAGACAGAAATTAAGACCAGATATCAGGGCCTTATTGCTACAATGGTGAGAAACACAGAAGAACAACCTGATGACTTGGAAACCCTCTGGCTTAAATTCAAGGACATCATAAAGACAGATGCTGCAGAAGCATGTGGTGAAGTCCAATTTGGAAACAAGAGAAAGAGGACACCTTGGTGGACAGAGGAAGTCAAAGAGAAAGTAATAGAGAAGAAAATGGCATGGAAACAATACTTAGGAGCTAAAAACACAGCAGGACAAATAGAGAAATATAGAGAATATGTGATACTCAGAACAGAAGCAAAGAACAAGGTGCTAGCAGCAAAACAGAAGTCATGGGAAGAATTTGGAGAAAAGCTAGAAAAAGATGCGCAAGAAAACCAGAAATTGTTCTATAAGACCCTAAAGAACACGAGGAAGGAAAAACAATGCCCTCTCAAATTTATAAAGGACAAGCAAGGCAAATTGCTTACTGCCCCGAAGGAAGTAATGGAAAGATAGAAAGAATATTTCTCAGAACTCCTTGATGTTAGCAAGGTCAAGCATCAGAAATGATAACCACTAGCACAGAAGAGGAAACCAATGGTGATGAAGGTGACATAAAGATGGAAGAACTGAAGGCAGCACTGGAGAAAATCAAGATGGGCAAAGCAGCAGGGCATGATGGTATAACACCAGAAATGGTTAAGTACATGGGAGCATCAGGCGACCTATTACTCTTAAGGGTCCTACAGGCAGCGTGGTGCAACAAGACCATACCAAAGGATTGGGAGATTGCCATCATAACACCAATTTTCAAAAAGGGTGACAATCGACAATGTGGAAACCATAGAGGCATATCCCTTCTCAGTGTCCCTGGTAAAATCTACTCTAGAATCCTAGAGCAGAGACTCCGACGCCTAGCTGAGCCACAATTGGATGAGGTCCAGTGCGGATTCCGAGCAAACCGAAGTACTCAAGACCTAATCTTCACACTCAGACAGCTGAGTGAAAAGGCCCTTGAGTATAAGAGTGAGATCCATCTTTGTTTCATAGATCTGGAAAAGGCGTTTGACAGGGTCCCCTGGAGCAAACTTTGGGACTGTTTGGCAAGGAAGAACATTCCAGCACCTCTGATTCATGCTATACAGAGCTTCTACAAGTCTTGCAGAAATTATGTGAGGACAGCAAACCATAAGTCAGAAGAGTTCAGGACCACCACTGGTGTAAGACAAGGTGATATCCTGTCACCTTATCATTTCATACTCCTCATGGACGATGTTATCAAGGCATGTAAGGAGAGAAAGTATTCAGTGGGGTACTGGAAGATGAGACAGGTATGTATTTCAGAGCTGGCATTTGCTGATGATGTTGCCCTGATTGCTAAATCAGAGGCACATCTCCAATTCAACCTGCAAGTCTGGAAGGAAGAGCTGGAGAAGAGAGGGATGGTCATAAGCAGCTCTAAAACAAAATCCATGGTGATATCACGAGAAGAAAGAAGACATCAGATTAAGCTGGGAGAACAGGTCCTGGAGCAGGTCGACCACTTTAAATATCTCGGAGCTATTATAGACCGAAAGGGAGGCATCAAAGAAGAGTTGGCCACTCGAAAAGCAGCAGCTGGGAGACTTTTTCAGGCCATAAATCGAGGATTCCTCAGCAAGAGAGAGGTTGGTAAGAAAACGAAGATGGCTGTATACCGCTCCACCTATGTCCCAGTCTTGACATATGGATGCTAGTCATGGGCAATGACTACAACCCACAAAAGCCGGATCCAAACCTCAGAAATGAGGTATCTGAGGAAGGTGGTTGAAGTAACAAGAAGAGACATGGTCCGCAACCAGATGATACGTCAAGGCCTAAAATCCCACCTCCTGCAGACCCAAGTAGAACAGTCCCAACTAAGATGGTTTGGCCATGTCTGCAGAATGGGAGAAGATCGACTACCACGACAAGCATGGGAAACAAAGAGCCAAGGATCCAGACCCTCAGAATGACCCAGAGTCCACTGGGAGAACAACATTAGACAATCTTTGAAGGACCGAGGACTAGAATGGAACCAGGCCAGGAGGAAGACAGCCGATAGGATAGTCTGGCGCTCTCTCTTTCAAACCTCTACACCTCACGGTAAAGGGGAATGACTAAGTAAGTAAGTAGGAACGTTTCAGCAAGTAAACAAGGGTGTCAAGCAGGGATGTGTGCTGTCACCAGATCTGTTCAATCTGTAGAGTGAAAGTTTAATGAGATCACTGGAGGACATATCAGGAATATCCGTTGGTGAACACAATATAAACAACTTGATATATGCTGATGAAATAGTCTTAATAGCAAAAAGTGAAAAGGAGCTGCAGGAAATGATTGATACAATAGTGACAGAAAGGGAAATTAAAGGCCCCAGCCTTAATAGCAAAAAGACAGAAGTAATGGTCGTCTCAAAGAAAATGGCTTCGATAGAATGCGCTATCAAAGTAAATGGAACAGTTTTAAAACAGGTCAATAGATTCAAATACCTGGCCACATTGATAACAATGGATGGAAGATTCATCTCAGAAATGAAGAGAAGAATAGTTCAGGGAAAAAATGCATTCTATAAAATGAAGAGTATTTTATGCAACAATTCTTTGTTAATGGAAGTAGAGAGTTCTTCAGTATTAACCAATCCTGACATGGTAGTGACTCATGGACAATTAGTATACAAGTAGGGATGGCACTAGAGGCCACAGAGATATGGTTTTACAGAAAAAAGTTAAAAATACTATGGACAGCCAAAAAGAGTAATGAGGATATCCTGAAAGAGACCAAGGCGCAAAGGAAACTTATTTCATAAATTAGAAAGAAGCAATCCACTTTTTTTGAGTATGTTATGAGAAGAGAAAAGCTGGAATATATCATAACAACAGGTAAGATTGAAGGAAAAAGAGATAGGGGAATACAAAGAGAGCAAATACTGGACAGTTTGACATCGTGGCATGGAAAGAGGTAAACACCAGACTTGATAAATAGTACTGGATACAGGAAGTTGTGGAGAGGCATGATCTCCTACACTGCTAGCCATGATACTTGAAGAAGAAGATATTTTCCCATCCTGCCTCTTTGCGAACTTTAACCATATGACCTAAGGAATGCTACCCACCACTTCAGATTGTGAATTAAGTTCTCTGTTATATCCCTTATACTGTTTAGACATTCCTATCACAGTATACTGGGTGTGACCACCAGTATGGAACTGGTGGAAAGATCAGACAAACATACATGCCACATGCTATGGTTTACCCATAACCTGTACAAGGTTTTTGCGTTTTCAGATGTGTATGCCCCGTACATAATTTCTGTACAGGTTTTTTCACCTGATTATTAAATATAAATAAATTAATCGTCTTGCGCTACACCATAGCCAATATTTGCATCGTTGTATTAGGCGAGATGTTAGGCCACGTGAATAAAAAAATCAACAAATAAAATCAAGCTGCCTATTTTTCAATAGATGCAGGATTTGCGAGGGTCCACGTGGTGTGTCGTTCATGTATCATTTTTCGCTAACGCAGATGGCAGCCAGCACGTTACTGATTATTTTAACAATTACGTTGCATTGAGCTTAATTTATTATTTATGGCTGCTTATAACCAAAAAAAAATAAATAACAAGTATAACACTACATATTAATTGATTTCACTAAAACATGTAGAATCTGCGTAAGAAATGTACATTTTAATAATGATATTTAAAAAATCACGAAAGCAAAGCAAATTTGTATCTTAGCCCGATCAGAGCCCATAGACAAGTTTGTTTGGAGTTACTTCTCTTCTAGATTTTAATTTCCTTTCTTTAAAATCATTCTGATTTTCCTTTGGTGGATATATCATTATTTTGATCATCCAGTGAGTTATTTTATTAAAAAATTAATTACTATCACTGTTTGTCATATTGACGGTTGAAACTAGTCATATAGGGATATTTAAAACTGCCAATTGGGCTAAATTAGCTATTTTCATTTTTGAAGTTCGGTTGAGAATAAATTACATTAGCGCCAGTTAATTTTTGTGTAGCAAATTGTGAGCTTTTTTTTTTTTTTTTTAAATTTATGTAACAACGAGATTTTATTATTTTTTAAATTACATCAAATATATATTGAACTAATTCTAAACTGTCCTAGAAACTTCCCCATTCCATTTCATATAACAGGATGATATAGTTTAGTTCAATTTTTCTCTTTGCAATAATAATAATAACGAAGTAGTAAAATTAGTTGTGAGAACAGTGGAACATCTTCGATGTCAGCCTTGAATGTCGTTAGGGTTAAGATTAAGGTTTGGGTTTAGGATTTCTAATCCAAAACCCTAATTACTGTGTCTCAGAATTCTTTGATAATTTCCTATCAAACACAGGATTTCCTGGTCTGTTAGTGATAATTAAGTGCAGAAATAGACTAAATGATTATACGATCACATCATTTTTAGTCTAAAATAAACTCAGACATTTGTTGTTTGAGTTTTAAAATAAGTGAAGACTTAATTTAAAAGGCAAAGTCACCATTCCTCAATTATAATGCAGCTGTAATTGGAAATTTGTGTACACGAATTAACTCTTTTGATACATTTTTCAGTCTTTTTTTTTTTTTGTACAGGTTTTGCGGGTCTTTGTACAGGGTTTTTGAATTTTGTGTACAGGTTATTCATCTCCGAGGTGTGGCATGTATGAGACAAATACCAGTGCAACAAGAGTGAAAGAAAACAATGCCTACAGTTAATAGGACACATTCACTCACTCACTCATCTGGTTTCTTCAGTGTGTGTCCTTTTCAGTGTCAATGTCTGTTCCTCACTTGCTGTATATAAAATGTAACCATGACCACATAACACAGCCTGGCAGGCCATATGTTGTCCACGGCTATGATCTGGAGAACCATATCTAAATGCCTAAAATAATCTTTCCAGAGAAACACAGTGGAGGAAGAATCACATTACTGTGGAGAAGGTCAGATGTTGCCTGTCATAAAGAACAGAAGAACTATTTCCCCTTCCCTTACTTTTCCTGATGTGGACAATTTTATGTGTAAGTTTGTAGTACCAATGAATTAAATCAGCATTGATATTTTGTTTAAAAACTTGAATTGTTTGTAACATTGGTGAATTCCCACTGGTTTGCTCTATGCTTTCTTCATTTTTCCAAAATCTTGAGACTGTCTACTGTGCACATGATTTTCCTCTTCTCTTATTTGTGTGTTCTATATGCAGTTATTTCCTCCCAAGTCTTTCACCAAATTTTCCACATCCTTCTTTCATTGTAGTTGGCTGTGAACTTTGCTTGTATTAATGTTACTTTCTTATAATTTTTTTCTCATTTAGTTTTATTCTCCTCAGAAACCACATGGCAGTTATTCGTAATTTTGTTCTGCTTATTTATTCTTTGTCCAAGATTAATAATCCTTTCCAACAATGTTAGTTTTACACAACATCATAAGTTACTGTGAACAATTTTTTTTCTGAGCACTTATTTTAATTGATTTTTTTTGTTGTTTTTGGAATCTGCTTTTATGTGTGCAGTTTGGTTGTATAGTTGTGTTATAGCCTGTACAGTTTGGTTGTGTATTTGTGTCATGTGTTGTATTCACAAGAACAGCTATGCTTTGGACCCCTGAAGGAAAACGAAAGAGAGGCCGACCAAAAACAACCTGGCGGAGGACTGTGGAGGCTGAGATGCAAAGAATGAACCAGAGTTGGGGCACTGTACGAAGGATGGCCGCCGACCGTGCAAGGTGGAATAAATTTGTTGTTGCCCTACAAGACGCCACTAGGCGTGATGACCACTGACTTCTTTGACGGTCAGCGGCTAAGGATCAAAGAAGAAGAAGAAGAAGTTGTATTTTCAAAATTTATAAGGGTACCAAGTTAACCTGAATTTTTAAATCTGCGATATGAAATTTTTCTTTTGCTGGTACCATTGTTTTTGTTTTGAAAATATTTAATGTATTCCTGACATTATTATTAGAACTTGAAGAATGTGTAACAAATCTTAGCTTCTATTTTGATCTGTTGCTTGTGTACTGACTTGATTGTATCATCTAACAATAAAATACAATCACTCATACGAACAACAAAGAAACTAGGCTGAACAGATGGGCCATGGGAAACACCAGGAAAGAGGTTTACAGACTAATGGCTGGTCCTGATCCTAATGACAACAGTGGCCATATTACAAGGAGGGATCAGTGCACCATTTTTCGGCTCAGATCACAACATATACCACTTAACAGTCACTTGAGCAGAGTCCAACCACAACAATCTCCATAATGCCAGCTATGTAACTACCCCTACGAAACTGTTGACCACCACCTCTTTGAGTGCCCAGCACTTGATGATGTTTGGAAAATGCTCCTGCCTCCGAGGCCAGATAGGTAGAACACCTTGTCTGGAGAAACAGAACAACTTGTGAAAACATGCAGATATCACTAATAACAACAACAATAAAATACTTGAGCAGAAAATTGTTTTACAAGATAGTGAGTATTATATTGTATTTTATCACTTTTAATGATAGTCCAAATCTCTGTTCAGATTGTGAAGAATGCAAGCTGAAACATGAAGGAGACTGTCCTGAGCACAGACCACTCATCTGTATTTATAACACTGAGGTAATATATTTTTTGTATAATGCCTCCTTATAGTTTCCATGAGCCTCAGAGAAGACAAAGAAACAATAGAACTGCTGCTCCCTGAGGTATGTCACAAAAGTCTACCAACACAAGGATGTGCAAGACCTGGCAACCTAATCACATAAAACAAATTGCTACAGAATCTACCACTACATCAGCACAGGGAGCTTTGATGCAGACTTCCTGTAAGGAGGTCAGATGCATTGGTGGTTCCATGTTCCAGAAAGAGAAAAAAATGGCAAATATGTTGACATTAAAAGTTGCAAAGTTGAAGCAACCTCCTATTTAAGTAGCAGATGTAAATATTTACTGCTGAATAAAAAGCTGCCAAATAGAGAATCACTTTGGAAATTGATGAGGCATTATGGAGTTCCCATGATGATCATTAACTTAATAAAGACATGAAGGCATGGCATGCAGAGTTCTTCATGAAGTACAACTTACAGAACCTTTTGGGATTAGAATGTGAGTCTGACAGGGATGCCTCTTGTCTCCATTTCTTGTCTTACTAGCAATAGATTGGGTTATTAAAACATTTACACCACACAACAGAAATGGAATCCAGTGGAATCTGACTAAAAAGCTTGATGATCTACATTTTGCAGATGACTTGGCTCTTCTGTCCCATAACCATAATCAGATGCAAGACAGAATAAAAATACTCTATGAAAGGTCACAAGTGGGTCAGAAAATACAGGGAAAAGACAATGAGAATAAATGCAAGAAATGATAGTGTAGTCTAACTTGAACAAAAACCACTAAACGATGTAGAATCATACACATATCTTGGCAGCAATATAGACAAAATTGGAGGGACAGACAATGATATAAAAATAAGAATACAGAAAGCAGGAGGAGCTTTCATTGCATTGGGAAACATATGGAGATCAAGAGAAATCAAGTCCAACATGAAAATAAGAATCTTCAACTCAAATGTCAAGTCAGTCCTATTGTATGGCTCTGAAACATGGAGAACAACAAAAAAACAAGAACCAAAAAGTTACAGACTTTCATAAACGGGTGCTTGCTTAGAATAGGATTGAAATGTATGATAAAATCACAAATATGGAACTGATGACAAGAATCAGACAAGAGCCAGTGGAACAAGAGTTGAGAAGAAGATGCTGGCAATAGATAGGACCCATATTGAAGAAACATGTTGATAGCATTACAAGGCAATCCTTGTTCTGGAATCCCCATAGAAAGAGAGACTGAGGTAGACCAAAAAACACATGGAGAAGAGAACTAGATACAGAAGTGAAAATGATGAGGAAAGCATGGAAAGAACCTGAGCAGTTGGCACGTTACAGGAGGACTTGGCATGTATTTGTTGAAAGCCTATGCTCCTGTTAGAGCTGAAGGGTATTGATTGATTGAAAAACTGTCAGAAGCTCAATAGAATAAACAAGTTTAGGTGTTCTAAATAGTATTTTATAGGCCTGAAAAGTCATCAGAATTTTATTTACTTATACAGCACAAGAGAGGTGCTCTGGCAACTGTTTTTGTTCATCTCAGTCCATGCTTCTGAAGGTCCAAAATAAATGGCTACATTATGAATGGAAAAGCTACATAGAAGCCTCGAATCTTCAGGAACTGGTGTGGATCAACTGTCTTGTTCGTGCAGGGGGTATGCGGCAATAAAAGAGCGGACATACTAGCTTCAAGAGCAACAATTCTCACAGATTCCCTTTCATCAGTACTAGCTTTCAGACACAGAAATGAATGTAGCAGGCCAGATATTATAAAGGAAATACTACAGGTCAGTACATATCTACACAATGCAGGATGGAGTGTCACACTAACATGGATACCAGCACATGTTGGGAAAGCAGGAAATAAGCTTGCAGACAAAGAAGCAAATGGGGGAAGAACTAGTTATAACAAAATTGAAGTAGGCTTAGGGAAGTTTGAAATTAAGAGCTTAATTGCCCAAGCAATAACAAAAGAGGGGATAATAGCATAGGACCAAAGCAAAAATGGAAGACCCTCATATAAAATTCTGAAAAAACCAAGCAAAAAATGTCAAGTACAAGATGAAATAAAAATACCAATTAATAAAAAAACTCTTAAGGCTCCAGCTTGGAACTGGATATTTCATGATAGAGAAACCCACATGCGAAGAGTGTCAAGAACCAAACACAATTAGACATATTCTGGTGGACTGCAAAAAATATGACAGGAAGAAGCAAAACATTAAGACATACTGTAGTAATCATGAGGTAGAAATGAGTGTACAAACTCTCATAGGTACTAAGACCCCATCAGAAGTACAACAGTTAATAAAACACTATACCACAAAAACAAAAGCTGACACAAAATTAAATAAATAAGGATACCATTAACATTATATACTACAGAGAACTCCAATGTATTAGTACAAAATAGAATATATTCACAATGTGAATTCAATAGTGAATCTTAGTCACATTTTGTAAATAACATTTTTCTAAAACATACTTGTATCTCTTTTTCTAATTTTTGGTATACTTTGTGAGCTAGAAGATACTGGTGTGTAAAGCTTCTTGAGATGATGCAAAGGGGTGCAAGGCTTTTGTAGATGCTGTAGAGGGGTGCGGGACATCTAAAAGTTTTGCTGTACTTGGCCTTGGTTGTCCCAGCCTTCTTGCAGGGCAGCTTGTTTGTCTTGTCCCTACTGTTTTACCTGTCAGGTTATAGAGGCCGTGTTTGATAGCTGTACAGCCATGAGCTAAGTGATATGGTTCATGGATGTACACGCTCTCCCACTGTCAAGGTGAAAGCACTTTTAGAGAGAGTTGTTAAAGTAATCATCAAACTACTTGCTTCAGTTCTCTCCAAAAGATTTACTTTTTTTATTGAATAACTTTAATACTTTCTTTCAGGTTATCCTTGATCATAACTATGCTAAAGCATGCAATAATGTGGTCCAAGAAGATGAAAATATGGAGAGAAAAATACCAGAAAAGGAGACAGTAGAGCAGCCTGGTTTATGTGGAGAATATGAAGGTAGATATATGGAAGAGGTTGATAATTTGAAGGTGTAAATTGTGGAATACCAAGTGGTAAATTTTAACATGCTGTTAGCCTTTTAACATTGCCAGGCACTGTCGTCATGTATTATTTAACAGTGGGGTTTAGATGTATACACTAATGTAGATTTTTTTTAAAAAAACAGAACAAAAAATTCAAGCAATGAAGGGCTTATTACTGAGAAAAAGAGGTTTTTGTATTATGAAATATCTTTCCAAATGTAATAATCATGTGGCAACTTTACAATAAGTCTAACACTTCCTTCTCTTTCAAGAAAAATACAAACTTACAGAGTGCACAATAGAGCGGCTTATAGAGTGCACAATAGTCTGTCATGAGTCAAATACAGGTCAAGTTTATTTTTTCCACAAGCTTAGTCTGACAAAGAGTGTGCCAGACCCCCTGCCTCAAAAGGGTCCTTCCAGTACTACTGGTAACCTTCCCCTATTCCATGGCATCAGGGCACAGAGGGAAAGGAGCAAGAACTATTACCCAAAACACACAGAGCACTCAGCATGTTTGAGTGGAATGCAGGAGTAATAAACAAATAAATCTCAGTATCATGAAGCAAAGAACTTCAGGAGTAGGTGCAGAAATCATAGGGGTTTATGTGACAATAAAGGAAGCTAACACCCGTATTTGCAGTCTGTTTAGCCCCCTTAACAAAGACCTACCATTTCCAAGTATAGAAAATAAAGGGTTATAATTACAAAGCAGCTGGACATTTTAACTGTCACTTGAAAAGATGGAGATACCCATTTACTGTCAGCAGGGAAAACAAAGTGAAGGACTGGGAATGATAAACCCAGTTTCTACTTCAAAGGACACAAAACCACTTTCGCTTTAGAAAGTGCCTTTTGCACGAGAGACATTTAAAAAAAAAAAAGTAGACAGACAAGGGCTTGATTAGCAAACAGATAGCAACCACTGACCAATAAAGTTACATAGTCTTTCATCTTCTACCTTGAGTTTGTAGAGGTTTTCCAGATAGAGTTCCATGCTATCCTATCTAGGCCTTGATCCTTCACAGGTTGTCTAATGTCCTCCCAGCAAACTCTGGGTCATCCTGAAGGTCTGGATCCCTGGCTCTTGGTTTTCCATATTTGTTGTGGTAGCTGATTTTTTTCCCATTCTACAGACATAGCCAAACCATCGTAACTGGGACTTTTCCACTTGGATCTGCAGGAGCTGGGTTTTGATGCCATGATATAGTTCTGGTTGTGGACCATGTCTCTTCTTGATCACCTTCCATAGATACCTCATTTCTTAGGTTTGGAGCTTGTTTTTGTGTGTTGTGGTTATAGCTCAAGGACTCACATTCTTAAGCCAAGACTGGAACATGTGTGCTGCATTTTGCATCCATTTTTGTCTTCTTGTCAATTTCACATTTTCTGAGGAATCCTCAATTTATGGCCTTATCAAATCTCCCAGCTGCTGCTCTTCAGGTAGTAAAACTCTCCTGTGATTCTGTCCTTCCAGTTTGTTACTGCTCCAAGGTATTTAAAATGGTTGACCTGCACCAAGGCCTGTCCTCCTAGCATTATCTGATGTCCCTTTTCTTCTTGTGATATGACTATGGTTTTTGTTTTGGAGTTACTGATGACCATCTCTCTCCAGCTCTTCCTTTGTCCATGCTTGCAGATTGGATTGAAGATTTACCTCTGATTTAGCAATCAAGGCAACATAATTGGGAAATACCTGCTCTGAAATACAGACATCTCTCATCTTCTAGTGCCCCACTGAATACTTTCTTGTCTTCTCCTTAAGGAGGTGGACGGTAGAGAAAACTGGATTTTACGTACAAAATAGCGATTTTTTACTTTTGAGCTTATTTTATTAAATAATCATCGAGGAATCGATTGAGCAAGGTTTTATAACATAAAAAAATGCATTTGATGTATCAAAAAGCATATTTATTTTCTGTACTACCCCCAAGCTATGATTTGCAAATTTGTGCCGAAAATGCAAGATTTGTCACTCAATAATACCCTAGTTACGCTTTCCATTTCGTGGACTATTTGGTATCGATACACAGGGAATTTTGTTCTCTGCCGTAATAAAGCAAATTTTAAACTATTTTTTCTCATAGCTCTGAGTGATGTGTGTTTGAAAATTTCCGTAATTTTACGCTAACTTCCTTATAAGGAGTGGTCACGTGGTGACCTCATGCCCTCATTCCCGACCCATTGAAGACGCAAATGATTGGTCGTAACAACAATTTGGCTGCGTGTGCAAATGTGGAATATAACAACAGCGATTTCCGCCCGTACACAAAACATTTGTTCGCTGCCTGTAACGTGGTGTTCGATATTTTTCTCTTGTTTAAATTTCAGTGAATTGTGTTCTATTACTTCAAAATGGGAAGAATAGGTAAGAGATCAAAGCAAATATCTGCTGCCAGGTCACGTCGACAGTGTGTAATTTCTAGCAGTGGTAAAGGTAAGACAGAATCAGCGGTGAATGATACACAAACAACATGGAATTTCTGCATACCAGTATCCGATAGGCCTATAGTTCAAATTGCTGATCCAGTAGTGCCGTTCACCACTGGCCCAAGTCGATCTGATATAAAAATTAACTTGAGTACGAGCAAGAATGTTACATCTCATAATACTGTCTGCGCCCAGCCTAAACCTATGTACAAAACCATTGTGGAAATTTCTTTCTTCAACAACCTTCTTAAAAATGTGTGTTGCAATGTGTGTAAGCAAAGCACATTGCAAACAAGAACTGACAACACCAAGTCTAAGGGTTTCTCTCTCTTCCTGGAAGTTGTGTGTCACACATGTGAAAAAGCAATTTCTAGAATGTACACATCCAAGAGGGAACCAGAAGGCTGCAACCCTCGTGGACATGCAATCAACAAATCTGCTGTTCTTGGTGCCCTCATGTCTGGAATGGGCCCATCTACGTTCAATCTCTTCTGTGAGAACCTAGACCTCCCTGGCCTGCACCAGAAAACATTTCCTAAATATGCAGATCAAATTTTTGATCATTTGGATACCATGCACTCTACAGTATTTCAACGTTCCGTCAGCATCGTCTGAGCTGAGCACGCTAAGAGACAGCATCGTATCATTAATAAAAAAAAAGTCATTGACATCGCTGTCAGCTTTGATGCAACATGGCTAACTAGAGGTCATAAGTCACTGATAGGGGTTGGCAGTGTTATCGACATCTTGACTGGCATGGTCATTGATACGCATGTTATGTCTTCCTTCTGTCACACTTGTGAGAATACTGGACAGTGGCATCTGAAAAATCAGCCTGACAAATTTGAAAAATGGAAAGCAGAGCATCAGAAGGACTGCTGCCGTAATTACGAAGGGTCAGCCGGAATGATGGAGGTAAAAGCCTGTGAAGTTCTCTTCGTTCAGTGGCAAATCACAAGCTAGGCTACACTGTTTTGCTATCAGATGGCGATTCCAAGGCCTACAACAGACTCTGCAACATCAAACCGTATGGACCAGAAGTTGACATTACCAAACAAGAGTGCGTCAACCATGTTGCAAAGCGATTAGGCACTGCACCGAGGACACTGATTACTGACTGCAGGAAATAAAAAGTCACCCTTGGGGGAAATGGCCGTGGTCGTCTAACCCAAAATGTCATACGAAAATTGTGTATT
Source organism: Oreohelix idahoensis (assembly GCA_024509875.1). NCBI lineage: Eukaryota > Metazoa > Mollusca > Gastropoda > Stylommatophora > Oreohelicidae > Oreohelix > Oreohelix idahoensis. Next base: position 377,639 of record JAMPIV010019420.1, on the reverse strand, counting down.
TACTACACCAGGGCCATCCGCAAGCATAGTACAGCCCCAGAGATGAAACAAGCCATCATGGCTTCTCTCTACCATGGGTATTCGACCATGGTAGAAGGACAGAAGAAAAATTAGGCAAGACAAAGGCGAGAGGAGGAGCTGCAGGAAGCTGAAAGAGGTGTAGCATATAGTGCTGGACAATTTTAAACTCATTCAGCCCTCCAGAATGGAGTATATTGGACAAGACAAGGCACTCGGTGACTAAAATGCATTTTTCTCAAAACTATCATTTTATTAACAAAAAATGTTATTTTTTACAAACTATCTAACAGATCAGTCTGAATTTTGGCATGCATGTAGTACACGTATATACTTTTAAATTGTCTTATGCTTTTTTTGATATTTTGGTATTTTGCTTTGATATATTTAAAAAAAATTTTTTTTTTTCATTTTTTCATACAAATAAAGTGTATTTTTTTTAAAAATCATTAAAAATTGAATTTTAAACTTATCAAAAAAATCCTATGACAAATTGTTTTAATTGTCAGTCTCAACTTGTGTGTGCAATTTGATAAAGTTTGGTCAATGGGAAACATAAGATTTTTGCTCTTGAAAATTGGTGAAAAACCCAATATGGCGGTTGATTTTTTGGTTACCATGTAGAAGGAAAGAAGAAAAATTAGGCAAGATAAAGGTGAGAGGAGGAGCTGCAGGAAGCTGAAGGAGGTGCAGCATATAGTGCTGGACAACTTTAAACACATTCAGCCCCCCAGAATGGAGTATATCGGACAAGACAAGTCTCGGTGACTAAAATGCATTTTTCTCAAAACTAACATTTTATTAACAAAAAATGTTATTTTTTACAAACTATCTAATAGATCAGTCTGAAATTTGGCATGCATGTAGGACACATATATACCTTTAAATTGTCATGTGCTTTTTTTGATATTTTGGTAATTTGCTTTGATATATTTTTTTTAATATTTTTTTTTCATTGTTTTTCATACAAATATAGCGTATTTTTTAAAAAAATCATTAAAAATAGAATTTTAAACTTATAAAAAAAAAGCCTATGACAAATTGTTTTAATTGTCGGTCACAACAATGGGAAACATAAGTTTTTAGCTCTCGAAAATTGGTAAAAATCCAAAATGGCGGATGTTTTTTTTTGTTACCATGGTAACCACATGTTTTTTTAACAAAATAAACTGTAGAATTTGGTTCATGGACATACACTGTGTCTATTGAGCACATAAAAAGTTTGAAAATGTTATTAGAACAAAAGTTAGTTTTCACTGTAGTGCACCACCTTAATGCTTTGATGACATTGTCCATGAGGAGTATGAAAAGATAAGGTGATTGAATGTCACCATGTCTTACACCAGTGGTGGTCCTAAACTCTACTGACATATAATTTGCCATCCTTACATAATTTCTGCTGGTCATGTAGAAGCTCTGTATTGCATGGGTCAGAGGTGCTGGAATATTCTTCCTTATCAAGGATTCCCAAAGTTTGCTACAGGGAACCTTGTCAAACACCTTCTCCAGAAGTAAGAAACAGAGATGCATCTCAATGGCCTATTCACTCTGCGCCTGAGTGTGAAGATTTGGTGTTAAGTAGTTTGGTTTGCTTAGAAGCCACACTAGGCCTTATCAACTTGTGGCTCATCCAGATGTCTAAGTCTCTGCACCAGGATTCTAGAGTAAATTTTACCAGAGACACTAAGAAGAGATCTGCCTGTATAATTTTTACATTGTCGAATGTCACCCCTTTTTTTAACATGGGTATGTGGCCATTGAAGACAGTTGTCTACTATTTCATAACCCTCCACTCCCAAAGGAGCATAGGCCTTCAACAAACACATACCAAGTCCTGTCACGTGCCATCATCTCAAGTTCTTTCCATGTTCTCCTTATCATTTTCATCTCCGTTTCCAGCTCTCTTCTCCATTTACTTCTTGGTCTACCTTTGCCTCTCTTGCCCTGGGGGTTCCAGAACAAGTACTGCCTTGTAATGCTATCAACAGGTTTCCTCAGTGTGTGTCCTATCAATCGCCATCATCTTCTTCTCATCTCTTGTTCCCCTGGCACTTGTCTAGTTCTTGTCATCAGTTCCACGTTGGTAACCTTGTCATACTATTTTAATCCCTCTATTCTATGCAAGCACCCATTTATGAAAGTCTGTTGCCTTTTGGTTGTTGTGTTTGATGTTCTCCATGTCTCAGAGCCATACAATAGGACTGACTTCACATTTGAGTTGAAGATTCTTATTTTCGTGTTGGATCAGATTTCTCTTGATCTCCATATATTTCCCAATGCAATGAAAGCTCCTCTTGCTTTTTGTATTCTTATTTTGATATCACTGTCTGTCCCTCCAACTTTGTCTATATTGCTGTGAAGATATGTGTAAGATTCTACATCTTTTATTGGTGCTTCTTCAAGTTCAACCCTGTAATCATTACCTGCATTTATTGTCATTATTTTTGTTTTTTCCCTGTGTATTTTCAGACCCAATTGCTGTGACCTCTCATCAATTGTTTTCAATTTGTCCTGCATCTGATTACGGTTATGGGACAGAAGAGCCAAATCAACAGCAAAATCCAGATCATCCAACTGCTTAGTCAGAGTCCACTGGATTCCATTTTAGTTGTGTGTTGTCGATGTTCTCATAACCCAGTCTATTGCTAGTAAGAAAAGAAATGGAGACAAGAGGCATCCCTGTCGCACTCCTGTTCTTATCCCAAACGGTTCTGTAAGCTGTCCTTCATAAAGAACTCTGCATGTCATGTCTTCATATATTTTCTTTATTAAATTAATGATCTTCAGGGGAACTCCATAATGCCTCATCAATTTCCAAAGTGATTCTCTGTCTACACTGTCAAATGCCTTTTCATAGTCCACAAATCCGATGTATAGTGTGGTGAAATTCATTCCAGAATTTGTTCAACTATTATTCTCAAAGTGGCTATCTGGTCTGTACAGGATCTGTTTTGTCGAAAACCTGCTTGTTCATCTCTCAGTTTCTTGTCTATGGACTCTTTTAATCTCTCAAGGATAATCCTATTTAATACTTTTCCTGGCACTGATAGTAACATTATTCCTCTATAATTTGTGCACTCTTGTAAATTTCCCTTCTTAGGCAACTTAACTAGATATCCTTCCTTCCACTCTGCTGGTATCTCTTCCTTTTCCCAGACTTTACCAAGTAATTTATATAACATCTCTGTAGCCGTGTCGATATCTGCTTTGATGGCCTCTGCTGGAATGCCATCAGGTCCAGACGCTTTTCTATCTCTTAGAAGCTGTATGGCTTTCTTTATTTCTTCCTTCATTGGTCTTTCACCGTTAATTTGTAGCTCTTCTTCTGTTGGCTGGATGTCCGGGGGGGTTTGTGGAGCTGGTCTATTGAGAAGGTCCTCAAAATATTCTGTCTACCTTTTCATTTGCTCTTGTATATTGCTGAGCAGTTTTCCATTCTTGTCTTTTATGAGGCAACTTGTTTGCTTGTATTTCCCTGTTAGCTTCTTTGTGCTGTTATACAGTTCTCTCATATTTCCTTTGGCTGCAGCATTTTCTGCCTCTCTTGCCAACTCCTCAATATACTTCCTCTTGTCTCCTTTAATACTTCTGATATTTACACATAACAACTTCTTTTAACTTCTTTGTTTGCTTCTGTGTACACTTCTTGAGCCTTGGCTTTGGAACCTCTGGTTTTGCTTGTGTTTAAATCTGCTTTCTTGTTTTTTCTGTCTTTTATCTTATTGATAGTTTCTGTTGTTATCCATGCTTTTTGTTGTCGTTCCCTTTTTCCCAGTATTTCTTCACATGTCTCATTCCATACCGTTTTGATTTGCTGCCAATAGTCTTCTGTATTCTCTACATCTTCCAGCTGTTGGAGCACTTGGAATTTGTTGGATATTGTGACCGCAAATTTGTTTCTTGATTTCTTAGATGTCCTACATTAAATTGTTGTCTATAATTTTGCATTGTTGCATATCTCGTGAGTTTCATATTTACTTTGGCTATCAGAGGGTGGTGATCTGATGCCACATCTGCTCCTCTATATACCTTTACATCCTGCAATGATGGTCTAAACTTCTTGTTTATGTATATATGATCAAACTGATTTTCTGTTCTATGGTCTGGTGATATCCATGTTGCCTTGTGTATTCTCTTATGTGGAAACATGCTTCCTCCTATAGCCAGTTGATTTGAAGCACAGAAGTTTGAGAATAGTTCCCCATTCATTATTCCTAGCCCATATTTTCCCATGACTTCTTCAAAGCCGGTGTTGACTGTACCTATCTTTGCCTTCATGTCACCCATCAAAATTGTGATGTCTCTTCTTTTTACTTTATTCATAATTTCCTGTAGTCTAGAATAAAATGCTTCTTTCACAGACTCTTCTTTGTCATTAGTTGGTGCATAACATTGGATGACATTTACATTTATTTTCTTTTTAGCTGTTTTAAAAGTAGCTGTTATTATTCTGGGTCCAACGGCTTCCCATTCAATGAGTGCTTTCTGTGCTTCTTTAGATAACCTAAGAGCTACCCCTTCACTGTGGTGTGAACTTTCATCTTCATGTCCTGAGGACAGCACCAATTCACCTGTGATGAGTTTCTTCTTGTCTACCCCTTCCACTTTGTTTCACACAGTCCCAGAACCTCGATTTTATATTCCCTCATTTCTGCTGCTACTTGTGCCACTTTCCCTTGTTCGTTTAATGTCCAAACATTCCAGGTGTCAAATCTGGAAGTTCTCCTAGAGGAAAGAAAGTTAGCCAGTATTACAGACTCCTTTTGGCTTTCTCTGTGTTGCATCATATGTCTCCCTGCGAGAGGACCTTCCCCTGTCTTGGATGGCTGTGTTTTTTTTTCCTTAATTGACTTGTCCATATTTGTTGAAGTTTTTTGTGGTTTAAATTTTTTACAGGATGGGGTAACCAACCCCATGCCAACCCTCCTTAGTCGCTTTCTACGACATGCAAGGCAGGGAACAGTGTTACTATTCTTTGCTCGCCTTTCGGGCCCCGGTAACACACAGGTGTGTTTACTATTTGCTACTTCTGTTATGATCGTACATAGGTTTTGTATCTCTACCCTTCAGCAGACTCATTTCTGTGGTGTCATATAGCTTCAGACAGTACTTGCTGACTCATCACAAGCACTAATGTAAAACACCAAGAGCAGACTTTTCAATTAAGAACGATGAAGACTTTATTTACAATACAGAGAGCGCAACTTGATCTTAGCAAAACCTTATAGTATAAATTCCAGCCTTCCAGTTATGCTGGCTGGTAAAATATGGTGTGACATTCAAAATACATCTGCTGCCTCACTCTGTCTCACCTGTTCTGCTCTAGTGGTGATTGGGTCCCAAAGTTGAGAACCACTGTTGATCATTTCCTTACTATCATTTCTTCTATTTATTTTTTTAAGCTTCATCTTTTCTTGATTATCAAGTAGATCACTGTTGTGTTACAATAATGTTACTGCGGATAATCTGATCAATGTAATTTGTTGGGGTATATTTTTCTTTTCAACGGTTAATGAAAAACTGCAACAGCAACTGATTGAATAAGTGTAAATCAATACTGTCAGCTTCTCACAAGGTTTAATAACACTCTATAGAAACAAGCAGCTCCACATTAATAATAATTAATGTTTTCCATCTGCCAACTCTACTGGGCCATAATCAAAGTCCGTTAAACTGTAGCAGTAATAGTGAGTTCAACACATCCCCGTAAAGTCCATCACGTATAGGTCCACAATATAATTATACGAGTATGATTTTTCGAAAAGATTAAAATACTCATTTGCATAATACGAATCTCTTGGCAACAATAGATGCAAACACTTTCTTTACACAAAGCATGAAGATGGACACAGCGGCCTCAAAAGGACACATCTAAAATGCAGCCCAACCAGCTAGAGACACTTCCAAACAGCAACTGACCAAAGTCAACTGACGGTTGCTCTGTACACACATTTACGTTATTATTTTATATGATGTCATTTTAATCTAGCGATGTTCTATTTGAGCACCGCGATGTTCCAAAATCCAAAACGCATTGTTGTGCGCAAAAAGAAGTGTAACAATCGCCTTGGTATATCTTGCTAATGAATCTGGCCTAACCGCTAGGGGTGAAAATGTTTACCTTTGTTCTGTTTCTTTTCCGTAACATCTATCACTACAATAACTCTGCTCTACAGTTCATCTTTCAAAACATTGACTACACATGTACCTGTTTTTCAGAACACTCACAGTCCTCCAAAATATCAAATATAACTGACATCTCTTTCTTTTTGAACATCTGCCAGAACACTATTAACGAGCATCAAAAGCATTATGAGTGGTAAATACTTGATCATTTTGCAACCAACTATGTGATGGTCTTACTGAATCAAGGACTAACTCTATACAAGCAATGCTCACTCGGCTACCTCTGAAAACCAACTGATTTTGATCTAACTTCTGATTTAAAACGACAACTTTATTTGAACTATCCAGAACATAATTTTTCCCTCATTCACAACATTTTACCAACATTCATAAAATTCACATGAGATTTTCGCTTAACTTCGCAGATTCTGATGTTGGCCATAAATGTACACAGACTAAAGGTATGAATCTCTTGTCTGTTCTATTTAGCCAGTTATATTACTACATATTATGGCCCTTTGATTATAAGCTGATCAGACTCCCTTTTAATTATCCAAAAGCCCACTAGAGTCCTCCCAGCCACTTTATCTTTCCCCACCTATCAAAAAATCATTTCTCTAGGGAGAAATGTTTTTTCCTTCTGTAACATCTATCTTCTCAACCAGCATTTTCCCTATATTCACCTGCATTCTTACTTTTCTCTCACTCCTTCTCTCCTGTTCTATTTCTCACTCTATGGCAAAACTTCATAACATTTTATTACACATCTGTATATATAACATTTTCCTTAAAACTTTGTCCAACCCTTACAAAACCACATTGTGTACCAACTCTAGCTACTATAATGATTATTTTGTTGACATTTTATCACACCTCATTGTGGATTTCTTCCACTAGTGACATTGCATTAAACACCTTGTCATCATTCATTCCCTTTTTTTACCTTTTTTTTTTCTTTATTGCAACATTATTCTTTACAACTTCTTGCATCATCTTATCCTAGTATTACCACTTAGTCGTTTAACTATTCTCATCTTCCTGCCATTTCTATTCGTACCCATTTAACTCTATGTAACTCCCTGTTACTCTTTATTTACAAATATACAGCTGTGAATCAATAACCATCATGGCCACTATCATTACTTGCCAACCTCGCGCTGTACCCTCTGTATATATGACCTTATTCCGCAGTCCCTAATCGAAATACTTCATAAATTCCTTATACTAACTATCTCCTACTCGTCTTGTCCCTATTATCTCCATTGTGTACTTTTCCATGCCGGACTTTTCTCCACCGTCTACTACAATTTTGGGTTTCCCTAGACTCCTTTCTAGTCCCATATCCTGTGAATATCTTGAATATTCTCCGCTACTCCTTGTCTCCTATGCTCCTAACTTATACGTCTATCTCGTATTCACCGTACTATATCAGCTATTTAAGAAAATTCCTTCCTTCCTTTTGTTTTCCTCTACTTTTTCTCAATCTCCCATTCTCCTTTATATTTTAACATCACATACCTCATGTATGTTCCTTTCCTAAAACATATCCCTTCTTTTTTACTCCATCTCAATGTCTCAGAATTGTCACTGACTACTCTCATTGTTTCTCGTATATCTCTGCCATTTCTCTATGGCTTCTCAATTATATATAAGTATATAAACCAATAAAACCGTTTTGAATCAGTTCTACAAATTAACGGTTCACATGAAACAAGAGACGTTTTGGGATTTACCCTTCGTCAGCCACAGTTACAAACAGGTAACAAGGACAAGGATTAAATATAGGTACTACAAAAACATACGATGATGAGAAACATACACCAAATACAAGTGATACAAGCAGATGGAAAAAGTAAACAACCACAGTGATGAGCGAAAAAAAAAACAATAATAATGCAAGAAAATTGTAAAACCTGAAAGAAATACCGAAACAAGAAAGTAAATAATCAACGAAACGAAAAAAAAAGAGAATGAACAAAACTTTGGAACAAGTAAAAGGTCACTTAGCTAGATCCGTAGATGTTTGGAATAGAACACTGAGGTAGCTTGTCCAAGAAATCGTCTAAGGAAGTGACGTATAAGATAGCGACAGTTTAAAAAGATACAAAAGGATACGAAACAAACCAAAACAAAAACATAAGAAGATAGATCGAAAAAACAACAAATAAAGAAGAATGAAAAAGAGAGAAAAGCCACCAGAATTTATGCAAAATAATGATGGACATTGAGGCCTTTTGGAGATAAACAGCCCATGTCTTCTCAATTATATATATTCGTTCCCTCTGGAACATTCAATCATATCTCTGTTTGCCACTTTCCCTATGGCTCCTTTATTATATATTTATTCCCTCTGGAACTTTCCATATATATTTTTGCCACCTTCCTTATGGCCTCTCAATAATATATGTTCCCACTTTCCTATGGCCTCCTTATCTTCATCTGCCATCTTCCCATGGCTTATCTCAACTATTCCCAATTTCATATTTGTTCCCTCTCTGAAACCTTCTTATAAATCTTAACTTCCTCCTTTTCTTCTCTTCATATATTTATAGAAAACAAATGATTTCTCACAAAGTCTTCACAGGACTCTGGCCACCACCACGAAATCTGTCCCCTCAAACCCATTATCTCTCTTTCCTCTTCCTCTCTTCTGCTCCACTGTAGTAGTCTATTGTTCAGATCTACTCAGCTTCTTCCTGTGTTCAGAGTAGAACGATTGCATCCAGTTTTCTCACAACTAGACCACTGCCACAAAATTCTACTCCTTTTTCCTCTTATTTGTTCCCTCCCTGGAGCTTTTGTTATCTTCACCATTTACCCATGGTTTATGTCCTCTATTACATTCGCCATTTCTCCATGGCCTCACTTCCCCTTTACATTAGCCATTCCCCTATGGTCTATATGTCTCTATTATATTGGCCATTTCCCTATGGTCTCTTATCTGACTTCTTTCCTGAAGTCCTGAATTCCTCTTGAACTCATCTCAGTTCATTATCTCTTCTTTCTCATCATCTCCTCCTCCACTGCAGTACCCTATCGTTCAGGTGTACTCAGCTCTCCTTTACATGTGTTTGGTGTAGAACAATTACACCTAAGTCTCCTCAAGATCTGAGCTACCGCTGGCATGTATATATATAGGAGTGTCCCTCTCATAGCCTCCTCCTCCTCACTCCCTATCTCACTTCCTCACTTCATCATTAACTCTTAGTATACGAGCGGCCTTCTAGAGAGGCCGATGATCGATCCCCGTCAATAGCGAAAATTTATAGCTGAATGCATGTTTCAAACCACTGATCAATTTAGTTATGTGCATGATGTAGGGGTTTCATTTCTTCACATTTTGATGTATAACACTTATGTTATCTTTATAAATAAATTATTTATTGCAAAATCTGTAATGGTAGTCATGAAAGGCAGCTCGTATACTAAGAGTTAATCTGTGTAGCACCTCCAGTGCTAACTGCTGCTTACCGACTGCGTGATTTTCATTTCTACTATTTCTGACTACTTCTACTATCTGCTTTGTTTTCTCTTTTTCTTCATTTCTGCTCTCGTCTATCACCTCAAATCTTATATTCCTTGAATTTCTCTCGTTCCCATTCTCGGCTTCTACCTCTATCTTTCCTTCCCATACTCCCGTGGCTCTCATCTCTGTAACTGTCATTTCATCTCATCTAACTTCTCTTAATCGTTCCCTCACAACTGCTGGACCTATCTCCCCTTCAGTCGATCCTTTTCTTACTCACCAGAATCTTTGATTTTCTAATGCTACTACTACTCAAAATATTTCTGACTACACACATTTCTGTAACGCTCTTCAATGGGATCCTTGATCTTCTCTCATTATGTCTTTTAATTTTCCTATCCCGACTGTTAAATTGGTAATCCCGTCGATCCATGTTCTTTCTAATTTTTCTTTTTTCTCTGGATTCTCTATATCTCCTGTGAATAAATCTGCAAAATGCAGCGATCTCCTTGTCTTCCTGTCTTCCACTACTATTTCCTTGTCTGTGGGACCTTCAACCCAAGTCCCTGTGACTATCATCGCTATCACCCTCAGATTCTGAACTGTCTGAGTAACCTGACATGGACATTTGTGAATCCTCTTTGATCCTCCTCGACCTTCCATAGTATGTATTTCTTATTCTTTGCAGGCTCTTTCCCTTTGTCGGTCTGCCTTCCTCCTCTTCTGATTCTCTGTGTCTGCTTTTCTTTACCTTATATCTAACTTTCCTTTCGTCTACTTCTCTTGTCTTATTCTTCCTCTTTAGCTGCACTTCTCGCTCCTGTATTTCTTAGCTTTGCAAGGGGCATATTATAATCGGACAAATCATCCGATGATGTCCAATATCTCTTTGTTCCTGTTTAATCTCGTGCTCCATCTCCTCCTGTGCCTCTGTATTCTCTCCTGCTATTTTCTCAAATACATGAGGATCTCCCTGTGCATTATCTTGTTCAGTGTTTCTTTCCTGCTCCTGCTCTCTTATTCTATCTTCCCTATCCTGCAATCTTTGCACATATTCCATCAACGGAATGTCATCCTCACTCTCTGAGTTGTCCCTCTTATTTCTTAGTCATCTTATCTCCTCTGGGATGTCATTATCCTGCTTCTCTTCTGCATCTCTATTAGGTCCAAAAGGTGTTTCTGCATCTTCCATTTTTTATATTTCTCCTTGTTTCTTCTTGCTCCTGGTATGTGACTTATGGGGTTGAGGTTAACCAGCTTGGTGTTATCCTGGGTTCTCCATGTATTTCTGCCCTAGTTGTTATTCGGAGTCCTGCAGGTCTTGGTCTGTTTGTTTCTTCATCTGAGCTGCTGTCAACCATAAAACTTTCATTGGTGTACTACCCAGTTGTCTCCTCCTGTTGATATTCCAATCACTGTCTTTAGGTGTTGTCTCCTACTTATGTACAACAGTCTGTTATGTGTATTGTTATATTTCCATCATCCTTGTATACTGTGTCATGTGTTACTGGACATCTGTATACATCTTTCCTTTTCTCTTTTTGTATCTTTTCTACTGTGCGCCTTGACTGGTCTCTGTTTCTCTTGCAGTAGTATCTGTAACATATCTTTGCTTTTATTCTTTCTCCTGTTGTCATCCTTATGTTGTGGTGTTATCTCCATCTTGCGTGTGACTATCCGATCGTGTATATCACTATTGCCTGTCTGTTGATGTGTAATATTCTTTTTCAGCAACTTTGAACATGTTATCTGTTTCCTGTCTGTGTCTCTGACCTTTTGTTTCCTTATTCGTTCTTGTTTGTTGCTTCTCCGACGTGACTCTGACCTGTCAACTTCTGTTTGTGTTGACACATCTACTTTCTCCCTCTTATTTTCCTGTCTTCTTGTGTACTTAGTTTCCTTTTTTGTTTTTTCCCCTGTGCCTCTTTGTTACAACACAAATCATCTTTGTCCGACCTACTCCTGTTTCCTTTCTGATTTTGGATTGTATGTTGTTAACCTGAATCCAAGGAGTTTGTCTGATGTTCTCCTTTTTTACAAAGTTGTTGGTACTTTTCCACAACTTTACTGGGCATATGTGCACTTTATGCCCATCCTTTGTTGTAATGTTGCACCTTTGTCCATTTCTTGCTGTAACTTTTATTTCCCATGTTTTTTCAATTTTTTATTTCACAAATGAAGTCTCTCACTATCATACAGCTTCCTCTTCTTTTAAGACTATTGTTACGTCCTTTTTGGGTCCTTAACAGTATTAAAGTAGACACGGGTCTTACTTCTGTTAAGAGGGTACGCATCAACAAATGTGGTAAGAATATATTTGTAATTAAATTCATCGCGTACGGAAGCGCACATATTTGTGCGTGGGTATTTTTGCGTTTTGTTGCTAAACACTAGATGACGCAGTGACCTCAGAGAGAGATGTAATGGATGTGATGGAAGTCATACATTGGTCTGTTTGTTCGAACCCCATATTACGGGGATACTACTGTTAATGTCTATGTTATATGGCCTTCCATGTGGAAGCTATCACCGTGAGGACTTCATAGTAAGTTTTTTATTGAAGCTAATGAAAATAAATATATATATTGCAGTTTCGCCATAATGAATCTAGTCAGCACATTCAATGGGGAATTATTGACCCTCCATTAGAGTGTACTGAAATGGATCAAAGAATAAAGTGAAGTTAGTGGATCCAGCCGATTATTTGTCAAGTACGTGCCGCTTGGAAGAAGTATATCACAAACGTGAATACAAATATAAATTATATTTTAGCCGTCCGATGGATTACGGCAGATGATGAGAGGTCATTCAAATTCAGGACTTAGGATTATATATATGTATTGTTTACTTTGATGCCTCAAATAGGATATTCAGATATGCCAGATATATTGTTTACGAGGCCATTTAAAGATGGGACAATCTTTGATGTATCACATACCCTTAGTCATAATGGGTATGTCTGCCCTTGAGAGGTCGGCCGTTATAATAATAGATGTCATTCAAGCTCATGATCTAAATTGCTTGATCATATATAAACATTGATGCTTTTCTTACGATGTCCTGTCATCTATTCATTAATATGACTATCATGAGATTATCTGATCTGAACATTGATATATATTGACATTTTCTCCATGTGTATTGATATGCAAAATCGTCAATGACAGAGGATGTATACTCTGCCCGTCTTATCGTACGTCAAACGTGATTGTCTAATAAACTGTATAAATCAATACGAGAGTTCCAGTGTGCTTAATTTGGCACTGGCATTTGTTGACGTGCCCTGTTGATATTCCTGTTTGCCTGATCGCCACATAACCAAATAACATTCACGTTATCAGCACCAGTAGTCAACTAGTCATCATACCAAATAATGACTACAACAACTATCCCAGTGTCTTAATAAGCTAGCTGTATTGCTAGTGTTGTGTCTGTTTCTGCTGTTCCCTCTTTGCCATGGTCCTGTGTCTTGAGACCTGTAGATCTTTCTTTTTCTTTCATCATGGTGTTCACTGGCACATTCTCTTTTAAGATTAGACCTTCTCTTGTTCATATCAGCATAGATCCTTTTCCAACATCTATGCCTATCTTTTTCCTGAGTGTGTGTGAGAGCGTGTCGGGACATGTCGCAAGTGCCCAGGTTGTGCCTGTAAGTGTTATGTGTTCGTGTTCGGGTGTATTTTGCATCATCTCCATGTTTGAGGACTGAATAGTGTCTCCTGTTTGTATTAACGAAGGTCTCAACCTGTCTCGGTGGCTGCCTCGGCTCCTGGTACCTGTATCTCTGTGGCCCAGCTTACCACATACAAAACAGGCGGCTACTCTGTCTCTCATATCCCAGTCTGCTCCATGTTCCCCTTTGTTGTCACTGCCTCCATGGTCCTCTCTGCTGACAATGGCTTATTTCCATAGGGTCTCCCTCATCATCATGATACGTTACTGGCCTTCCTAACCTAAGATCCATTCTCCTTCTAACATTTTCTTCTAGCTTTCTTTAAGCTCGGTGGGTCCTTACGGAGTAGATGTAACTTCAATGCTGTATTAAGTCCATCCACAAATATCCCCACAAGTTGTTTCTCCACTTCTTGTTTGTTAATATCCTGCCCGAGAAAAGCTTCTTGCTTTCATTAGCCTGTTACTGAACATTTGTGTTGTCTCATTTTGACGTTGCTTTAAACAGCGAAGCAGAGTCCAGGCGTATGAGCTGTCCATTACTTCTGGATATCTCCTGATGAGTTCGTTCCTTAGGTCTGTCCATGGCTCTGTAGGAAAGGCTTCCATCCTCCGATGGATAAAGTTTGTGACCAATCCATCCGTGGAAAGGTACGCAACTTTCTTTACTTCTTCATCAATCATGCTAATTGATGAACAGCATCTATCAACATCTAAAAGCCACTGCCTACAACCCTTAGGATTACCTGAGAACGGTTGTATCACATTCCTAACATTATGGACTTGGACTGGCTATCAGCCACAGCTAATGTTCTGGTTATCATATATTGGAGTCTACCTCTGGGGTAGGTTGCTGCTGCTGCATCTTGGAACCCTGTAAGTGCTAGTATGCAAACACCTGTAAAAGAAGCTTTATTAGTCTCTAAGCATACCTGTAAACAAATTATAAACAGTGCAATTCAAATCAAATACATGTGTTCAATTGTCCCCAAACATATAACATGATAACCTCTAAAAAGAAATAATGCATACACAAGACTATAACTAATTATTTCTTAATTATTACTAAGTAAATGACTAAAATGTTTGTATAATCTAACTATGTCTTGACTGTGTGCTTGTTCTCAGGAACTACCTTGACTGACATCATGACTTTAACTTCTATGTGACGTGACACAATTATTTTCACAAACTAGCACTGATCTTTTGCGAGGCTGTATTACTTAATTACAGTTACACACGTGCGCGATTGTCATGAAATTGGTCGGATGTTTGCATACATGCATGGAGTTCCACCTCTAGCTAAGTAGTTAGGTGTTATAGAAAAAATTCTTCGTCTTGATGCAGAACATCTACGTAGTGTTGTAATCTTCTGTTGATGTAATCTTCACTTAAGATTGTTACTAGTGCTGGATGTTGTTTCACTTCTTGATCATTGTCTGGTTAGCTGTATGCTAGTTACTGCTTTGTAGTTACATTAAGCTATGATGCTGGCTGGTGAAGTTCACAGGCATCAATTATACATCATGTTTCTTGCAGAGCTGTTGAAGGGCTGGTCACGACACGAGCATCAGTTATTAATATGTGGCCATTGACAACAGTTGTCTACTATTTGCTACTTTTGTTATGACCGTACATAGGTTTTATATCTCTACCCTTCAGCAGACTCATTTTCTGTGGTGTCATATAGCTTCAGACAGTACTTACTGACTCAACACAAACACTAATGTAAAACGCCAAGAGCAGACTTTTAAATTAAGAAGCAGGTGATCCAGGTTCGAGTCCTGGCGAGTCCATTTGAAGGAGTGTTGTGAGCGAGGGACTGGAATAACCTGAACGGCTCCTGAGTTGACCCAGCTCTAAAGGGTACCTCCGAAATTGGTGAGTATCTGCCTGAATGGTGAGAGGATACCTGTCATTGTACATGGAAAAAATGGATACTTACATAAAATCAGTCTCAGGTTAGACATATTAACCAGAGATTTCGCTTCGAGTAATAGCGGGCGTCTGCCATCAATGGTACCTATACCTTGTAGCGGTATGGCAGCTTGCGTACCCTGACAATCCCCAGAGCTATGCCAGTGGGAGTTTTACTCCTGGTAGGTTCAACCAAGCTGGACTGGTCTGTGTGGGTAGGGGTCAGACAAAAGCTGGTACCCTGGTCCTCCAGGTTGGGGGTTTTAGCATAGGGCTGACATCCCTGTCTATGTAAAAAAAATAATGAAGTTACGGAAACAACATCAAATAAACAAACTTTGCTGCGGGATGGACATTCGGAGTCTGTGGCTCGTATGACTGTCAGTGGTGAAAGCCGAAAGGAAGCCACTGACATGAAAACGGATGTCCTGACCGCAAAACAGGATACAAGAATAGGATTTTGGAATGTCAGGACAATGTACGAGACAGGTAAACTAAGACAGGTCACGGCAGAAATGAGAAACTATAGGTTACACATCCTGGGGATAAGCGAGAGCAGATGGACAGGGGCAGGAAAAGTTAAAACAGCAACAGGAGAAACAGTACTTTACTCTGGAAGAGAGGATGGACAGCACAGTGAAGGCGTAGCCATTATTCTACAGAAAGGGATAGAAAGGACATTACTGGAATGGAAACCCATCAACAACAGACTGATACGATTGAGATTGAGAGGGAGATTCACCAACACTACAATAATACAATGCTACGCACCAACGAATGATAGCGATGAGGAGGTCAAGGATGAATTCTATCAACAACTGCAGAAAGAAATGGAGGACACACCTAGATATGATCTTGTTATAGTAATGGGAGACCTCAATGCGAAAGTTGGTACACACAATACATATAATGAAAGAACAATGGGGAAATGCGGCAGCGGAATAGCAAACGAAAATGGGGATAAGCTAATAAGTTTCTGTAGCATTAACAACCTGGTCATTGGAGGAACACTTTTCCCACATAAGGAAATTCACAAGTTAACATGGGAATCACCAAATGGTCGGGACAGAAACCAGATAGACCACATCATGGTTAACGGTAGATGGAGACATGCATTACAAGATGTGAAGGTAAGAAGAGGTGCAGATGTGGGAAGTGATCACCATTTAGTAGTAGCAAAACTGAAAGTGAAACTAAGAAGGGCTGGACCAACTGTAACTACACAGAAAAGGTTTGACATCAGCAAATTGAAGGACCCCCTTACCAGAAAAGCTTTTGCGGCCGACATTAAGAAACGATATCAATTTGCCAAAAGCCAGGAAAAGACATTGACTGATGATATAGACCAGAATTTTAACACCATTTCAACAATATATAAGGAAAGTAGCAAATCATGCTTAGGATTCCAGGAAAGGAAGAAGCAAGACTGGATAACACCAGAAACACTAAACACCATAAAGATGAGAAAGGAAATGAAAAGAAAGAAAACAGAAGCGAAGTCCCCCAGGTTAAAGCAACTATATAGCGAACAGTACAGTCAACTGGACAGGGAAGTTAAACGCCAAACCCGAGCCAACAAAAGGAATTTCCTAGACGATCTTGCAAAACAGGCAGAAGAGGCAGCACTGAGAAATGAACAAAGCACAGTATACAAAATAACTAAATTCATCAGCGGAAAACAAGGTGCAAACAATATTACATTAGTAAGAGATAAGCAAGGAAATCTCATCAAGACAGCAGAGGGACAGGAAACAAGATGGGCAGAGCACTTCAGAGAAACTCTGAACAAGGAAATACCAGAGACACAATTGAATGTTCCTGAGGCTGAAAACGATCTAGATGTAAATACAGACATTCCACGAAAAGAAGAAATCATCACAGCAATCAAAGGGTTAAAGAACGGTAAAGCTCCGGGCCATGATAACTTAAATGCAGAGCTATTTAAGACAGACCCTGAGCTAGCAGCAGAACTATTAGAACCACTATTTGCACAAGTGTGGAAAACGGGGACAACACCATCAGAGTGGAACAAAGGAATAATTGTCAAATTGCCCAAGAAAGGAGATCTTTCAGACTGCAATAATTGGAGAGGAATCACTCTTCTCTCAGTTCCCAGCAAAATACTAGGCAGGATAATTATACAGAGAATTTCAAAGGCAGTAGACTACAAACTGAGGAAAGAACAAGCAGGATTTAGAAAGAACAGAAGATGTGTAGACCATATATTCACTCTCAGGAACATTATAGAGCAGTGCTCAGAATGGCAAAGACAGCTTTACATAAATTTTGTTGATTTTGAAAAGGCTTTTGACAGCATACATAGGGACAGTTTATGGAAAATACTGAGGGCTTATGGAATTCCAAGCTGCATAGTGTCAATCATAAAAAGCCTCTATGCCAACTTTACGTGTAGTGTTGGGCAGAGCAACCTAACCTTCGAGGTGAAGACAGGAGTACGACAGGGATGCCCCTTATCAACCACTCTATTTTTAACAGTCATAGACTGGGTGATGCGCCAGACAACAGAGGGCAGTCCAAGAGGAATAAGATGGACTACATTTTCAACATTGGAAGATCTGGAATATGCAGATGACATTGCACTGCTGGCACATTCACATCAACACATCCAGGAAAAAACGGATAGACTTAATAAATTTAGCCAGCAGGTGGGCTTGAACATCAATTTAAAGAAGTCTGAGGTCATGACGCTCAATGTGAGCAACCCTGAGCCCATATCAGTAAGGAATCAGCAACTGGTACAGACAGATACCTTCACATACCTAGGAAGCATAGTAACACCAGACGGTGGGGCAGGCAAAGACATCAACATCAGAATGAATAAGGCAAGAACAGCCTTCTTTAGCCTAAATAACATCTGGAAGTCCTCCCAATACAGCACAAGCACAAAATTAAGATTATACCAGAGTTGCGTGCTTTCTGTGCTTCTCTATGGTGCGGAATGCTGGAGAGTCACAGAGAAGGAAATGTCAAAATTGTCCTCTTTTCACACAACATGCCTAAGAAAAATTCACCGAATCTTTTGGCCGAATACCATCACCAACCAAGATCTGCTTACTCGTAGCAAGCAAGAGGACATGCACACCATCATAGCTGGCAGACGCTGGAGCTGGGTTGGTCATGTCCTCAGAAGAGACCCCGATGCCATCACAAGAACAGCTATGCTTTGGACCCCTGAAGGAAAGCGAAAGAGAGGCCGACCAAAAACAACTTGGCGGAGGACTGTGGAGGCTGAGATGCAAAGAATGAACCAGAGTTGGGGCACTGTACGAAGGATGGCCACCGACCGTGCAAAGTGGAATCAATTTGTTGTTGCCCTACAAGACGCCACTAGGCGTGATGGCCACTGACTGCTTTGACGGTCGGTGGTTAAGGATCGAAGAAGAAGAAGAATAGCGGGCGTACGATTAAAA
Organism: Oreohelix idahoensis; assembly: GCA_024509875.1. NCBI lineage: Eukaryota > Metazoa > Mollusca > Gastropoda > Stylommatophora > Oreohelicidae > Oreohelix > Oreohelix idahoensis. Next base: position 359,009 of record JAMPIV010019420.1, on the reverse strand, counting down.
AAAAAAACAAATTAAGAATGATGACTTTATTTACAATACAGAGAGCGCAACTTGATCTTGGCAAAACTTCATAGTATAAATTCCAGCCTTCCAGTTATGCTGGCTTGAAAAATATGGTGTGACATTTAAAATACATCTGCTGCCTCACTCTGTCTCACCTATTCTGCTCTAGTGGTGATTTGGTCCCAAAGTTGAGAACCACTGTTGATAATTTCCTTACTGTCATTTCTTCTATTTATTTTTAAACTTCATGCTCTTCTTTTCTTGATTATCATGTAGGTCGCCTTGATATATCTTGCTAAAGAAACTGGCCTAACTGCCAGGAGTGGAAATGTTTACCAAGTTCTGTTTCTTCTTCTTAACGTATATCACTGCAAAAACTCTGCTCTATAGTTCATCTTTCTAAAACTTGACTTCACACATACTTGTTATTCAGAACACTCACAGTCCTCCAAAATATTGAATATAACTGACATCTCGTTCCTTCCGAACATCTATCATAACACTATTAATGAGCATCATTACGAGTGGCAGATACTTGATCATTATGCAACCGCAGGTGACAAGCAACCAACTAGGAGCTGGTCTTACTAACTCTCTATACAGGTAATGCTCACTCGGCTACCTCTGAAAAACGTTCATAAAATTCATGTGGGATTTTCACTTAACTTCTCAAATTGTAATGATGACAGTAATTGTACACAACAGACTTAAGGTATGAAACTCTTGTCTGTTTTGTTTAGCCACTTATATTACTACACGTTACATCCCTTTGATTATAAGCTGATCAGACTCTTTTAATTATCCGAAAGCCCACTAGAGTACTCCCAGCCACAGTATTAAGATGGCATCTGTGGTGTATAAGCCATATCTTTGGTATTTCATGGAAGGACAAAGTGACAAATCTTGTTTTGCTGACCTTTAGAGCATGTATACACAGCTTTAGACAGTGTAGAATATGCTAGCTTGGCCATGTCTGCTGCATGAAATGGTCGCAAAATCAAAGATATTTTCTGCTGACAAATTGAGGATGAGAACAGAACAGCATGTGACGCAGCTGAGGTTCAAAGAAGTGTTCAAAAGAGTCATGAAGGCACTGGACATAAATCCATAACTAGCAAAGATGAAGCTGCAGATTGCACCAGGTGGGGATGCTCCCTACAGTACCACCTATGATCGGGCTAAAAGAAGTTCTCTGTGGCGAGATGGATACTTTTGGATGATAGTATCAAGTAGTTAACTTTATATAGATAGAGAATAGTTTTCCCAAATGGCATTATGTTGTCTGACCATCCACAAGTTATCATTTGCCAATTTCCATTCAGTGTTTAAGCAAACTTTCATGTACTGGAATGCTGATGTAATAGTTTCCTCTTCCTTTTCGCCTGTCCACCAATGCTTCCAATGGACCCTTGATTGGCCTACCAAAGAGTAAAGTTGCCATGGCCAATCCTGTTGAGTGATGAAGTACTTCCTTATAGGCAAACAGAGTCACCAGTAAATACAAGTCCCAGGTATCCGGTTTCTCAAGTGCGAGTGTCCATAATATGGACATGAGCATACTATTGAAGCACCTTACCTGCCCATTTCCTTTAGGGCGATAGGGTGAGGTGTGGTAGTGTCTGGCCTGAAGCAACTTGATTACCTCTTCAGTTAGTTTTCCCTTAATCTAGGACCCATTGTCCAACAAAATCTGATGAGGGAAACCTAACCGAATGAATATTGTCAGCAGGGCTTCCGCAACATGCTTCGAATCGATTGATGTCATACCACTTGCCTCTTCCCACATTAAGCAAGTGTCTATTAAGCAAGTGTTGACAACAGTCAGTTTGTAACAGTTCATCTCCTTGGTCCTAGTGAGGGGTGTGACAATATCCACTGCAACTTGTTCACAGGGTGTTCCCATGATGGGCATCTCCCCCATTATTGCTGGAGCAGTCCAATGTATTGGAGCTACTTTCTGACATTCTAGGCAGGATTTAACATACTTCTTGATATCCTCTGTAATTACAGGCCAGTAATGACAAGCTATCCTTTGGCTAGTGGCACTTATCCCCATGTGACCATTAAAGGGTACAGCATGTCCCGTTTCCAAAGCCTTGTTCCTATATGCAGATGGAACGATGAGCTGTCCATGTCCTTGTGGTCCTGTGCCAGCTTTCCTATTCAGTAGTCCATTCTTTGTATAGAAATCTCCCTTCTCTAGGGGGTTATGAGCTTTTGGCAATTTGCCAAAACAAGGCTTGAGTGAGAAATCTTCCGCTTGCGCCTTCTTCAACTCTGCTGGATGGGTATTTATCAGAGTATCTTCCTCCACCTTCTTGGAGCTTGACCTGGTCTGGACAGCAGACATGACTACAGATTTTACTTGGTCTCCAAGAAGACATATCTACTTCCCAGTATTATAAAGTAGATGGGATTATCAAGTATCGCTGCTTTGATTTTTCCTTCCACAAAGTGAGATTTCACTCTGATCTTTGCCATGGGCAATGTCATGGCTACTTCTCCCTTGGTTGGCCCTGCAATATCCGCTGTCTCCACTGTCTCTGTAGTATTTCCTCTGGGCTCACAAGAGATGCACACACGACTGCATCATAAGCTAAACCTGTGTCATACGGGCATGTCACTTGTGAATCATTCACAGTCTCTGTTTCAATAACAGGTGGATGATAGAGGTCATTCTGATATGGTGTCAGTTCCTTCCTATCAGGAATTCCAATTTGTAGACATGCAGCGTGATGAGGAGTGGTCTTCTGACATTCATTGCTATTGTGGTTGCTCATGCGACAATGCTTTCACCACTTTTCATCCTTCATTGGTGTTTTATTTTCAAATGCCTGAGGGTTTCTTTCACATGGGTCATTTCAGCGTTTGGTTTTAAAGGAATGATCTTGAGTTCGTACATTGGCTTCATGTTTTGGGGAGTTTTGAGACCTAAGAGAATATTCTCCTTGTTTCTTCCATGATCCTTGCAGCTCGCCTTGGGCCGCTTGATATCTATCTGCATATTTTACTATTGCATCTAGCCAGTCTGACCAATTCTCCACCAGGAAGCTCCTCATTTCTGGAGACATGGGATCCTTAAGCTGTTCCAACAAGATCATCTCTTTCAGATCATAAAAACTCTTTTCTTCTTCTTCTTCTAATCGTCCTGAAAAGGATGTTGGTTGTGTTGTGTCCATTTACAGCAAAGCTGCGGTATTTGCGCTTTTCGCCCGACACATCTGACTTCCGCACTGCATTTTTGGGACCGGGTTTGCCTTCCCTCTTCGATCCCTACTCCTCAGCCAGACTGCAGTGATGCAGCCTGTTTCCAGGACCACCACATGGAGGTGGAGTAGGATCTTGTTCAGCTCTGGTTCGCTGACCCTGATGCAGGCATTCAAGCTATGGGTCGCTTCCTGCATTCCTCACTTTTGGTGCATCTTGGGTCCCATAAAAACTCTTTTGAAAGTGACCCAAGCTACACCATTTCAGCAAGTATGTTTTCAGTCAAGCTGTAGTACTAACTGTAAATTTCTCAAGTTTCCTTCTTTGCATTCCTAAACTTCTTCCTGTAGGCTTCTGCTTTTAACTCATAACGAGTAAGCCGTTCCTGCTTCAGAACTTCAAAGTCCTCTCGCTCTTCCTTAGATAGCCTCGTATTCATTTCATAGGCCACACCTCGCAGACCTTGTGGCAAGCTCAAACTCTATTTTTCTTTCTCCAAGCTATACGTAGGGTCAAGTTGTTCATAGTGGTCTGTAAAGGCCTCTATAAAATCGTCCTTCTCCACAAATGTGTCCAAGTGGAAGTTCATAGTTCCACTTGGAGCACCCTGGATGGAGCTGTTGTCAGTGCAAGGTGAGTTGTTTCCATTGATATTTCCAGCAGCTTGGATATCCAATAGTTTTAGCCTCAGTTCATGTTCTCTTTCAGCTTGTATCATCCTTTCCTTTCTTTCAATCTCCACTTATAGTCTCTTTTCCTCTCTTTCAGCATCCAATTCTAGTTTCTTCTCCTCTCTTTCAGCTTCCAATCTCTAGGCCTCTCTGTCAGCTTCTAATTTTAGTTTCTTGGCCTCTCTTTCAGCTTCCAATCTAGACAAAGTACAATGACGAAAGAGGACATTTGACAACTACTTAAGTAATATTAAATATACTGAACTAACTTAAAGAAAATACTACCATACATTGACACCAAGTTTATAAAATATATTATATGTAGTGAGCTAATGCAAAGCTCAAGGGTGACTTGACAAAAAGTAATAGAAATATTAATAGTTGGCTGTAGTAGGACCAATGATCCTGAAGAACAAGTTTCCAGTAAGGCGATGTGGATAGTTTTGGATGATAGTATTAAGTAGTTAACTTAAAATAAATAGAGAATAGTTTCCAGACTTGGGGAAAGAGAACTGATGAACTATAAGTAGGGATGGCGCAAAATAAAGTCAGTAGTCAACCTCACAGTTCAGATGATATAGAAGTAAAGAACAGGCAGGTACTTCACACTCTCACCTGATGTGTCCTATGCCTCTATAAATTCTACCTCATCTCTGCACCATCTGGCCAGGAAAGAGAAAATGAGGATGTACTGAAAGAAGCTATTACAGCTGGCATATTTCCAGTGGCAGCCCTATCATGTGTCATTAAAACCTTATTATATACATCCTTTATAACTTTAAATGCACTTGATGAATATGTTTATTTATTGACTTCAGTGTTGTTATATTTCAGAACTAAGTGTTGTAGAATTTACTCATCTCATTCATAAAGAAAGACATGAAACAAAACATAATGGAGCGAAGCCACACAAATGTGATGTTTGTGGTGTAGGATTTGCTTACCCAAGCCATCTGAAATCACACAAAAGAAGACATACAGGAGAGAGACCTTACAGTTGTGATGTTTGTGGTGTATCTTTTGCTCACCAATGCACCCTGAAAGTGCACACAAAAATACATACTGGAGAGAGGCCTTACAAGTGTGATGTTTGTGGTGTATCTTGTGCTTACCAATGTGCCCTGAAAGTGCACAAAAAAATACATACTGGAGAGAGGCCTTACAAGTGTGATGTTTGTGGTGCGTCTTTAGCTTCCCAAGGTAATCTGAAAGTACACACAAGATTACATACAGGAGAGAAACCTTACAGTTGTAACATTTGTGGGACTTCTTTTGCTCAAGCAAGCACTCTGAAAACACACAATGCAGTACACACTGGAGAAAAGCCTTACAAATGTGATATTTGTGGTAACAGATTTGCTAATCGCGGCTATCTAACAGTACACAAGAGAATACATACAGTACAGAAGCCTTATAAATGCGATATTTGTGATGTATCCTTTGCTTACCAAAGTGCCCTGAATGGACACAAAAAAATACATACTGGAGAGAGGCCTTACAAGTGTGATGTTTGTGGTGTAGGATTTGCTTACCCAAGCCAACTGAAAGCACACAAAAGAAGACATACAGGAGAGAGACCTTACAGTTGTGATGTTTGTGGTGTATCTTTTGCTCACCAATACGCCCTGAATGTGCACACAAAAATACATACTGGAGAGAGGCCTTACAAGTGTGATGTTTGTGGTGCGTCTTTTGCTTCCCAAGATAATCTGAAAGTACACACAAGAATACATACAGGAGAGAAACCTTACAATTGTAACATTTGTGGGACTTCTTTTGCTCAAGCAAGCACCCTGAAAACACACAATGCAGTACACACTGGAGAAAAGCCTTACAAATGTGATATTTGTGGTAACAGATTTGTTAAGCGCGGCTATCTAACAGTACACAAGAGAATACATACAGTAAAGAAGCCTTATAAATGTGATATTTGTGATGTATCCTTTGCTCACCAAAGTGCCCTGAATGGACACAAAAACATACATACTGGAGAGAGGCCTTACAAGTGTTATGTTTGTGGTGTAGGATTTGCTTACCCAAGCTATCTGAAAGCACACAAAAGAAGACATACAGGAGAGAGACCTTACAAGTGTGATGTTTGTGGTGCGTCTTTTGCTTCCCAAGGTAATCTGAAAGTACACACAAGAATACATACAGGAGAGAAACCTTACAATTGTAACATTTGTGGGACTTCTTTTGCTCAAGCAAGCACCCTGAAAACACACAAAGCAGTACACACTGGAGAAAAGCCTTACAAATGTGATATTTGTGGTAACAGATTTGCTAAATGTGACTATCTAAAAATACACAAGAGAATACATACTGTACAGAAGCCTTATAAATGAGATATTTGTGATGTATCCTTTGCTCACCGAAGTGCCCTGAATGGGCACAAAAGAAAACTTACGGAGAGAGGCCTTACAAGTGTGATGTTTGTTGTGAGTCATTGGCTCTGCAAAGCACACTGAAATCACACAAACGAACACATACAGGAGAGAGGCCTTTTAAGTGTGATAATTGTGGTGTATCTTTTGCTCGCATGAACAACCTGAAATCACACAAAATAATACATACACGAGAAAGGCCTTTGAAGTGTGATGTGTGGGATAAATCTCTTGCTCACCTAAAAACTCTGAAAAGACACCAAATTATACATTTAGGAGAAAGGCCATACAAATGTGATTTTTGTGGTAAAGAATTTGCTAACAAGTCCAGTTTTAAAGTACACAGAAGAAGACATACAGGAGAAAAGCCATACATGTGTGATGTTTGTGTTGCATGTTTTTCTGATGGTAGGAGTTTAAGAATTCACAAAAGAAGATATACAGTAGAGAATCCTTACAGTTGTGATGTATGTGGTGTGGGATTTGTTATGTGCAGTTATCTAAAAGTACATATGAGAAGACATACAGGAGAGAAGCCTTACAAATGTGATGATTGTGGTGTAGGATTTACTAAGTGCAGTGATCTAAAACCACATATGAGAAGACATATAGGAGAGAAGCATTACAAATGTGATGATTGTGGTGTAGGATTTACTAAGTGCAATGATCTAAATGTACAAGAGAAGACATACAGGAGAGAAGACTTACAGGTGTTATGTTTTTGGTGTAGGATTTGCTTACACTTGCAATCTGAAAAGACACAAAAGAATACATACAGGAAAGAAACCTTACTGCTGTGATGTTTGTGGTGTATCTTTTGCTTCCCCAGACACTCTGAAAAGACACAAAAGAATACATACAGGAGAGAAACCTTACAATTGTAATGTTTGTGGGGCTTCTTTTGCTCATGCAAGCTTCCTGAAAAAACACAAAATAGTACACTCTGGGGAAAAGCCTTACAAATGTAATATTTGTGATAAAAGATTTGACACAAAATAATACATACAGAAGCTTTATAAATGTGATATTTGTGATGTATCTTTTGCTCACCAAAGTTCCCTGAATGCACACAAAACAAAACATATGGGAGAGAGGCCTTACAAGTGGGATGTTTGTTGTGAGTCTTTTGCTCTGCAAAGCACACTGAAATCACACATATGGGAGAGAGGTTTTTTAAGTGTGATGATTGTGGTGTATCTTTTGCTCGCATGAACAATCTGAAAGAATACAAATGAATATATACACGAAAGAGGCCTTTTAAGTGTGATGATTGTGGTGTATCTTTTGCTCGCATGAGCAATTTGAAGACACAAAATAATACATACAAGAGAGAAGCCTTAGAAGTGTTGTATGTGTGATTAATTTTGTACTCGCAGCAATCTAATAAGACACACACACAAATACACTCTAGAGAAAAGCCTTAAAAGTGTGGTGTTAGTGGCATAGAATTTGCTCAGTGCAGACATCTAAAAGAAGGCATACAGGTGAGAAGCCTTACAAGTTTAATGTTTGTGATGTGCATTTTGTTCACCTAGACCAGCATGAGGCTCACCTTCAGTGGGTGCGAGACATGCCAGATCTTTTATAAGGCAATCATTAAATAATACACAGAACTCAGTTGTATTTGTACAAAATAGAACATTGACAACATGAATTAAATACCGAAATCATTGTCACATTTTGTAAATAACATTTTCCCAAAACATACTTGTATCTCTTTTTCTTATTTTTGGCATCTTTTGTGAGCTAGAAGATAATTGCATGCAAAGCTTTTTTAAATGATGCAAAGATGGGTGCAAGGCTTCTTAAGATGCTTTAAAGGGAAGCAAGGCTTCTTAAGATTCTTTAAAGAGGTGCAAGGCTTCTTAAGATGCTATAAAGGGGTGCGGGACGTCTAAAACGGTAAGCAACGCTGACCCATACAGTTGTGGCTGGGTGGCCAACATAAACATTCTGAACATCACGTGATCATATAGTATCTTAGGCTCTTTTTTTCCCTTTCAACCTTTCCACCCATTTCTGAACTTGGAGAACAATACTGGATGCAGAAAGCTAACTTCTAAGACCAATGCGTTTTAATACTTTATTCTTTATCTTCTTTAAATGAACATATTTACAGAGATCAGTGAATACAATACACAGCGTCTTTCATCCGTCCATACTCACAGGTCATGACTAGACTTCTTTATGTTTGTTCTACTTGTATCAAAATTAATTGTCATGTAGTTGACTGATTATTCGTTCTGTGAAAACTAGGCTACCACCTGGGGATGTGCTTTGTCTGTCAAAAATATTCTTGTTCTAAGAAAATGTTCTTCTCATTCTATGAAGTTTTCACAAAGAAATTATCATCTACTGTCTTTATTTATCATCACAAAATTCTGGAAGTCTAATTTCGTTATTTCTAGGAAGTAAAATTCTTCCTATGTGCCAAAAGATCGCTATTCTGTCTGTTGATATATCTGGATCATCTTGTTAATGGAGTCTTTCTATAGCATCTGCAACCACAGATGGTTGCATATTCTACAGCCACCTGTCTTGATGAAAATAAGAATTACTAACTGTCTGGTCTCACACAACAATCATGGTCATACTCAAAGTCCAACTACAAAATAGAGGAACACTCACTAGTGCTCGTATGTATCCTTATATAGGGAACCCTACATCACTGTATAATGTGACTTGTGTAACTTTGACCACTACATTATCTACTTAAAACCTTCGTCACTTCCCTTAGACTGTCTTTTAACTTAGTACGTTCTTGTCACTATATATTACTAGTGTCTTAATTCAGCTGTGACATCCCTTCCCTACCTCTGTAAAAAAATATTTATCCCTGAGAAATATATAGATATATATGTTTTCTTGGTAGCCGCGCTGGTGTAATGGTTACAACGTTGTGCTAGCGACCAGGTTTTCAAGGTTCAAGCCCGTACTCGATCATTTGAAGAAGTGTCATTGACTGGGATTTCGACTGAATAACCTGAACGGCTCTTGAGATAAACCCTCTGTGGATGGAAAGGAGTGAAGCTCCTGACCGGGTTGGAAGGAAAGTCCTCAGGTTCCCCAGCCTTGCAATGACATGTCATTGGGCCGAAGGGCTGACAGCCCAAGTGCCGCTGGTTAAGAAAAACAAAAACAAAATGTTTTCTTCTATCCACCTTATCACCATAGCCTCACAACCATCTATCAGGCTAGTCTTCAAAATTGTCCACCTGTTTTGTGACCACTCTTATATTCTCTGCACACACTGTCCAGACACATTATCTATATGTGTCATAACTACAGTTTCAACATGATTTTCACCTAATTACTCATATCAATAACTCCCCAAAAATATACTGAAGCACATTAAAAACGCACCACTATTATATATACTGATGCAGAGAAGCTGAAAAAAAAAGTGTGGGAATGGATTTTCCCCGTGTTTGTCATGAGGTGGAGAGCGAATGGCTGCTGGAATGGAAAGTGCATGATTCAACCCACGGGTTTGTGTACAGACTACATGAAAACAATGAAAGTTACACGTGCAACACGATTCCCAACAGCTATGACCCTGAAAATGTGTACGTGTTGTGGCAGTATACTCGGTATAAAAAGGCCGTTGAGACAAAACACCCAGTACATGTGCTTGAAATGCCACGACTATCTGAAAACGACCGCCAACGAGCCATTGGTATGTTGGAGACCGGAATGAGCTCATGGGCCATTGCCAGAAGGATGAATTGCCACCACAGCACTATTGTACGTCTCAATGAACGTTACGGAACCACTGGCAGTGCCCGGAATAGACTTCAGAGTGGCCAACCACGAGTTACTACCCCTGCGCAAGATCGTCATATTGTGCTGAGTCACCTAAGGAATCGTTCTCTCCCGGCAAGTCAAACAGCAAGAGCAATAGGGGGTAGATGTGGGCAAGTCTCTCGAATGACAGTCATAAAACGACTCAGAGATAGAGGCCTTACTGCAAGACGACCTTATGTTGGGCCAAACTTGACTCACAGACATCGTCAGCAGCGCCTGCAATGGGCAGATCAATATGTCAGATGGACTAGACTGCAGTGGAATGCTGTCCTTTTCACAGACGAGAGCAGATTCAACATATCCTTTGCTGATAAATGTATGCGGATTTGGCGACGGTGTGCAGAACGCTTTGCAGATTGCTGTGTTCGTCAGCACAACCGATTTGGAGGTGGCAGTATTCACATTTGGGGAGGATTCAGTTTTCACCATCGCTTGCCTCTTCACGTCTTCCGTGGAAATGTTAATGCTGTGACATATCGAGATGAGGTTCTGGATGCATTGGTTGCTCCTGCATTCACAAATTATCCAAACTTGCAGCTTCTCCAGCAGGATAATGCACGTGCGCACACCGCATGCATTACGCAGCAATATCTACAGCAGCAGAACATTGTGACGATTGTTTGGCCTGCCTTATCACCAGACATGTCCCCTATAGAATATCTGTGGGACGAGCTTGGATGCAGAGTCTACAGGCAAGGTTCTCCAGCTAATCTGCAACAGCTCGAAGCTGCTCTTACACATGAATGGGACTTGATTCCCCGGAATTTCCTTCAGAGACTTGTGCGTTCCATGTGGAGCCGCTGCCAAGCTTGTTTGCAAGCACACGGTGGACATACCAGATACTGAGGATAGTGTGAATGAATTTTTTTATTGGTTGCATTTTTGGTTTTCTCCCTTGCCTGCACAGAATGCAATGAATTTCATAACAATAAAATGTACAAATTAATGACCAGCATGGATTCATAGGAAAATGAATAAAGATTCCAAATATGTAAACTTGTAAACACTTATATTTACATTTCACAATCTGTTCCTGGATTATACAGGTGGTGCGTTTTTAATGTGCTTCAGTATATAATATTTTTAACATGTACCATAGAACAATGTCAAATCTGCCTCTTAATCATGAACAAATTTTTGACCAACCAACATATTGGTACAAACATGTGGGGTCTTTTACTAACAACTGTGCCCCTGTTGGGAGTTACTTTGCGTTGCTATAAATGCAGGTATTTTGTAAGTTGTGTGAGCAATGCTTTGTTCCCCAATGACAAGCGTAGAAGCTGGCAATGTTACAAGTTTCCAAAGCATGTGCAAAAAGAGAGAGAGGTTTTAGCAGCGAGGGGTTTTGAGAGAAAGAGGGGGCATTCAAGTTTCAGCCATTGGGCTGTTGAGATGTATCTGGGTGTGTGGATGGCCCATAAGATATATTCATGTATATTCATTATATTGAAAGTATGCAACTGTATTTCATATTTCATTATTAAAAGGATTGTTTCATATATACGAGTGATGATCTTAAAGATCACCAACAGTGTGACAGCCTGTGTGATTATTATTATTAATCCTTGGTGTGTACAAATTGCCTAACCACGTCAATGGGTCTATTGTTCTTCATGTGTAATAAAGTTATGAACCATCAGTTGGCAGTTATTACTTTCTTTAAAGAAAGAGATGTGTGAACGAAAGTAAGCTAATATTTATTTGCATCACGAAGTTTGATAGGCTTGTCATCTGACAGAATAATGTCATGGCTGATGACAGATGTACGACCTGGGATGTCAGTAAGTACATCCTGGAAAGAATGAAGAAGAGTAGGTACTTGAAGATGTTTGTTGGATGACAGATTGTGACAAATAGTTACGTCTTTCCATATCTCAGTGGCCCGTAGAGGCACGAGAGGAAGTTGCATAGGCACATCAGGAAACAAAGATTCTCCTTCCTGAATTACCGATAAAGAAGAAAAATAAGCATGATTGTGATTGTCAGTTGCATGAAAGACGGATTGAAGGTAGTCAGGACGAGTGTGAAATTCTTTCAACGTATTTATATGAAAAGTCTTATGTTTACCCTTAACATCAACAGTGTAATTGACATCAGATATTCTATAAACTATTTTCTAGGGACCACTCCAGTCAATTAATAACCGATTTTCCCTTCTTGGAAGAAGGACGAAAGCTTCATCACCTGGAAAAAGTTGTCATAAACGTTTGTAGCGATTCTGAAATTGTCGAGATTTTTCTTTTGCTGTTTCAGAAGAAACAGTTGCCAACTGACACTCATCAATGATTTTTCACCTTAAATTGACGACATATTCATAAGATGACTGAGTGTCCTGAGTCATCTCAGAGTCAGTAAGCAAATCTTGCATAAATGACATGGAACCACGCAGTTGCGCTACAAAAACGAGCTCAAACAGTGAGAAACCGGTCTATTCATTTTGTACCTCATGGTAAGCAAAAATAACGGCGGGCAAAACCCTGTCCCAGTTCTTTGGAAATTGGACAGTCACCTTTCATAGGAATTGTTTAAACGTACGATTTAGACGTTTTACCATGCCATTACTCATTGCTTGGTACACACTACTCGATGGTCTATCAATGTGAAGCATGTTCATTACATTAACCATGGCCTCAGATACGAATTGAGTACCCCTATCTGATAATAATTTCCTAGGAAAACCCATTCGAGAAAAAAAAAAAATCAACCACAAAGCATCTGCTACATCTGAAGTAGTAATATTTTTAAGAGGTATAGCCTCTGGCCATCGCATGCACATGTCTATGCATGTGAGGACATACCTATGTCCTCTAGCAGACATAACTGGTAATGGACCGATGATATCAACAGCCATCTTTTCAAAAGGGCGAACAGGTATGTCAGTAGCCTGTATCGGCGCCATATGGTGAGGACCCTATAAGGAAACATCGTTGGAAACCCCATTCCAGAAAAATGAAGAAAGTACTCTGGACCTGGTTCTAGAATAACCCATGTGTCGTGCACAATGAGGATCATGTGCATATTGCAAAATATAGGTTCTAAGGTCTTTAGGTACCATCACTTGTTTTCTAACTGACGAAGAAGAATCTTTAAACATCCTAACAAGTACATCGTTCTTGAGGACTTACCACTGACGAGGACTGGTATGTAAATCAAACTCATCAGTTCTAACCAATTGCAAAAATGTTCTTAAAGAATTATCATTCTTTTGCAATTGAATAAAAAAATTCCCTAGAAATGGTAGTATGACAGTCATCATTATCTTTGACATGATCTACCACAGCAGTATCATTCTGTAATTGTGCTTGAGCTTGCGCCCTAGTCATAACTGCATTAGCAGCTAGTAAGTGTTGATGTTGCCACTCAGCAATCTCTGCTGGTGTACATTCCTTGACACCGTGGATACAACCCACGATAAGATCCACCACTAGATTTCGCAATAAACACACTTTAATTCTACCTGTGAACAATGGCTTATCAATATGAACGATGGCTGTTGGGAATGTCTACACAGAACTACCAAATGTAACACACTTTCCAAAACCCCTGTGGAATAATGATTGTCGTACTCCAACCATAGAACATCCAGAATATTTCAGCACAGACACCTGAGTATTGTTTACCAAGCCCTTGTGAAATTGCAACAAACCTGTACCATCATGTGCTGTGAGTGCTGGAAGTGTGGGTAGTGGATGACCGCACCTCAAAGTAGATACTACATCATGCTGTAATAGTGTGCAGCATTCAGGGCATTGTGAAGCACAATCAAAGTAAAAAAAAACAACAAGCAGCATGTCACGGATTGCCTCTCCTGCTTTGCAGTAGTGGTCCAACAATGGCCAAAACTAAAGAGTATCTAAACTATGTTGTCAAAGGTGTTTACCTTCGCACGAGATTACTCTTGGCAGAGTTGCAGATAGAAGTGTAATGACGCTTCTTTGCGAAGGGAGCCTTCTCAAGATAATTCAGAAATCAAGAACTATGCAGCATAGCACTGAGCAATTTATATCTGTCCGTCGCTTATTGTGAAGGATTTAAGCAATGGTTTTTAGCCTGTTCAAGCCCCCAGCTGAGTTAATTCAGCGAATTCCTCTTATAATGGTATAGCTCTGTTTAGAGGTAAATATATATATATATATATATATATATATATATATATATATATATATATATATATATATATATATATATATATATAACTATATATATATATATATATATATATATATATATATATAGGGTGTTTATAAAGTCGCTGTGCAGTGAATTTGAAAAATATTTTAGAAATTACATCACTAATGATGCAAATTTACGTCATGATATTCTGTGTTCCAATGCTGTGTTCCACAATACCGTGTGCAGCATTACACAACAAGCCCCAATTGAAAACCCCATTTTTGGTGACGTAGTCTCGCCAGGGCGTAAATTTCAGTGCACAGCGACTTTATAAACACCCTATATATATATATATATATATATATATATATATATATATATATATATATATATATATATATATATATATATATGTGTGTGTGTAAATTGTTCTGGCTCATATGTTTGCTTTCATACGTATAAAAAAACTGAATCGACTATGATTGTTTAGTTTTAAAACAACAGGTAACAAATTTAATAATAAATTAGTATTAACAGTTTAAAATGCTGGTGATTTTATATTGGAATCAAATTTTCTCTTTACTGAGATTTAGGGTGATGATATATCGCTTTTTATAAGCGCTTAACTTGTAGGTGAGTCCTACAGCTGTGATTTTCATCACTGCTAGGTGTTGAGGGCACTTCTTCACAACTTGTCCGATTTAGGCGGTTGGTGTTGATTCCCTGCATTTCACTCACAACTAGTTTTGTTCCACGAACTTTTGGACAAAATAGAAAGAACAAAACGTCTCTGCTAAGTACACTGAGATGGAAGCTTAACAGGCGCATCTTCTCGTTGTCCGCCCACCAATGTTAATATCTCAGAAGAATTAATGTTCTGAGTACACAGCGTAGCTCAAGAAAGATGAATAGAAATCACCACTATTCCTCTAGGTATTAACTGGGAAATGTGTCTGGACAGCGCGAATAAAGATTTGTGCCTGAACTAACATTAACAAGTTACATATATCTCCCACAATGATAAGCTAGACTTGAAACACATGTGATGTAATGATAACTCATCACTGCTCCAGTCGGAGTCTGGGGTCACCTCTGCTCTCGGGTTTTCTGCACGACTAGCCAGAAGAAATCACCCACGCTTGCTGTAGTGGCTTATGAATATTCTATTTTCGTATGCTGAGGTTGCCAGCCTCATATATAACCACTAAGCAAGAAACATGTTAATTCACATTCGTAAAAGAAATGTTCACAACTTACCCCAAATTGGGTTATACACAATCTCCTTGCATAGTTTCGAATGGACGCAGCTCTGTATTAGAAGCTTCGAAATCACTTTGGCTTGGGAAATTAGAGTTAATTCCTCTGATGGTGGGTGTTCTGTGAAATCACTTGGCCGGGGAAAACTTTTGTTTAATTCCTCTATGACTTGTGATCAATTTCCTAGGTTCCAGTCTTGGTAATTGAAGTCCTGGTCCTTTTAAGTTTACAGTCTTGTATTAAAATGCGGGTTTACTTGTAAAAGCCAAAGTTGCCCAATACTCGATCTGTCACTGTTAATAATGGAATTCTGGCTTTTTGGGAGTTGTGTTGCAAATCTGTCTGTTCTGTGTCTCTGAGTTCGCTAGATTATATTTCTCACTTCTCAGTTCAATCACAGATTGTGTTTCCGCCGAATGTTCCAATAAAATTCATTGTATATTCTAGCTCTTACTTCAAACCAATCAAATCTCTCTAGCACTACGTGGGTTTGGGTGTTTCATTTAAAATATCCCCTCGCATGTTTTAAAATATTAATTTTAATATTCCACGTGAGACCTCTGTCTAATCATGGGGTAATATTTCCGGCAACATCTTGTTCACAACTCATAAACACCATCTGTGAATTCGTTTGGTGTCCAGATGCTACCCATTGCCAATATTATCTCTCCAGACAGATTATCGTGATAATCACACAGGGAAGGTCCCGTGAAACGATTATCTCATATCGTCTGTGATCATGCGTTCCCCAGACAGCCAGACAAAAGGATCGCCAGCCGCTCAGACAAACAATATGGTTTTCTCATACATACAGACCGCAACCCAAGTGTTAATTGCCTGATTGTCGCTGGCCCCGGAAATGAGTTGCGTCAAAGTCGCTCAAAATGTGGTGAGCTGACTTATGATAAGAATATCGTTCGCTGACCAGTGATAATAACTGGGTATTGTTACGATAATACCCCAGTTCACCTGGAGGAACGTAAATAAGTCTGAGGAGTGGTAAACAAGATAAAGACAGTCCCATAGCAGATACTTCCATAGGGGAGTGGAGTGTTAGAGACTTTCCCCTACTAGATTCAGCATAGAGAGTAAAATAATGAAAGAAAAGACATTATTTATGCCACATAAAATCGATTGATGACAAAAATGAAGAAAAATAGATGATACTACCGTAGGGTTGAAGGTGTGAGAGAGCCACCAAAAGAACACGTACAGACGTGTAATTTTTTTCTCGTCATGTCTTTTTTTTTCTCTTCAGCTTCTAAATCAATTTTTTTTTAAGTTCAATCTCCTGTTCTTTGGTATGCTCATTAGTAGCAAATTTTTTTTTTATCCTCAGCATCCATTCCCAAGGCTTTACCTTGTTTTATAAAATAATCTAAAGTAGACATTATGTATGGTCTTTATATAACTTACTCAGTCTCTGTACTGCTAACAAAATCACTGGTTTTTTCACAGTACCAATGTCCTGCACTAAATAATATAAATTAATATGAAACAAACATAAAGGTATGTTTTCAGGCACTCGTAAGAAATAAAGAAGTAAAACACTAGACAACAGAAAAACAACAGACATGAGTGGCTTACCCAGGATTTGAACACAAATAATATAAAAGGCGATTAACAATAGAGCATCAATACTAATAGTAGTAGATCATGCATAAGAAATATTAACGAAGAAAATTAAGAACAATATATATTATCCATGCATAAAAGAATAAGATATATATAGACAAAGTACAATGACGAAAGAGGACGTTTGCAGTAATAAATAAAGTAGTACAGCAAAACAAAAGAGGAAAGTGTTGCAGAAGCAACCTTACTGCAAAAAAAAAATTTACAAAACAAGCTGACAAAACCGTGTATAAACACAAAATTTGTATAGAACTCAGCGAAAGTAAAGGTAGGTGTCACAGTATAGACATTCGCCGAAATTTTGAGTTGGTCACGCTGTAAGAGTGACAACATAATGATACTCATTTTAAAAAACCCGTTTGGTCAGGTCAGCTGACCGGAAGGGGAAGTGAACGCTAATTTTGGCGCGATAAGGGAGTGTGTTACTGACCATTGACCAGGGAGGTCGTATGTATGTTCCCCTGTCAGCATTCTGTTGGGATTTGGATGCCATGGTTGTCCATTGATAGAAATTGTTCTTGTGGTCAGGATTAGTTTTGCATAATTCTGAAGTGGTTGTGCAGTTTTTCTAGTGGTTTTTTTCTTTAGACCATCGTTGATAAGTCAGTTACATTTAGGCATGGCTTTGTCATAGTGTAGGACTGAGCTAGTGAGCGAAAGTCATAGTGATGGTGATTTGGTAGGATATATACCTGCGAGTTTATTGTGATAATGCTAGATTGAGTTGTTGAAATTGGCATTTCTATTTTTGCATCCATTATATATGTATTGCTAGCCGTGTGTGGCTTCTGTGTGTGCATTATGATTAAAGGGGAAACTTGCCTGCTCAAGGTGTTATAGTTAAGTATCGTCAGCTAGTCTTTGTTGTGGTCATACTCTTGGATAATGAGCCTTAATAGTACTATTACTATGATCCATATGATGTTGCTCGTAAATCCACAACATTACTAGTCCTTGACATCTGGTTGGCTCGTCTATTGCTTAAGGCCGTGGGGCCTGTATTTTGTTATATTTAATTTCCAGCTTGCTGACGTTCGTAAAGACCGTAGTGTCTATATTTGCTATACTCAGGACGGAATATTTAGATGCACACAGTAATGTTAGAAGGTTTCAGTCACAGTGTTTTGGCGCCTTCTGTGTGTTAAGTCACGTTAGTGAGCTATTTGCAGTTTCTAGTTTCAGGTATGCGTGTTTACCAGTCAGTCAGTGTAGGGTACTGTGTACGGTTGGTTGACCTCGCTTACGGTGTTCACTGATTTTTTGGTGTTATGGCAGTGTGATTGTCAGTCTGTGTAGTGAACTGTTTGCGGTCGTTTGACCTAGTTACAGCGCCTTAGGGATTACGGCTGTCTTCAGCTTGGAAAGTATGTGACAGTTAAGAATTGAGTTGATCCTAGGAAGTTAATGGAGTATTTTGGTTGTGTTTCTTGATAGTAGGTAGTGTCTCAAGTGCAGTGAAAGATTGCAGCTGAGGTTTAGCATGACAGTTTGAAATATTACTAGTATCCACAAAGTGCCCGCTTCGAGCTGTTGAAAACGGACTGAAGTGGAGAAAACTGATGGAAATTCGTCAAGTTTAAGTCATCACTGCTACTTTGCTATTAAGCGGATTGAAATAAAATTCACATCACGATACTCTTTATCTTCTTCTCTTTTAAAATGTATTAATTCCCGAATAATAAAAGTTATTGAATAATTTTTTACTAATAAAAGCTAACATCAACGTTACGCGTAGTTGGCCTCGGCGCGCGGCCAACTCTCGGCTTTTTTGCCTCACCCCGCTTCATTCAATCGGGTTTCGCTTGACCAGAAAACGTCTGATTTGCATACGGTTTTCACCATTATGATGGGCGGAGGAATAGCTTTAATTTCGTATAATGCAAGCTGTAGAAAATAAAGTGGAAAATGTAGATTTCTTGAAGTGAAGTTGAAATTTTACAAGATTTAACATTTTAAGTTGTGTTATAATTCCTTGCATGGTATGAGAAGATTTGGGAGCCATTTTTATTTATTCCTGTAAAATATCAAAGTTTTCTGATGTTTGCTGGTGAAGCGATTTGACTTTAAGTAACGCTCTCTCAGTCAAGAATTTTAGCGAAAAATGCAGAGCGAGGCTGTTACATCGACCGTGATAACTCCCGATGTCGATCAAAATCGTCATGCCACTTATGTTGGTTCGTGCTCAAACTTCATTACATCCTCTGATTTTAAGATGACTATACGTAAGTATATCACTTATTAACAATGTTTTGAACTTTAAATGTAAACTTTACAATAGTTTTAATATTATTTAGCAATTTAACACGATCACATAGTTGTTGTAACAGCGTGTAATGAATGTGTTATCACCGCTTCAGACATTCGCACATCAATCTAATTTTTTCAAGAGCTTGAAAAGCTAAGAAAGTTACCAATTTGAATAAAAAATGCATGTTTTGATTAATTGGTAATTAAATGGTTTCTTTTGCAACATAATAGGGTGAATTATGATCTCATAAGCGAATGTTATCGCTAGGCCTAATGCCAATGGCCGACATATTGAGTCAAGGCTAGGAAACCGGAAAATTTTACCATAACTAAAGCCGAAAGTAGCTGACGGTGTACTGAAATGTCCGGACTAGCAGGCACTAGTTGATAGTCTTACCTCTAACATAAATATATATAAACAGCTTTCATGAAATGCACTTTAAATAGTTCAGACTCACGTATTCATGTTAATTAATATACATCTTAATTTAACCTGGCTGTGCACTTTTCAAGTTTTAAGGTTCGTCCTGATTTTCAATGCACTACATGTAATGCTCTATACATGTAAAGAAAATTCACTTCTGGAATTTTACTGTTGCATATGACTCATACTACGATGGTATAAAAAAACGTTTTTTAATGCTATTAACCAGTTGTTTTATAAAAAAAAATAGCGTTTAGATGTTGTCAATTATTGTTTAGATGTTAATTATTGCCTGCAAATGATTTTTAAAATGAGATATGGACAGTATTTTCAAACAAACATTTTTCTTAATTTTCACATTCTTTTTCTTCCCCTGCGACAAATTGGCCTCTGGACATATTTTAAAAAATTATACAAGAACAAACAGATGTTCAAATCCTCTGAAAAAAATTGGGTTGTATTTGTGTAGGATGCAGATTAATATGTGCATATTTAAAGCTTGTACCTTTTATATTTTTTGAAATATGATGATGTGAAAATTGATGTTCGTGCAAAATACTACATTTTTCGGTAATGATTTGCAATTTTTGGTCTCAAATATATTGATAATTATTCATGATGTAGCCCTATAGTTTTCTTTATGTATTCAGTGTATAGCAGACTGTATGCTGTTTGTCAGAGAAGGTTCCAAGATTATATTTAAGAAAACGGGAGCACTCTGAAGTTGGTATGATGTAACTTTTTCAACCTTGCCAAAGTCCCTACACTTTTAAAAATGCCGTAACTTTTTTATTTTTTGTCCGATTTTAAAATAAAAAGTACCTAATTTCATGGTTTTCCAAGAGCTTCCAAACTGCAGTGTTTTCTCTGGTGTTTCTGTGCAAACAAAAATCGCTTTGTGGTACCTAATATTACAAGGCGTAATTTATATCTTAGTGCTAGAGAAGTATTGATCCAGGTGGAGCAGTGGAGTGACAGGTGTTGTTAGGTGGGTCATATATGATGTAAAGGAGGCTAGTTTGGCAAGCATTGCTGAAATATGTGTCAAGTGTTTGGAATAGAGGTGCAGTGAAGTCAGGCTTTAAATAGATAGCAAGGTAGTCTTCACGATTTCTTGGTAAAATTCGGGGCTCCCTACGGAGTAAAGTTATGTGTTCAACAGGGCGGGGAGATAACTTCGGTTGTTGCACTATCCTGCTTGATACACTGTAGCTTTGAGTGTTACCGTAGAAGGGTTAGGAGTTGTTGTGGAGTACTTTTGTGAACTTTTAAGTTTGCATAGGTCTACGAGTATGTTAGGGTGTTTTGGGTGTAGGCGAGTTATCCTGTTCCCGCCACATGAAGGAGCTTTTCAGCCGGACTCTTGCTGCTACCTACCTGCGCCTGTTCTTGGGCAATAGACTCTGAGTGTTACTGCCCTGAAGTGCGAAGCCTGCTGATCTGTAGGGGTGCAGAGTACACTGTCCTGAAGTCTTGCTGATGTCATTCCTCTGACGTGACCTATCTTCGGTGTTGTGCCCTGCCAGTGGGTGAATTCCAACGAGGACTGAAGCTTGCTGACCTGGATTTTTCTGCACTACTTTACCTTCAAGCCTAATGGTTTCCTGTTGCGGTGTGATAGAACAAACTGTGCTCATTTTCAGTGATCGAAGAGACGTGTTAAACTAACTGTGTATCGAGAATTTCGTTAGAAGATACAGTCGGTGATCAAGTTTGGACAGTGCTGTGTTAGCACCGAATAGAACAGTGTATACGTATTATGAGCTGTTGAGGTACCGTGCCAAAGGACAGTACTGTTTATGCGGGCACACAGACTGGATTTCCTGGAACACTATTTTCGGTTGAACGTTTTCAAGTGTGGAGTCTTGTTTGTGCTGTTTTTCATTATGCATCACCAGTGTTGAGGAAGCTTCTGGATCAAGCGCTGTTGGACCTTCAAGTTAAGTTTTTGTTTGTATTTTTGTATAATGTGGTATATTGATATTTTCGTGTTTTCTCTTTAAACTCTAAATTGTCTTTTCTGTCTTTCTATCTGATCTTTTATATTAGGATAGGTCTGTCTATTTATTTGCTTCTTTGAGCTTGCTTCTTAGTTTGTTGTTGTTTTCTCTTTCCTTTTGTTCTGTTCCTTTTCTCTACTTTCTGGGTAGGACCTAGTCTGTATGTGTATATGTTGATAGCTAGTTAAATTTGTTCTGTCACTGTTTGTCTTAGTATTGAGTAGTATTTTAATATACATATCTTGTTATATTATAGAATAATTGTACTTATAGTTTATTTAGTGTATTTTCACTGAAGTGATCTGTTAGTGCTTACTGTAAAAGATAGCTTTCAGCACCTCATTGTTGACTGTAGTTTTTGTTTAGTTTATTGTGTAATACTATATTTGTGTGTTCAAGGGAGGAAGGGTGGTGAGTTTAATCCATTTTTGACCTCTCGTGGGAAAAGAGTGGATTAGACCGATTCTTTTAGGGTGCGGCTGTGTTTGTTTTGTGGTGGAGTCTGGCAGACTGGATTTCCTGCGACTGCCCTGCTTAACATTCCAAGCCCTGTTGGTGTTAGGTGTATTCGTGTAGTGTGTATTTATATTGTTTTGTACATTCGGTACTTCTTTTGTTGTGTTTGAGTGGTGTGTTCTCTTGTCCCATCTTGCTGTCTTGTAGATACGTTTGCAGGTGCCCCTTGTTTTCGTTAATGCGCAGTCACGTAGTGTATATATTTATCTACCTCTACTTTTCGTGGACTATCATCTTGTTCCTCGTGACTGAAATTTTGTTTTCGTAGTGTGATGTGTGTGTTTCTTTCATCTGTGTAGTGCTCATTTTGTCAAGGGAGACACTACCATAGCATAGACTATTAAGATTAAGTATATTTTGAGTATTATCTCAGTATAGCACCAGTGTGGGTGCTAGTAACGGACTATATAGAAACTGATTTATTGTCAAGGTGATATAGTGGTGTCACAGAGCACCAGTAAATTTCATCAGTTGTTATTATACAACTGTCGACTATTGTAAGTCTGTTGAGTGTATCACAGAGACTAAGTGGTCAGAAAGACCAAATTTTCACAGTTATGAGACAGTAGCCAAGTGGCAAAGTAAAACTATATACTATATGAGATAAAGGTTTATGATATGTATACAGTGAGAGGTGGGGTGTTATATACTTACAAACACACACACACACACACATATATATATATATATATATATATATATATATATATATAGGAGTAGTGATATCATATTTACTGTTATTATTGCATATTTTGGTAACCAGAGAGTTATCTGGTGATATAAGTGAACTATGTACTACTGAGTAATCGTGTAGCATAATCTATAGCCAGTGATAATAGTGAGAATTCTGAGTGTACATCACGGATCTACAGGCTTTCAATCAGATTGGGAAAGAATGTGGCTACACTGCCAAGGAAGTAAGTGACTATGCCAAAGCTGAATTTTATTCAGTTGAAAATCAAAAAGCTTTACAGGAGAAGGAAGAGAAGGAAAAGAAAGAGAAGGAGGATAAGGAAGAGAAGGAAAAGAAAGAGAAGGAAGAGAAGGAAAAGAAAGAGAAGGAGGAGAAGCGGGAGAGAGAGATTCGAGCTGAAGAGCTAGAGATAAAAAGAAGAGAATTCGAGTTACAAGAAAAGAAGATGAGAGAAGATAGAGAATTTGAATTAGAGAAGGAGAGAATGAGGATTGATAAGGAAATAGAATTCAAGAGACTGGAGGTGGGTGCGAGTAGTCAAAACTTGATTCCTGGCTAGTCCCATCGTCCATTTAGACTGCGTCTGCCGATTTCTGATGAGAAAATCGACAGTTTAGATTTTTTTCTTGAGAGGTTCGAGGCCGAATGCGTTGCCTGGAGGGCTGACAGAGATCAGTGGCCATCTCTGCTATCGACGTTGCTAGCGGGGTCTGCGATGGAGACTTTTTATAGCCTCCCGCTAGATGAAAGGGCCAATTACGACAAAGTAAAGGTGAGGTTTCTCCGGAAGTTCCGTCTGACTGCTGACGGCTACCAGACGCGTTTTAAAAACGCGATGCCAAGCGCAGACCAGGACTTCGAGGACTTTACCTCGAAGATAAAACTTCTGTTCAATAGATGGATTGAGATGGAGGGGATAAACAAGGACTATAATCCCTTGCGAGATTTGATGCTATGGGACAAAGTTCTGTCCTCATGTTCTACTGAGTTGGTGGCGTTTCTCCAAGAGCGCCAGCCAAAAGACATCGATTCTATGGCCCAGTTGGGATACCATTATGTCCTGGCCCACCCAGGCAAACCCATCCACAATTCAGGTCTGTCAGATGACTTAGTTGCCAGTGTCGGCAAAGTTCAGCGCCATCCTTGGTGAAATCAGTCGGACAGGGGCCAAGAGCAGAAGTATGAGAAGGCTTCCAGCCCCTATCAGCCGCGTAGAGGTGACTATGGGAATTTTCGATCTCATAGGCATGGTCGGCCGAGGTGGCAAAACCGACAATATGATAGTTATAAGGACAGAGGGGAGCACCAAACGCGAAAGCGGGTACGCTTCGAGGACTCTCGGGATGAAGACCGGTTTTGGTATAAAGCAAAACATTCCAAGCAGAGGAGTGGTTCCTCAGAGAGTCGATCTTCCGACTCGGATGCGGGATCTTCGTCATCGAGATGCTCCAGCAAAGGTACACGCGATGAGAAGAAGAATCGCATGTGTTCCAGTTGTGGTGGCAAGAAGCATTGCGCTGACAGGTGCCCCACCCCAATGGAACACGTGAGTTCTGCATTTGTGTTGGACACAATCAATAGTGAAGATTGTGCGGGTTGTCTTCCTTTGTTCCACACGAACGAGAGGGTGGTGCTTCAATGTGGGCATGCGATACCATGTCTGTCAGCAGGCCATGAGACTGGCAAGGTGGATCTCCACAAAGGCATGGTGGAGAGGAAACCAGTCTCCGTGTTGAGGGATACTGGACGCACCACAATTGGGGTGCGTCGGTCATGCATCGACGACTCCTGCCTTACAGGCAAAACTGTAAAATGCACCACGTTTGGGAGCAAAGTTGAGTCTTACCCCCAGGCATGCATCAATGTGGACACCCCGTTCCTCTCAGGTAGAGTGAACACGTTCGTTCTCGATGATCCTATTGCAGATTTAATCGTCGGCAATGTACGCGGGGTGCATAATGCCGTGGGTGTGGTTGGAGCAGAGACTCCACAACACCAAAGGTCCGAGACGGATGATCGGGTGGTCGATGTAGCACCACCTGACAACAAGGTTGTTCGCAGACGTGGGTCACGACAAATACCAAGCGACATGACTAGGAGCAGTAGGGGTATTTACGAGGGTCCGAAAGCTAGTGATCGCACAGTTTTGGTGCATAATGTTCCCCTGAGTGCGAGTTAGCGCACTCTCAGAATAGTGTTTGATGAGGTCACACCGGTTAGATTTGTGGAGGTACTGTCATTGCGCAACAATACCAAAATGGCGTGGGTGACTTTTGCGAATAGTTGGGGTGCACGTAAGGCAGTTAGGCAGAAGCATATGTCCTCGCTTCAGAACCATCTGCTAATAGTTCAGCAATAGTAGGGTTAGGTTTCGGGTTCGTGCTTGGTAAGGTGTTTCGGTTGATGTGAACCGAACCTGAGTTGCTCTGACCCATGCCCCCAGTTCTATGCTTATATTAGTATGTGAATTTTGTAAACTTGTAATGATGATGTAATGCCTAGCAATGCATATTTATGTTATAACATGTTATGCTTTACAATGTATGTTAGTCGAAAGTTGTTGCCAGCAGAAACTAGAAACACTACAATTGAGAGAGAGTGCCTTGCAATTGTCTGGGCGGTGTCTAAGTTGGCATGATATCTGTTGGGGGCGCATTTTTTCCTCCAAACAGATCACAAACCACTGCTATTTTTGCAGTCGGCTAAATCCACCAGTGCTAAATTGCTGCAACAATTCAACTTTACGATTTTACCAATTCAGGGTGTATATAATGTTGTAGCAGATGTTCTGTCCAGGTTATGAGGTTGGTGGGGGACAGGAACATCTGAAGAGAGTACTTTGTAGAATCTATGTAAGAAATGTATTATGACTATTAGAATTGATATTTCATGATGATGTATTATGGTATACAATGTATATGTTATGATGCCACAAAGGCAATATGTGTGAAGGTGTATCCAACGCATAGATTTATCATGTTATCATATACCTATGGTTATATTGTGGGAGATGTTTGTTGATACGATGACACGATATTTGATTAGTGACAGTTAGTTATATAGATGTGGTGGAACATGCACTGGATTTGGGCTACACCAGGGTTAGACAGTCTTTGTTATATTTCACGACTGTCAGTACCTGGTGTGGGTGTGTACATGTTTCCTTGTATTTAGTCTAGTGAGTGGGAAGGCATGTTTGATAATAGTCTTGAACAACTTTGGCATTCTCTAAGTAGTTGAGGAGGTGCCTTCTCGGCATGGTCGTTGCCCTTACTCCGAAGGGGGTGGGGCTTGTCTCCTCCAGTGGAAGAAAACTTCGTTTTCTTTCTTGGGGGGTGGATGTCACAGTATAGACATTCGCCGAAATTTTGAGTTGGTCACGCTTTAAAAAAAACCCGTTTGGTCAGCTGACCGGAAGGGGAAGTGAACGCTAATTTTGGCGCGATAAGGGAGTGTGTTACTGACCATTGACAAGGGTGGTCGTATATATGTTGCCCTGTCAGCATTCTGCTGGGATTTGGATGCCATGGTTGTCCATTGACAGAGTTTGTCATTTGTTCTTGTGGTCAGGATTAATTTTGCATAATTCTGAAGTGGTGGTGCAGTTTTTTCTAGTGTTTTTTTTTCCGTAGACCATCGTTGATAAGTCAGTTACATTTAGGCATGGCTTTGTCATAGTGTAGGACTGAGCTAGTGAGCGAAAGTCATAGCGATGGTGATTTGGTAGGATATATACCTGCGAGTTTATTGTGATAATGCTAGATTGAGTTGTTGAAATTGGCATTTCTATTTTTGCATCCATTATATATGTATTGCTAGCCGTGTGTGGCTTCTGTGTGTGCATTATGTTTAAAAGGGAAACTTGCCTTCTCAAGGTGTTATAGTTAAGTATCGTCAGCTAGTCTTTGTTGTGGTCATACTCTTGGATAATGAGCCTTAATAGTACTATTAGTATGATCCATATGATGTTGCTGTTAAATCCACAACATTACTAGTTCTTGACAGTAGGCAAACATGGACGAACCAAACTTTCAATAAATTATGGCACAAAGAATTACACAATAGCACCAGAAAAAAAATGACTGCACAGCTAAATAGATACGGGTCACAGGAGACCAACACAGTGTGCTCAGAAAAGTTACACGGCCGATAACAGCCGAATTTCCATTGCGGGAAATCTGCGACATACGTACAAAACGTCTGACGAAAGCCCGTATTGCTACAAGATGAATCTTATCGTCAGAACACCCCCAGCCGTACCGCATAGTACAACATTAAACACATAACCTAAAGAGTGAGTAATTGTACCAAAGATGGGCTCAAAACCAACATATGAGTGGACCACGACAATAAAACAAAGCCACTTAGCTTTCGACGGCCGAACCTCACAAGAGCATCTCTTCGAAAGGCATCGGAAAAAAAAACTGTCTGTGTCCAATCCTGGTTGAGCAAGGTACTTGATCATCGACAATACGAAGCAGCATCGAAAGGCATTTAACGATCTGCTTGAGCATAATTTGAGGCACGAATGAATGTTGATTTGTACATTCAAACGAGGTACTTGAACGAAAATTCTTGTCTGATATCCTGGTACATCATCTTTGATCGTTGGTTTTGACCTTCACGCGTGTCGACTAGGTGAAAAAATGTTATCTGCATACAGCTAAATTCAAACGGTTCTTCTCGATCGTGCAGCAGTGAACTTCCGTCACCGTACATGAAAAATATGAGTTTGCGCAGAAATATGCATGACGACGGGGCTTAAAATAGCTTGGCTAAGCATAGACGAAAAACTTGAAAAAAATTATCATTCCCCAATACGCTGGTCCACCAGAAATTTGGTGTTAGAATGAATCTTGAGATCATGATGTTGATTATTTTTACTGGCTCAGTTGAAGGTGCACGTGTTCATTGTTGAAGCGAATGTCGTTTTCGTGGTTCGTGTTCTCAAGATATTATATTTGCATATGAAGACACCATGACTGATACAAGAACATTGAAACTGGTCAAAACTGTAGGCGAGGCTTGTAGACGATTAGACGACATTTATTAGACGTATCGGTAATCATCTTAACGACAAGTATAATCAATACTGGCAATACAAGGAATCGCTGGTTTGCATGGCATATAAAAATACGTTGCGTGCGCATCAACAAGTCTTTGACCGATTCAACTATCAATTAGTCGAGGCACGAGCTAGTTGGAGCACTGCGGTAAAGATGAAGATATATGGCTTCCTAAAATTTCATAAAAAAAGGTGGCTAAACTTTCATTTTTAGCAACACCCCATCATGGCTGATCAATAACGTAATGGCGTAATAGCTCATCATAAAAGCCACATGAAGAATACGTTTGCAAACTATAATGTATCCCACAATAGGGAACAATACAAACATACGTCTCTTATGGGCGATGTCTACTTGAGAAAGGCCACGAACGTTAATCGTTTAGTAGCAATCGCGGACGATTGCTAACGTCACAAAGAGACACTGCACCATTCAATAGTAGTATTAGTAGTGCGTTATCGTCTCAAATAAAAATCATTTATACAAAGTAAAATGCGCTCAGCTATTTCTCTGAAATTATAGGCAAATGCCTGAGAGCATAAACATATCTTAACAGTCCAGCTGAAACTGATGCAGTTCAGTTTTTCTCTTCTGAGTATAGCTTGTTGTTTGTTGTGTTCAATGATGTTAGTTTCAGTTGGATTATTTTCCATTTTGAATCTTGCAGCAGATGCCTGATCACGAATCTCTTGGAGTTTTCTGTTCCCGAACGGTTTGTAATTATGCCTTCTGCCTCTGGGTACATTCTTGTTGGCAGCTTCCAAGACTATATTTGTTAGTATCTTTGTATTTTTCTTCACATTTGTTGTTTCAAAGTGTACTTCCAGTTTTTCTTCTGTGAGAGTTTGGTAGGCATTCCAGTTTGCCTTTTTGTAGTTCCAGCTGGCAATTTTATGTCTTTTATTGTGAGGATGATAGGTTAATAGTCACTCCCCCAAGTTGTTTGGTTACTGCTCTTTCTGTTACACGCTGGATATTATCTGTTGGAAAAGCAAGATCTGGGGTGCTCTGAGATTTCCATCGTCTGGAGTAGAAGGTTAGCTCTGCTTGTGGCTTGTTTATGAGGACTAGTCGGTTTTCTATCATCCAGTCTTCTACTTCTTCTCCTCGTGAGTCCATGGCTGGGTATCCCCAACTGAGTGAGTAGCTGTTGAAGTCTCCCACTATGATGTGGTTTGAAAAGGGAATTTTTCCTAAGGTTTAGTTTTTTGATGTTTGGGCAGTAGAAGTTTGCAACAAACGGGGGTTCTTGTGTTGTGTGTAGTTTGAGATGTTCAGAAACCTCTAGGTTCCGTGCGATTTCTTTAATGGGGATATTGTTTCTTACCAGAGGGATGATCCCACCTTTGTGGCCTAGTCTGTCTTGTCGGAAACATTCAAAGCCTCTGATAGAGAATCTGCAGCTTTCGTTCAAGTGAGTTTCCTGGATGCAAAGAACATCTATCTTTTCTTTCTGAAGGAATTCTGCAATTCGTTTTTTTCTTCATTACACCCTCACTGTTCCACTGCATAATCTTAATTGTATTATTTTTGGTTTGACCGGTAGCTCTCCTCTGCTTTATCCCGGGTCCCCGATACGCAGTCATTGTCAGCAGCCTTTGGTGGACCCTTTCGAGGCTGGGGGTCCGGGGCCCCGCCTGCCTGGTGATGATCCACAGTAGCAGCCTCCATTTCGTGTAATAAAGCCGAGCATAGTCTTTAAATGTATGATGCGTACATGTCACATTTCCATTGCTGGGTATTCACGCCTATTACTAATAGTATACTAGCCGCCATTAAAAACGCATCGAAATCGTGACATGTTTTCACTGTTGAAATGTTTATGCAAGTGAGTGATTTTAAAACCCCGAAAGTGTGCAAGTGATGAAGTTCATGAATTCCCACTTTATTGTCGATGTGATGTTTACTTCAAATTTTGCGTGCTTCTTGCAAAACAAGGTTTTTGATAAATTCTGGCTTTATTAAAAGTCGAATCACATTGAAATTTGGCACACGCATTAGTCAAGTTTCAGCGAGTGAAAAGTCATTATCTGTTTTCATCGAAAGTCTGTTAATGTTTTTGTCATGCCTCGACTGTCGTCACAAGAGCGATGGCAAGCTGTTGGTATGCTCAGCAGTGGAATGGCGACCAGAGAAGTTGACAGGCATTTCAGTTGTGACCAGTCCACTATAGTGAGGCTGAACCAGCGATTTCGGGCGACAGGTACCAACAATGACCGTCCCAGGCTTGGTCAACCTCGTGTAACAACACTAGCTCAAGATCGCCAAATTCTATTGTTACATCTGTGCATGGAACGCCATACCCCAAACATTTTTCGAGACACTCTGCAATAGCATGAGACGCCGATGCCAAGCCTGTGTTGATGCTGTAGGGGGTCATACGCGGTATTAATGATGGCTGTGACTGAATGACAGTGAGTGCGACTTTTGTTTTTACACCTAGGGTTGACAACTGCTTAGGAGCCGGTTCTGAATTGTCTCATGTTTAATAATAAAGCAAATTTGGGTTAGTAAATGGATCAGAAATGTAAAATTAGTGGTTTCATGTATTTTAAATTTAGCACAACGAGTTGTGGTTCATAAACTAATGCGATTGTTGTGGTTGAGTTGAAGTGTTAGAGTATTTGTCGAGTTAGACAATGGTAGTGAAATCGACAATGATAGTGAACTGGCAAAATTATAGATTACACATAGATATTGTGTAAATAAGGTGAACTTGAGACCCACCTGGAAGAGGATTCATTAAAGTTATCTCTCTCTCTCTCCAAGCCTCAGCACACTTAAATAGTCTAAGCACCACCCACTCTCTCTCTCTCTCTATTCTCTTGTCAAAATAGAGACTATAGTAAAGAGCTTGTAATATTAAGTATGGATGAAAGGTTCGTGAACAGCGCGTTAATAAATGAGTAAAATTTATTAAAGAAGAAATATATATATGAAAATAATGTATATCAGCACAACAACATAAGACAATCTCAGTAATCACATTGAGTATACAAATATGCCATTACGCACCAACGAACTCACAAACCACCAACATAAAACCTGTAGAACACCGAGAAATGAATAAACAGAGTTCCAATCCGTCCGCTTTCGTGGGACCAAATGCAATAGCTCCAGTAAGTGGTTTTACGTGTAGATATCATCCATAGGTGACGGAATAACATAAATAAATCCACTGTAGGCGCTATCGTTGGTTACACCCTAATGGCGAGATAGGATGTAGATGACTCTGTCTATCTTCGGCTGCCCGCTCATATGTGCGGGGTTTTAAAGACCAGAAACACACACAAGACGAGGTTACTTTAGGACAAATGGTCCATTGCGCTATTATCCCGGCGCATGAAATTTGGCTTGGTGGTAAATCCGGTTGGGCTGGCTTGAACACTTATTTGTGACTGTGTGCTCCGTTTAAGCACAACGTTTGGCGATTTAAATTCTGTTGAAGACGCTGGACTGATAGATGTGTTGGAAGCCACAATGCTCTGACTGGTGATCAAGAGGCGAGTAGGAAACCACTACTGCCAAATTCAATTTCAGAATTTGCTTTGGCTCCTTACACACTGCGTGAGCTATTTTCCTGTTAGAGGGATGGGCGTTGACAAAGGGTTGTATTTCAGGTAGGAGTGACAACTCGTGGTGCTAATTGCGTTCAATAGCCGTGAGAGCGATGAGAATGTTACGTTCGTCGCCTGACTGGACTCTTGCGATAGAAATGCAGTATATCCTGAAACTGAGACCCAAAAAAGAGACGACCTTTACATCAAGCAAACAATAAAATTACAATAACGTTATACTAAACGGTTAAGCTCCACTATGGGATTTAGAATTATTTTTTAATCATTGCTATGATAGTCCTGGGCTGTCCTTTTCCATATGAGTCACTCTCCTGTTACTTCCACTCTATCAATTATCAGCATGCGCCTGCATAGGCTAATATATTTTGTACACACATGTACCTGTCAGTAAATGTTCTGACAGCAAAATCTACTCCGTCCTCTTCCAACTCAACATAAGGGATATCTCCCTGTAGTTCCAGCTGACTGGATATGCTATTCATCTTACAACATTAAGTGAATTTACATAAAAATACAGCATTTGACATTACATAATAAATGGTATGCGCCCTTTGGGGTCGATACACAAAAAGGGAAAAATATTAACCTCCCAAAATTGAATACATGGAAAATGCAATGTTTTTGCTATAATAATACAGTTGTAACTGAAACCTAAGATATAATGTTATCTATGGCTGGTGACTGCTTCCAGTGAAAGTTATAAACTGGTGTCTAACTACACAAGTAGGCATATAAAATTTCCACACAACCATTAGAAGTTTCTGTCAGAAAGTAATAAGTGACTATCTCCTATGATAGGAAACTCTTTACAGAGCGATACAACAGGAAGCAATCTGATCATCAGAAGAAGTCCCCCCGTCCGACAAGTGTTTCGGCCCTATATACTCCTTTACACTCTAAGGGGGGCGGGCCCACTTGGGTCATGACTCCCAAGCGTCTCAGCTTCCTGTTGTCTTGCATCGAAAATGAACCCATTTCACTTATGGTAGCAACTTTAAATTCCACAACTCCGCCAGCCGTGGAGGCAATTGTGAAAGTAACAAAGAGAAGACAAATTATTCCGTTCGTTCCGTCGCACACACTGAGACACCAGCGCGAAGTCAACGAGTCGCCACTGCGCGTTCCCCACTGGACTTTTGATACTGACACCCCTTATAGTATACACCGCTTGTCGCCCCTGAGTCGCAGCCCGTTCACTAGTCCACCACAAACCTCAGCGTATTGTGGACTTAGAAAAATTCCTGGTGTTTTCTGTACCGCAGCGTTTATTGTTACGATCTCCATTCCCCATTGCGGTTGTTCCACAGCCAGCCTGATGCCTTTTCGGCAGTTTCACTAAGCCTCTTCAGGGCCCTTGTTCTCGACTGTCCCCTCAGCCCCAACAGTTTCAATAGATCATACACTGATGCAGCCACAAGCCCTCTTGCGCCCACTTCAACAGCCATGACCCTTGCAGTGAACCCATCGTGTCTCAGATCCGCGGCCAGATCACTATACTTGGCCGCTTTGAACGAATGTTGCTCATCTAATCTGGATTCAAATGGCACGGTCAGTTCAATCAGTATGACCTGAAGCGTTGCTGCAGAATGAAGCACTATATCCGGCCGTCTCCGCGATTTTCGGATACTCTCTGGATATGCCCCTCGTCCAGGTAGGTCTACCGCCATCTCCCAATCATTTGCACAATCAAGAAGAGATGGTAAACTGCTACCAGGTTTATTCGGTTTGGGGTGTGCTGACTTTCCTGCCCTCAGAA
Organism: Oreohelix idahoensis; assembly: GCA_024509875.1. Lineage (NCBI taxonomy): Eukaryota > Metazoa > Mollusca > Gastropoda > Stylommatophora > Oreohelicidae > Oreohelix > Oreohelix idahoensis. The sequence goes on along the minus strand of JAMPIV010019420.1, from coordinate 325,651 downwards.
AGTATGTGTTTGCGGTGTCTGGCCGGACTTTGCTATTCGCCTTCATTCTTGCCAGATCTATTGTCGCAGCAAGCTCATTTAGCACTTTGTTATGGCGCCAAGTGTATCGCCCTTGCCCTAATGACACCTTACACGCTGAGAGCACGTGTTCAAGTGTCTGCCTCCCCTGGCACAGGGGGCACTGCTCATCATCCGACTTTCCCCATTTCACAAGGTTGGTGGCCGATGGCAGCAGGTCATACAGTGATCTGACAACGAAGCTGAGCCTAAGAGGTGCCATATGCCATATATCATTCCATGTCAAGGACCTCTGCAGGGCTCCTTCCCATGTAGTCCATTGGCCTTGTTGGACCTGCTGCACTGCTTTTTGCAACCTCTTATCATTCTCAGCTTCTCGTATCTCCTGAACTACCATGTCTCTGCGCTCCCTGCTTGATGCCTTGGACCACCAGTGGATGTCGCCATGACCAAATCCCCGTCTATTCGTTTGTGTGTATCCGATTACCTCCCTCAGTTTGAGTGACTCTTGGGCAGCATCAACAGCTTCTTCCACTTTCCACTTCCTTCCCGTTTTCAGTGTGGGCTGAATGGACTTAACCACGTCATCAGCTGACTCGCGTAGCATCATTGCAAGCCTTGCCTTTCCAACTTTGTACTCTTCAACAACTGACTTGAAAGGAAGCAGAAGTTTTGACTTTTTGCAGTACAGTGCTACATCTGACAGACCTGGTGGTACTCCTAGCCATTTTCTCATGAACTTGTTGACCTTCTGCTCTATGGCTTCCACTGTACTTGTGCTTATTTCATATATAAGCAGTGGCCACAGCAACTTTGGTATCAACATGAACTGGAGGCACCACAGTTTGAACTTCCCCAGGAGTCTGCTTTGGTCTATGATCTGTAGCCCTCTGTCTGCCATTTCTATTGTCTGTTGCACTGCCTTTGAGTCTTTTAATGAGGCATCGTACACCCTGCCAAGACTTTTAACAGGTTCCTCAATGACAGTTTTATGGTGCCTGCACGTCACTATTCAGTTTTAAGTGAATAACCCACACCGCTGACATTTCCTTACAGTAATGACAGTTATTTTAGCCTACTCTTAACCCAATGGTAAGCACTGAATGGACTCAGATTCTACGCCTAGTAAGCATCTGTTATCGTAAGTTTACCATTAACCTATTGTAAACAATAACACTGACACCTGACTGCTTCGTCACCCGTTAACTAAGGCGGTAGGCGGCGCTACATTATCACTGAATTAATTACCGGGAGAAATCCTCTAAATGATTTCAAGTCACACTCCTAACAGGTATATATAAAAGCTAATATGAATATATATATATTATAAGAGATGTCTACTTACCCCGAGAATGACGAGAGAATAGGCAACACATTTAGTTCTGTGTTAACGTCTGCCTTAGTCTCATTTGGTCATCACGGGCAGGAAAATTTTACGAGTGTGCTTGACTGATTAAAACCCTCTAAATTTATAGTCTACAAGTGACGCTACCCCAGGACACCTGGCATCGCCTGTTCCCACAGATGTTCGGCGTATAACGTAATCACGAGTAAGACAAATGTTATTCTAAAATCTACATCACAAGCAACAACCGCGAGCAAGTTTCATATATAAGACGTAATATTTCTGAGAGCGGAATTGAGCCGCAACAAAATCTCCCAGAACGAACGAGAGTTTTGTCTCCCCTTGATCTCGCTACCCACTGTATTAGGCAAGGAAAGTTCCAGACCCGCCTTTCCTTGAATAGAGATCTGGTAGTTAGCCTTAGAAATCTTTTTCAGGACGGTAAACGGCCCTTGCCATCCGATCCTCAGTTGGTTGTTCCCGGTAGGGTGTAACACCAAAACTTTATCTCCTGCTTCCAGTTCTCTCTCTTTCGCGACTTTCCTGTATCGGTTAGCGTGCTTTGTGCGTGCTCGCTTAAAGTTACTTGTTTCTAGGTCCCATCCTAGTTTCAACCTATCCTTCAATTCCGATACATATTTACTTGCTGAGACGACTGTCTCATCAGCCTTCTGGTCTGTCAGCGACCATAGTAAGGCTTCGAGCGGGCCCTTAATGGGTCTGCCGAATAAAAGCGTAGCTGGCGGAAATCCTGTGGACGTATGATGAGATTCTCGGTAGCCAAATAAAGCTGCAGGAATACAAAGATCCCAATCGTCAGGTTTCACTTGTGCCAGTTTACTTAGCATCATGTTGAGGTTTCCGTTAACACGTTCCACTAGCCCATTTCTGGCCAGAGTGTAAGGCTTTGTGTAGATGTGTTGGGTCCTCAAGATCTTCACGATCTCATCCATCAACAGGTTTCGGTATGGAGATCCGTTATCCGTCAACACTTGCTGAGGGAATCCCAACTGAGTGAAAATCTGCACGAGGGCTTCTGCGACATGCTTGGCATCTGCGCATGTTAGCGGGATAGCTTCTGCCCATAAAGTGCATGTATCGACTAAGGTCAGGATAAACCTGTTCCTTCTTTTAGTCCTTTCTAGGGGTCCTAAAATGTCGATCACAACCCGTTCGAATTGTGTTCCCACTATTGGCATTTCACCCAACGAGACTGGGGGTGTCCGTTGCTTGGGTGGTACACGTTGGCACTGGGCACATGATTTGACATACCTGATAATATCAGTGTTTACTCCTGGCCACCAATAATGAGTGGTTATCCGTTGGTTGTGGCGTTCTGTCCCATATGTCCGCTGAAGGGAAGAGAGTGCCCCATTTCTAGGATTTGGCTTCTCTACTGTTTCGGTACTAGGAGCTGATTGTAAGCTTGGTCAGGCTTGCCCGTTCTGCGATAAAGTACGCCATCCTTAGAAAAGATTTCCCCGTGTTGTCTAGGGTCTTTGGCTATGGGCAGTTTCCTAAAGCAGGGTGCCAAAGTAGGGTCCTTTTGTTGCGCCTCTTTAAGTTCCATAGGTAACAAATTTGGTGCAGGCTCCCGTTCCTTCTTGGCTTGCCCTCTTGTAGTTACTGCTGCCACAATTGGCTCTTCCGGTTTCCCAATAGACACGTATTTACCGCCAAGTATGACCGGGTAGATGGGGTCATCCATAACAGCTGCTTTGATCACACCTCTGACAAAGTCAGAGTGTATCTCCACCCATGCGATGGGAAGCGCTGTATGTGCCTCACTCTTAGAAACTCCACAAAGTTCGACGGTCTCTCCTGTCTCTTGACCGGGTTTAACCAGGTGTCTGGCAACAATGCAATCATAAGAAAGCCCCGTGTCAAATAAACAAAAAGTTTGAGAACCGTTCAAAGTAATAGTACCTCGCTTTGAGGGTCTATCCCCAACAGGTTGGGAATCACTGTCAATAATTCCGCCTTGCGAGACTGTTAGCAAGCATCCGATGCGTTTAGGCTCAGTGTGCTCGCTCTGATCATATGTCCCGTGCTCCGGGGTTCTCCCTTTGCAACCTTGTCCTTTCTGGCTGTGCTGCCATGAAGGGCGGTCGGGTTGATCAGACTGTTTACTGTGGTTGGGGTACTTGTTTTTGTAGAACTTGGATTTTTCAGGAGAGGGGTTTTGAGGTCCAGTTTCTCTGTGGTTATTCTGATTAGAAGCATGAGAAGCATGAGAAGATTGGTCTAGATTATTTTTCCAAAAATGCTCTTCTGTCGGTTTACGTTTTGAGGCCGGTAATTCAGCCAGCGTATTTTGATAACGCTCAGACTTTTCCAAGATGTCTTCAAGCTTTTCTGCACCCTGCACAGCTAAAAATCTCCGGGTATCAGCGGACAAAGTGTTCTTTATTTGTTCTGTTAAAACAAATTCCTCCAGACCTTCATAGGTAGAGGGAAGCTGTGAAAGCTCAAGGCACTTTGTCAAATATCCCTTCAAACGAGATGAAAACTGCTGGAAAGTTTCAGAGCTCTCTTTCCTGCTGTTGCGAAACAGTTGCAAAAATTTGCGAGCATTCATTTCAAAATGCTCAAGCAACGCTTTCTTCAACATGTCATAGTTGTCTTGTTGGCTGCTCTCCAGTTTGGCGTAAACCTCATACGCAGAACTTTTTAAAGCCTGGGAAAGCTTCATATTCCAACGCGACCTCTCTAAACCGTACAGAGTTGCAATTTTCTCAAATTTTTCTAGATACGTGTCAATCTTCTCATTAGGACAAGGGAAAGATTCTAGCGCAAAAGACATAGCAGTGAGATGAGTAGATTGTGTGTTAGAAGGATCAGTTAAAGAGGAATGAGGAGAAGACTCTCCATTGCTGGAGGTAGAGGCAGCACCACGGCTTTGGAACTCTAGAGTCTTAAGTGCCAGCTCATGCTGTCGTCGTTGCTCATTTTCTCTTTCCTCATGCTGTCTCTCCTTCTCCTTCTCTCTTTCCTCATGCTGCATCCTGCGAATTTCCATTTCCTCGTCCATCTTCTTCTGCTGTAATAGACGGTCTGCTTCTTCCTCCCTCCTAGCTTCTTCTTCTTTCCTCTCCGCATCATATCTCTCAAGTTCGTCTTTGACAAAAGCTTTCGCTTCTTCTCCGTCCAAACCTTCTCTCGCCTCGTCCCTGAGGAGCTGTCTCAGTTTTGCCCTCTCGGCCATAGTAGATAGCTGACTGGGACTAGTCGAGAAAGAAAAAGAAGAAAAGGATACACTGGTTCCTACCACTTGCGAGAAATTAGAAGAAAAAAAATCAAAAAAGGTGATATTCTTTAACCAGGGATACCTCCTCCAAAAATAAATAGTATCTAACTATCGCTGCTATTAATCGGCAATTAAGCACCTAATGCAGACGACTACGCCAAATAAATGGTAGTTAAGATTACTCCTTGAAAAATAAGTTGCTACAGTGGAAGCAAAATAATTATTGCAAAAATTTAAAGAGAAAAAAAAATTCCCTTAATTTTTAATCCACTATCAAGTTCACCCCTGAAGATAGTTAGGGTAAGGGAGGCAATTTACAGGACGTAATTGTCTGAACGCACTCCTTAGCTTTGCTCAAACACCTACTTCTTCAAAACCCCTGTGAATGTTATAAACTCACAAACTTTACCAGCGTTTAGTATTACAAAATCAGTAATTAACATATATTCCGACAAAATCAACCTGTAACTCCAATGTATATATGCTCAAAATGCTGTGGAAAACCCAATTATTAAATGTGTGGTCAACACGCCCATAAACAGATCGATACGTCTAGGGGATAAATTATTTTTTAAAAATACAAAACTCACAAGACATCACACTCTCACTCTATATCAGAATAAAGAAAATTAATCCTGCAAACGAGCTGATATTCGTATTTGCTCAGGACTAGAGTTCAATTCCCGGAAAAACGAGCCACCATTCTGTCGTCTCGTTTTCCTGTTCAAAAGCTCAAAATCCCGTTAGACGAGCCAACCATTCTGTCGTAGATTTTTGATAGGGAAATTAAGACTTGGGTGGGTCCCTTCTGAATAGGTTAGAATGAGTGATAGCCACAGTGAGATGTGATATTAGAAATAGAGTTCCACGAGTGAGATGGTAGAAATGTATAGAGGCTGTCCCGGAAAATCGAGAATCTCTCTCTCTCTTTCCGCCTATCTTCTACAACAGATCCAAAGGAGTCAGACAGTCTATAAAAAGTATGTATATTAATATATATCTATCCACTCACGTGCACGCACATACAAGTGACGACAGTTAGACACACAGACGTGGGAACAACTATAACAATGATTATATAGATATTATGGGAACGAACTGACCACCACACTGAAATAAATGTAGGTATAGTTTAATTATCATAGTAAACTTACATCACAACATATAAAATACATCAAAAGCATACACATAGTCATAAAAATCAAGGAATGCTACAATAGTGCTAGACCCGTTTGTATGGTTCTCCCCCGGATATATAGCTCACAGTCCCGTTAGAAGAAAGTGATAACCCCAAAGAGTTACAGATATATATGATTGAGTCTATGGTTTCCCCCTTTTAAGGTATGGACAGACTTGATACTCTGCTTTTCTAAGGGTAAATATTGTTAGCAATAACTTTCATAAAGGAAGTTACAACAATTAAGAAATCACTCAGTCCTGCATTCACTCTATTCATTCAGCAGTGATCACGTGCATTTGCGCATACTCACAGCTTTGGTAGCCACTTCTGGAAAATACAATTTTTCGGGACAGTTACCTACAGAATCGTCAATGGCAGCCTGGACCACGAAATCCGCAGTTCCAAAAAGACGAGTTGAATTCTCTGCTTTCGGGAACGATTCCTTTGGGGTGCTTATTTGTCGAATGTCTGTTTAAGTCACATAAAATTGTCCAGGTACGAACGTTAATAGCAAGCACAGTGTCACTAGCTTAGTTTCTAGAAATAAGGAATGTCAGGTCGGTGGGTTCTTTCAGGATAGGACTATAATCGGTCACCACATCACTTGTCAACTCCGTCGGAATGTTACTGACGTTAATAAGTTACTTGCCACACAGGCTAAAAATGTATTAGAGTTTTTCTCAGGAAGAATTTAATATGGCGCGATAGGCCTGTTTCTTCATTTATCCTTAAAGTGCTCGTAACAATTTTGAACCAAGTCACTCTAAGGAAAAAGGGGTTAGTTCTTCACATGTATTTACTCTGTACTAACGCCGGCAAAGTTTGGGTCACCCCAGTATTCACTCCACACACAGAACTACAGACTAAACCATGAACTAGAATACTGCAATCTAATGGTAGTCTAGAACTCGGCAAAATGGCCAAGATCTCAGACTTCGCCAAAACAGATATTTTGATCTAGCACAGCGATCTGTCTACTGCAAAATTTAGGAGCAAGAATGAAAATCTAGTTTAACATTCTGGATACTATTTATCAAACGGACAAAGAGGTGAACTTTTATTTCGCAAAACGAAATAATCTCCCCTTTCCATCTTTAACACTTACGTAACTAGAACGATACCATGAACTGACACTCGTGCGTTTTCATACCTTGCGCGGACCAGGCCAACCGTGAGTGCCTTGTCAGCTGGGATTTCCAGACAAATGTCTCAAACTGCGCCGAGGAGATGTCGGCTATAGCGCCTCACTGAGTGTTCAGCCGATGCAACTCGTTGTGGCAGGTGAAAATGCAGACAAATTTGTCGCCTATAGGTCTGGCGAAAGCGAATATTCACGGTGTATTTCGTCTGGTGCAGGGAAGGCTGTAGACATATGTCTGCTCCTATGTCTGGCCAGACGAATATGTTCACACGTTCTATCGTCCACTGACATCTAATGCCATAGAATGCATTTAACGCTCTTTCTCTGACACGTTATGTCATAAATGCGTTTATCAGTATTAGAAAGAAACCGGTAAAGTTGAGAATGGGGAAGAAAATATTTCTCACAAACGAATGGATCCGAAAAATACAGGAAAAATGTAAAGAGTGATAATAAAATAAAGGATACGGGTGAAAGAAAAAGAAGAGGATATAGGCAATTCAATGATCATAAAACCTCTGTGACATCTGTACATGATCTGTTCTGTCGAAAACCTGCCCGTTCATCGCTCAGTCTCCTGCCCATGGACTCTTTAAATCTCTCAAGGACAATCCTGTCCAATACCTCTCCTGGCACCGATAGCAACACCATTCCTCTGCAATTTGTGCACTGCTGTAAATTTCCCCTCCCATGTAACCCAACCAGACATCCCCCTCCACTCCGTCGGCATTTCTCCCTACCTCCCAGACCCCACCAACCAATCCATATAACATCTCTGCAGTCGTGTCGACACCTGTTTGTGTAATGATTAGTCTTGTAAGACCTTTATAAACTTTTTGTGTGAAATATCTGTTGCAGTGATTCCAAATGAATGCTCTGCTATGATAAGCCTGTGGTATGATTTTGTGTTTGGCTAGTACCTTGTCCAAGTTTGAGCAAACTGAACCAGACCTAGCACATAGATCTTGAAACTGATGTTTGGCCAGCGCATCTTGTGCATTTTCAAGTTTAACTTTAAAACTATCCGTCTCCTCCTTATCCTCACAAAGATCAATACTTGCCTGAAAAAATTCAATTTTAGCTTCTAATTCTTCTGTCTGTTTCCAGTTGCTACCAAATCTCTTCAAGCGCTTTGTGATGATGTCACCAGGATACAACGTTAAAATATCTCCAAAATTAACGATGAAATGTAGGGTTAAAAATAATGCGTAAGATACTAGGAGACATGCTCGCCCATGCCAGCCTTTCCCACCGCCATTTAAAACTAACGAGTTAGAAGTGCAGACGAAACGTTTACCCTTTGTAGACGGGAGAGAACGGAGGACACAAAAAAAGAAAAATATGACTGAACACGTGTTTGAAGTTCGAACGGCAGAAAGACGCAATTGGGGGTGAAAGGAAAAAAATTCACGTCCCTATGTTGACATAAAGTAAGGAAATGGACAAGAAAAGGACATTAGCTCTTGATCGAGACAGTCATTTCTTGGACGTTTTTCGATACTTGGTCTTTATTTGAATGCCGCGGCAAAACACATGAGGGAAGGTTCTCGAACAAATTTCAAAATTTAAACTTGAGAAAAAATATGTTTTTTTTTTTATAATAGAGTTATGAAAATAAAACCTAGCTAGTTTGATAGCCCATCTTGAGCAGAGAAATAATATGCTTTCATTTATACAGACGTATAGATAATAAGGACGATATTGACAAAAGACTGTATTGTTCATATCAGGCAAGCGAATGCACTGTTAACCCATGTCACTAAAAGTTTCCAAAATCTTGGCCTTGAGTCTGCAAACGTAAAAATCGAGCTGTAATTAAAGAGAGGGAATGTGGTGGAGCATTGTAGCTAAAAATAACTTAGGCAGCAGATTCGTGTAGGAAATGCATGTAAAACCAAGTGTGTTTTTATGAAAAAACCAAGTAGAGACAGACGGACTAACAGACCGTAATACATACTTGACTGAGATTTGACTGAAGTGACTTTTGGTTGTTAATTTGAAAGTTAGGGGGGAAGTCGGCGATTGGTCAACGCATTTTATAGTAGCGGGATAGAGAGGTGAAAGTTTGCCATTTGACATAAGTCTGTTCAGAGACGCAGTTTGAATCCATAGTGGTGTTGATTCCATAAGAATATAACTATATAGTGGGACGCCATCATACGGCCAGCAGCTCAGCTGAGTTTTGCTAGCAAACTTTAACTGTGTTCTGAATTCTGGTAAGAATGAACAATATTTATTCTGTATATTTTAATAATTCGAGTGATTGATACTGCTATATCATAAAAATGATTACGACAAGTAAGTGTTCGCTCTAGATCCCCAGCCCTAGTTCAGGGTCTAGAGACATACATACAAAGAAAATATATAGGCACGCCTAAATAAAACTATGAAAAAGGATCTAGTGTTGAGATCAGTGGAACATATCACCTATCTTATTTAATAGCAGGAAGCTATTGAACATATCTCAGATGTAATGTAGTCTTGGGGAACTGATACTATGTGAAACCAACTTGGTAAGATGTGCTGTGTGGTCAGAGAGATCTGACCCAGTCTATGTGGTGTTGTTGTTGTGTAGTGTTGTGTGCAGAAGTGGTTCAGGAAGTAGAGTTCTGACACATGACCAATACTTTTGTTTCAGAACTGTGAGTTTCTATTTGGCACCAAAGCGGTGTCAAATGCTGTAGTAATATATACAAGTGGGACCAGAGCAGTCTATCATTGTGTCAGAGCAGCCGTATATTGCCCCCAGCACGGAGAGGTGGGGCCACCAGACTTTTGTACAGGATCGACGCAGGCGAGATAAGTTATATCTGGCCTGCTGGACTTTCACCAACGAAATTTTCAACTAATTTATCTCTAATTCACCATAAAATAAAGCCATGACATTGGGGAAATTAAACTATATATATTTATCCCTTAAGTCAACGGACAATGTTTGGCAGTCATAGACTGGGAGTGATGACACCACCCCAACAGCATATCTAGTAATAAGTTCTCCTGTGACTATCTTAATATAATTATTATTAACCAGTCATTTGAAATAATTAAGTACACATTTTCCATTTTATTATGTCATATGATTTTGCATTCCATTTATGACTCCATAATATTTCTTATGTTCTGACCAACTAAACATTTGGTTCAGAACAAAATAAATTTATCAAAAGATTTAACTTTAAAAACTAAAACAGCCTGAGTTAGTTCAGTGTGTTATAAACTTTATTAATATTATTAGACTTCTTAAATATCTGTGTGTGTGTGTAATCTACCACAACACATTACATATCAGTACCCTAGATTTTTAACGTAGCCACATTCATTAGTAAAAAAGATGTGTGAGGTCGTAAGTGGTAGTAAGAAGGGCCTTCTGTAATTCACATCTACATTTATCTCAGGAGCCTTCACAGCTGACCTCATACATCACACTAGGTGACATCAACCATACAATACCATCAAAATCCACTACATATATTGGGGTCTTGTCCAGGGATAATTAGCTTATCAGTAATATTAGGATCTCCTGGTGGGAGAATTAAATCAGGGAAACAAATTGTAAAAATTGAAAGTGTCCCTTAAAATTGAAAGTGAAAATAAAAGTTGGTGAATCTTCACAGCCAGTGGTAATTAATTAGTTAACTGGCTAATTAGAATTACCTTAGACAATAATTAATTAGAATTACTTTAGTTATTTATTGGTTGGATTTTTACCCTGATCATTGTTAATTTGCGTGATGACTGAGTTAGCAAAGTTCAGATCAGCTGCTGTGCTAACGGCGAAGGATATGGGAATGGATGGTCAGGTTTTAATTCAGTATGTAACTGCTGAATGTGATAAGTATATTGAACGGGAAGAAAGATTAGAAAAAGAGGCCGAAAGAAAATTAGAATCTGAAAGGTTGGCTGAAGAGAAGAGGTTACAAATTGAGGCTGAGACTAAGAGGCTGCAGATTGAGGCAGAAGATAAGAGAAGGGAGGCAGAAGAAAAACGACAGCAAAGGGAAGCAGAAGAAAAAAGATTGACTGCCGAAAGGGAGGCAGAAGATAGAAGGTTGCAAAGGGAGCACGAATTACGACTAAGGGAGCTGGAGTTACAAGGCCATGCTCCTGAAAATGGTGCCAGCCCTTTTGCCTCAGATGCTGCAGCTAGTCAGGGTGCCTCAAACTCAGCTATGGGGTTTCATTTAGACCATTTTGTTGAAAAAGACGATGACATCGAGGGGTACCTCAGTCGTTTTGAATTATTAGCTACTACATATGGGTTAGAGAGAGAGAGGTGGAGTTTAAAGTTATCACAGGGACTGAGAGGTACTTCTTATGAAGTCTTCGCAAAAATGAACAGAGAAGACCAAGACAATTATGACATGTTAAAGCAGGCTTTGTTATTGAGGTACGAAAAAAATGGTGAATTTTATCGTAAGAAATTTAGAAATGCCAAACTGTTGTCTGGGGAGACATACCACCAATTCTCTGCCAGACTGGAAACCTATTTGGAGAAATGGACTGCTCTGGGGAAGACCCAAGATCTTAAAGAGATGATCATGATAGAGCAATTGAGAGAGTCCATGGCTCCAGACATGAGAAAATTTCTCATGGAACAAGGTGCAGAGAAGTTGGGGGAGGTTTTAAATGTCGCTGAGAGGTATCAGGCAGCCCAGGCAGAGGTAAGTGGCACTAAAAAGAAGCACATAGAAACTTTTAAAGCTCCACAGCCATTTAATAAATTTGAAAATAGAGAACAGGGTAATAAGGGCAGGACAAACTTTGAACGGCCAAGAAATGACTATCGAGACAGAAACTCACAGTTCAATGACCAAAAATACAATGAAAGAAAACCGTTTAACCAAGGAAAAAGATGGTGCAAATGGTGCAAGAAAGATAACCATAACACCGAATTTTGTAGAAGGAAACCTTCAAACATTGCTGCAATGAAGTCGGGGACTCAAAGATTAAAGGTTAATCCTAATGGACAGCAGGAACCTTATCACCCCCCAGTTTGTGAGGATGTTATTTGTAATGGGGTCACCATAAGGTGCCTTTATGATACAGGTTTGGATTATGATTCAGTTGTGAAGTCTAGCCTAGTGGACCCAAGTCAGTATACCACAGAAACAGTGGAAATACAAGGGGCGACTAAGGACATACCACTCATGACACTTCCCATCGCAAGGATAACGGTGAAAACTCGCTATGTGGAAGGAGAAATCAGAGCAGCAGTGATAGATGAACCAATCTACCCTCTGATATTGGGGTGTAGATACGTCTTCTTGGGGAATCCCGAGAGACCTGTGATCATGGCGACAGTGCAGACCAGGTCACAGAAAAAGGAGGAAGAAGGTGAACCTATAAATGCTCATCCAGAGGAGATGAGGAAGGCGCAGGCTGAGGATAGGACACTCAAGCCATGTTTTAAAAAATTGCCCAAATGCCACACACCTCCAAGCAAGGGGGAATATTTTATGAAGAACAAACTATTATACAGGAAGGCCGGAACTGGAACAAATGGTCACAACCAGCTGGTTCTTCCCACTTCATATAGGGATAAAGTGATGGAACTCGGGCATGCGATTCCCTTCAGTGGTCACATGGGGATCAGCGCCACAGGACAGCGTATAGCTTGTCATTACTTCTGGCCAGGGATAACGGAGGATATAAAAAGATATGTCAAATCCTGTCCAGAATGTCAAAGGGTAGCTCCAAAGCACTGGACTGCTCCTGCAACTCTAGGGGAAATGCCCATAGTGGGAACACCTTTTGAGAGGGTTGCAGTGGATATTGTGGGACCTCTCACTCGGACCAAGAGGAGGAACAGTTACATCCTTACTCTGGTGGACACTTGTTCTATGTGGGGAGAGGCGGTAGCCCTGCCATCAATTGATTCAAAACATGTAGCAGAGGCACTACTTACAATATTCACAAGATTAGGATTTCCGCATCAAATCTTGACTGATAATGGCTCTCAGTTCAAGGGGAAACTAACGGAAGAAGTTTTTAAGCTATTTCAAGCCAGACACTTTCATTGTAGTCCGTACCACCCACAAGGGAACGGCCAGGTAGAGAGGTTTAATGGGACTCTCATTTCTATCCTGAGGAAGCTGGCACACGAAAAACCGGATCTGTGGGATCAATTCCTGCCCGCCGCGTTGTTTGCGTATCGGGAGGTACCACATAGTTCAACCGGGATGGCTCCCGCAACTCTGCTATTTGGGAGGCCAATAAAAGGTCCATTAGAAGCACTATTAAGGACCTGGACAGATGAGAAGGCAGAAGAGACTGTTACCTCATCTTATCAATACGTGAACGAACTGACCACTCGTCTGAAAGCTGGATGGAAACTGGCAAATGATAATTTGAGACAAGCCAGGAAGAAACATGCAGCATATTTTAATAGGAAGGCAAAGGACAGAGAACTAGCTGTGGGAGAGAAGGTGCTTCTTCTACTACCCGGCAGCCAGAATAAATTACAAATTGGATGGCAAGGTCCATATACGGTTCTAGAGAAGGTGTCTAGAACAAACTATAAAATTGACAAAAAGGGGAAGGAGAAAGTTTATCATGTAAACCTTTTAAAGAAGTATCTGGACAGACCACTCCAGGAAAGCACCCCCTTACTGACCTTGGCTATCGCAACTCAAATGCAAAAGGAACCACTCACCTCGCATGAATACCCATTACATCCTTGTGAAACAGCGGCACAAGTAAAAGTCAGTAAGCACCTGACTAAAAATCAGAGGGAGAGAGTTCAACAGGTTCTGGAGGAACATACAGATGTATTAACAGATAAACCAGGACATACAAATTTGCTACAGTATGACATGAAACTGGTAGACTCAAACCCAATCTGTATGAGAGCCTATTCTATTCCGTTCGCGAAGGAGAAGGCATTGAAGGAAGAAATAGATTATTTGTTGAAGGAGGGGATTATTTCACACAGTGAATCATCTTTTAGCTCCAGTGTCGTTTTGTTGAGGAAACCGTCTGGGGAACACAGACTGTGCATAGATTACAGGAAACTGAATGCTGTCACAGAAGGACAAGTGGATCCATTACCAGACACAAAACAGTTATTTGCCAGATTAAACAAGGCAAAATACTTTTCAAAGGTGGATCTTAGTAAAGGCTATTACCAGATTCCAGTGAAGCCTGAAGTGAGACCTTATTTAGCGTTTAGCACATCGGAAGGACATTATGAATTCAACATGCTACCATTCGGATTGAAAAATGCTCCGAGTGTATTTTCAAGGATGATGCGCAAATTGTTGGATCCCCTGAATAACCCATGTATCACGAATTTCATGGATGATATTCTCGTCGCCACAGAGACATTTGAAGAACACATTGACGCTCTAAAAATGTTATTTGATAGGCTTAGGGAGGCGAACTTAACTGCTAGGCCAACAAAATGTTGTATTGGATGCAAAGAGTTGGAATTCTTGGGACACACTGTATATCAGGGTAACATGACCCCTGATCCCAAGAACTTGGAAAAACTGCAGAGAGCACCTAGACCACAAACAAAAAAGGACGTGCGATCATTCGTGTCGTTATGCGGATTTTATCAAAAATATATCAAAAATTTTAACTCTATTTGTGCTCCTCTGACTGATCTGACTCGCAAGGGACTTCCAGATAAAATTATTTGGACTGCGCAATGTGAATTAGCTTTCCAAGAATTAAAGGAAAAACTCACTAGCAAGCCTATTCTCAAATTGCCTGATTTGACACAGGACTTTGTGGTGAGAACAGATGCAAGTAATGTAGGCCTCGGGGCGGCTTTGTTGCAGAGGTCATCTTCACCCGATGGGGAACTGAACCCAGTCGCTTATGCAAGCCGCAAATTGAATAAAGCGGAACAAGGATATTCTACAAGCGAAAAGGAATGTTTAGCGTTAATCTGGGCAATAAAGAAGTTTCAAATCTATCTGTATGGTAGGACTTTTGTGGTCCAGACGGATCATCAGCCCCTCGTATTCTTATCTCAGGCTAAGCATGAAAACGCAAGATTGTTGAGGTGGTCTTTATTACTGCAACCTTATCAATTTATTATCGAATACATCCCAGGGTCATTGAATGTCGGTGCAGATTTCCTCAGTCGGCACCCCTGTGATCAAGATTAGAGTAGTGGCAGGCGTGAAGAGAGATTTTATCTATGTGTATCACTGGTTTTGGAACTTGCCGTAGTGCATGTTCTCAGGTGGGGACATGTGTGATGATGTCACCAGGATACAACGTTAAAATATCTCCAAAATTAACGATGAAATGTAGGGTTAAAAATAATGCGTAAGATACTAGGAGACAAGCTCGCCCATGCCAGCCTTTCCCACCGCCATTTAAAACTAACGAGTTAGAAGTGCAGACGAAACGTTTACCCTTTGTAGACGGGAGAGAACGGAGGACACAAAAAAAGAAAAATATGACTGAACACGTGTTTGAAGTTCGAACGGCAGAAAGACGCAATTGGGGGTGAAAGGAAAAAAAATTCACGTCCCTATGTTGACATAAAGTAAGGAAATGGACAAGAAAAGGACATTAGCTCTTGATCGAGATAGTCATTTCTTGGACGTTTTTCGATACTTGGTCTTTATTTGAATGCCGCGGCAAAACACATGAGGGAAGGTTCTCGAACAAATTTCAAAATTTAAACTTGAGAAAAAATATTTTTTTTTTTTTAAATAATAGAGTTATGAAAATAAAACCTAGCTAGTTTGATAGCCCATCTTGAGCAGAGAAATAATATGCTTTCATTTATACAGACGTATAGATAATAAGGACGATATTGACAAAAGACTGTATTGTTCATATCAGGCAAGCGAATGCACTGTTAACCCATGTCACTAAAAGTTTCCAAAATCTTGGCTTTGAGTCTGCAAACGTAAAAATCGAGCTGTAATTAAAGAGAGGGAATGTGGTGGAGCATTGTAGCTAAAAATAACTTAGGCAGCAGATTCGTGTAGGAAATGCATGTAAAACCAAGTGTGTTTTTATGAAAAAACCAAGTAGAGACAGACGGACTAACAGACCGTAATACATACTTGACTGAGATTTGACTGAAGTGACTTTTGGTTGTTAATTTGAAAGTTAGGGGGGAAGTCGGCGATTGGTCAACGCATTTTATAGTAGCGGGATAGAGAGGTGAAAGTTTGCCATTAGACATAAGTCTGTTCAGAGACGCAGTTTGAATCCATAGTGGTGTTGATTCCATAAGAATATAACTATATAGTGGGACGCCATCATACGGCCAGCAGCTCAGCTGAGTTTTGCTAGCAAACTTTAACTGTGTTCTGAATTCTGGTAAGAATGAACAATATTTATTCTGTATATTTTAATAATTCGAGTGATTGATACTGCCATATCATAAAAATGATTATGACAAGTAAGTGTTCGCTCTAGATCCCCAGCCCTAGTTCAGGGTCTAGAGACATACATACAAAGAAAATATATAGGCACGCCTAAATAAAACTATGAAAAAGGATCTAGTGTTGAGATCAGTGGAACATATCACCTATCTTATTTAATAGCAGGAAGCTATTGAACATATCTCAGATGTAATGTAGTCTTGGGGAACTGATACTATGTGAAACCAACTTGGTAAGATGTGCTGTGTGGTCAGAGAGATCTGACCCAGTCTATGTGGTGTTGTTGTTGTGTAGTGTTGTGTGCAGAAGTGGTTCAGGAAGTAGAGTTCTGACACATGACCAATACTTTTGTTTCAGAACTGTGAGTTTCTATTTGGCACCAAAGCGGTGTCAAATGCTGTAGTAATATATACAAGTGTGGACCAGAGCAGTCTATCATTGTGTCAGAGCAGCCGTATATTGCCCCCAGCACGGAGAGGTGGGGCCACCAGACTTTTGTACAGGATCGACGCAGGCGAGATAAGTTATATCTGGCCTGCTGGACTTTCACCAACGAAATTTTCAACTAATTTATCTCTAATTCACCATAAAATAAAGCCATGACATTGGGGAAATTAAACTATATATATTTATCCCTTAAGTCAACGGACAATGTTTGGCAGTCATAGACTGGGAGTGATGACACCACCCCAACAGCATATCTAGTAATAAGTTCTCCTGTGACTATCTTAATATAATTATTATTAACCAGTCATTTGAAATAATTAAGTACACATTTTCCATTTTATTATGTCATATGATTTTGCATTCCATTTATGACTCCATAATATTTCTTATGTTCTGACCAACTAAATATTTGGTTCAGAACAAAATAAATTTATCAAAAGATTTAACTTTAAAAACTAAAACAGCCTGAGTTAGTTCAGTGTGTTATAAACTTTATTAATATTATTAGACTTCTTAAATATCTGTGTGTGTGTGTGTGTGTGTGTAATCTACCACAACACATTACATATCAGTACCCTAGATTTTTAACGTAGCCACATTCATTAGTAAAAAAGATGTGTGAGGTCGTAAGTGGTAGTAAGAAGGGCCTTCTGTAATTCACATCTACATTTATCTCAGGAGCCTTCACAGCTGACCTCATACATCACACTAGGTGACATCAACCATACAATACCATCAAAATCCACTACACGCTTAATAGTACAAATGTTTGCGTGTATCTCTTGCGGATTCTAAAATATCTTGGCGTCTTTTGTATCGGCTACCTGTTCTAGAAGTCTGTGGTGTTTCAAAATAATGCCTAATAAAACATGAAGGTAAGGAGGAGCAACATATCGAATTTCAATCTCTAACACTGGTTTGTTTAAACAATTATCGTAACCTGCCACTTGCCTTTTATTCCCTTTCCCATATTTCATATATCTATTGTAATCTCTTATCAACATGGCCAAACTTCTTGGTTTGCAAGTTGTATGCTCTCTGGGTGTCTTTATTTCCTTGTTTTGATTGTCTTCCAAAGAACACTAATGGAACAGTCCTTGTCTTACACACAATAAAAAAAGACATTCATATTATAAATACAAGATTAACAAGACTTGAAAGATAGATCAAAGTATGTGGAAATAATCTATAGCTTTACATGTTTTCTGACGTAGCTAAATATTATTATAAATGAATGAAAATGCAAAAACAGATAGTACTTTACAAAAAGTTATTTTTTTACAACCTTATTTAAGATTTGCGAGTATCAGGAATGCGTTTACAGTGATTTAAATGTTATAAAATCTGGTGACAAAATGCTTGTTCTTGTAATGCCAAACTCACAAAACTGACTACCACACATTCTCAAGATGTGAAACCAATAAAAAAAAAGTATGTGGAAATAATCTTTAGCTTCCCCTCGAGAAGTCTATATAATTATAAACTCATAAGAATGGGCCGATTTTCAGATATTACATAAAAAAATAGATTACTTCTGTTATGAATTTCCTCAAATGATGACGCTGTTTTCAAAAGTCTGTAACTCCGTCAAATATAATTTCAAACAAATAAAAATGCAAACAAAAATAGAACACAGAACAAAGTTATAGTACACAAAAGAATTTTAGCGCTGTGTTTATCCAGAACGAGTGTGTAATGATTTATATAATTACCGATTTTACACACACATCAGCTGATTTTCCTCACGAAAATTAGCGGCAGGTGTTAACGGAGCGCAGGAAGATTTATTACCCGGTGTCAGAATTCCGGTCACCGAACTAAAAGAGCGCTATGCTATAATTATAAGGTACAAACAGCCGTTTCTAAGCTTATACTTCATTGTAAAAATAGGGGTATCAGACGTACAGCCCAAGACTATACGAATCCCTTCATTTTGAATTCTTTCTAGTCGTTCACATTGTGTAACGGACAGCGCTAGTATTCCCAGCCCATACTCAATGATGGTATGACGAGCTGATGATAAAGAAGAAATAGTAATCACTGCTCCAGATGCACAGCGGCCATTATTTTCAGGGCTGTCAGACCTATTCTGAAATTCTATATGATGCGATCAACATGGTACTTATACCATAGCCCGCGATCGAATGTAATTCCAAGGTATTTCAGCTTTTCTTACTTTTCAAATTTCTGTCCGCTGAGAGTAATATCTGGAAAATCTGTTTTTACTATGGAATTGTTTAAGGAGCACCACATCACGCAGGCCGTGTTGGGATTGACTATGGAATCAGTTTGCTCGCAACAGCCAAACACTTCTTGTAGTGTCCCATGTATGCTAGTAACCAGTTCGTGTCGGTTAGAGCCAGTTCTGTAAATGAGTATGTCATCAGCAAACGCCAATGTTTGTCCCAACCCAGTCTGCTGAATGGTGGCTACTTTTGCTGTATAGATATTAAACAGCGCCGGTGAGAGTGGAGAACCCTTGGTTAGTCCCGGGCAAATGCGCATTGGGTCTGATGACCATGTTCCCAAGCGAAATTCCACTGATCTCTCAGTTAAGGCAGCTGCTATCCATCTTGTAAGTCAAGGGTTAACACAGCAAGCCATTACACGGTTCATTAATGTTTCAAAGTTCACTCTTTTATAAGCATCCTCTAGGTTTAAATGCGACAGCAACTGTTTCTCGTTTACTTTGGAACCCCTAGTACACACCATAAGTAAAAGTTTCAGCGTTACCCCATGGGCCTATAGCTTCCGAGAGTATTAGGTAGGATATGTGCATTTTCGAGGTGATTCGTTATTTTCTGTGCAACTATCTTTTCTAGTAGTTTACCATTTACTCTTTTTGTTAAGAACGATATGGTCACCCTAATGTATACTAACTGTAACCTAAGCGTTATTATAGTTATAACGTAAGCATAGGTTCAAAGGGACAATTTTTAAAAAGGGGGTGGGGGGAGGGGGTATTCTTCTTCTTCTTCTTCGATCCTTAACCACCGACCGTCAAAGCAGTCAGTGGCCATCACGCCTAGTGGCGTCTTTTAGGGCAACAACAAATTGATTCCACTTTGCACGGTCGGTGGCCATCCTTCGTACAGTGCCCCAACTCTGGTTCATTCTTTGCATCTCAGCCTCCACAGTCCTCCGCCAAGTTGTTTTTGGTCGGCCTCTCTTTCGCTTTCCTTCAGGGGTCCAAAGCATAGCTGTTCTTGTGATGGCATCGGGGTCTCTTCTGAGGACATGACCAACCCAGCTCCAGCGTCTGCCAGCTATGATGGTATGCATGTCCTCTTGCTTGCTACGAGTAAGCAGATCTTGGTTGGTGATGGTATTCGGCCAAAAGATTCGGTGAATTTTTCTTAGGCATGTTGTGTGAAAAGAGGACAATTTTGACATTTCCTTCTCTGTGACTCTCCAGCATTCCGCACCATAGAGAAGCACAGAAAGCACGCAACTCTGGTATAATCTTAATTTTGTGCTTGTGCTGTATTGGAGGACTTCCAGATGTTATTTAGGCTAAAGAAGGCTGTTCTTGCCTTATTCATTCTGATGTTGATGTCTTTGCCTGCCCCACCGTCTGGTGTTACTATGCTTCCTAGGTATGTGAAGGTATCTGTCTGTACCAGTTGCTGATTCCTTACTGATATGGGCTCAGGGTTGCTCACATTGAGCGTCATGACCTCAGACTTCTTTAAATTGATGTTCAAGCCCACCTGCTGGCTAAATTTATTAAGTCTATCCGTTTTTTCCTGGATGTGTTGATGTGAATGTGCCAGCAGTGCAATGTCATCTGCATATTCCAGATCTTCCAATGTTGAAAATGTAGTCCATCTTATTCCTCTTGGACTGCCCTCTGTTGTCTGGCGCATCACCCAGTCTATGACTGTTAAAAATAGAGTGGTTGATAAGGGGCATCCCTGTCGTACTCCTGTCTTCACCTCGAAGGTTAGGTTGCTCTGCCCAACACTACACGTAAAGTTGGCATAGAGGCTTTTTATGATTGACACTATGCAGCTTGGAATTCCATAAGCAGGGAGGGGGTATTACTGGAAACATATTCTTTCTCGGTTATCGTCCATTTAAAAAAAGTTATTCCATACCATTTTTTCCCTTCTGTTCGGTGTAGGATGCTTGAACTGGACATTAAAAAATTATTCTTTTTTAATTTATAAAAAGGACTGTATAATTTTTTAATAAAAAGAAAAAATAATAGTGCAGGTATAGAGGCGAACCAAGAAAATCGTGAAAAATTCAGAAAAAAACACAATATAACACGCGGGAAGCAGCACATGCATTTGATTCTTCTTCTTCTTCTTCTTCTTCTTCTTCTTCTTCTTCTTCTTCTTCTTCTTCTTCTTCTTCTTCTTCAAGTACCATGCCTAGTGGCGTAGGAGATCATCTCTCCACAACTTCCTGTTTCCAATACAATTTATCAATTCTGTTGTTGACCTCCTTCCATGCCACGATGTCAAACTGTCCAGTATTTGCTCTCTTTGTCTTCCTCTACCTCTGTTATAAATGCATTACATAGGAAATAAAAAACACTATATAATGACTGCTAAACAGTACACAAACGAAAGGGAACAAATTTCCATCCTATCCAGCCTCATTATTTTAAATTGTATGTCACGTGATATCTTTGTATAGTTGGTTGCCCTCCATTTTTCATATCTGACACGAGTGAAATGCAGAGCACGAAGTAACTAACAAGAGGTACCAAACACGTGTAAATCGCACTTGGTAATGTATGGGCAAAATACAGGAACAGTTATTGTAACTAGAAAATGGTCGAAACTCTGAGATGTTAAACACGAGAAATGTTTAAGTAGTGACTTAGCTGTTGATGCAAGGTTGTTTTTATTAATTGGAGGCCTGTGCAACGTACCGCGCTTGGCGTTTACAATAATTCGCTTAAGATAATAATAATAATAGCCCCTTCAGTCATAACTGACTATGGGAATGCGCCCCTGAGGTGACAGCCCTCAGCTGCTTATTTTCCTGGTGCTCCTTTCGACGTTTTCTCCTCACCTCTGCTTCTTGTGTGAGCCTCTCTTCGCCCAATCTGAGGTGGCGCCGTAAATAGCATCGCCAATACATATCATAATATGAAAGAACATACGGCCGTAACGTAGGTTTTTTGTGTTATTATTTAAGACGTTTTGCTGGGGAAACAAATCTCCACATTTGCTGTATATTTTGGTTTGCTGTTTAAGGTTGGAATGATGAGTGGCCGTGTTCTTCTTTGTCATCCTAGTAAGTCGCCAGTGTCGTTAGGATTAAGGGTAGGTTTAGGATATTTAAACTTAACCCGTATGCCATTTTACTGCTTCTCTGAATTCTTTTTTAAGGCCGTATTGAGTAGATGGCTCACAGACATTGGCCTACTAAGGGGAGGGGGAGGTATACACTGGGTTGAAACAGGGAAAGGGGTGCAATCAGACAGTAGTATGATAGTACGTACTGTTAAAATGTAGCTGTGTTTCTTTATGAGAGAGGGTGCAAAAGGTAGGATCCGCCCCCAAGCGCCAAATATTTTTTAATGCCCCTGCCCCAAGACACATGTGATGCCATTTTCAATTGTCGGCAAATATTCATACTATTTGGAATTGAAAACAATATACATCCTAATTATAACCCATCAGAGGTTGAACAGGATATTTCTTATCAAATTAAATAAAAAAATAGATGGTACACTGCTATTCATTACAACTGCTGTTTTATATACCTCTTAACTATGTACATATGTTAGGGTAACCATACGTTCTGGATTTGTCCAGCTTTTCATGCCAAAACTATGCATCCAGCCGGATTTTTTTACAAATGTTCAATTTACTAAATTACATGAATGATGCCATTTTGAAAATTTCTCATATGAATTTCACTTCCGACGACTGAATTTCCTCAGAATCCAGCAAACAATGTATCAACAATCTTGAAAGCTTTCATGTTCTTAGATTGTTAATCAGTAATAGATTATAATCATATTTTAACTCAGTTTTACACATTTTTCGCTCTTTTTGTTTATTGCCACCTGTTATCCAAAAATGCACTTTGAATGATAAGATGGTATGAAGTTAAGTCATTTAAAACCTAGTTATCTAGTGCAAATTACCAATAAATTGAAGTTCAATATTGAATTAAACATTAATTAATGATATATATTTATTACACAAGCCTACTCTAAGTGCAACAAAAAAAATATTTTTGCCTCATTTTGGTGAGGTGCGCTTCATTCAGCCTAGACACATGATCTGTCAGTTATATTAGATCGCATGCCCAAATACGTATAAATGACTTTGTAGTTTGCATAAAAAAGTGTGTATTCACAGATAAATTGAAAAAGATATTTCCATGTTTTTCCAGAGGTCGGAAAGAGTTAGAACAAGCAGAATGTGTGAAGAGGTGGCACATTTTTGTCAGTAGCATATAAAGTTGCGCTGCTGATTGAAAAAAAAACAAAAACCACACACACAAGCCCACACACATGAATGCCACAAGAATGCACTTGTGTCTGAAAGTTCACAATCAAATCAAAACTGACATTATTTACAAAAGAAACAAGCACGGAACCAAAAAAGTAACTGCTACAGAAGTTCCTTTTGCTTTTCATACTGTGAAACATCACAATAATTTGAAATCAGTGGACTGTACTTGAAAACTATTTCATTTATTCAGAAAATGTCAAATTTGCATTTGCCAGAACTAGAACTACCGCTAGTGTTTTTTATGTGACAATGTTTCTGTGTGGAATTAAAAATTAATCAAGGGTTTTTAAAGTCGATTTTTATCATTTTGATATATCAATAAACAAAAAATCAAGGTGATTTAATGACATTATTGTTTGATGTGTAATAAATAAGCTTCACTGCCATTTATTATTTAAAATAAATGTGTCCTACTTTTTGTCCTACTCTTTCATTATAGCGCCCCCCTTTGTCCTCCTATCCATGGCAAAAAAAAGTGAATATTGTCCTCCTTTTTTGCATTGAAAAGCCACCCTAACATATGTTCTTTTGTAGTTTGCGTTACTTGAGCAGAATGACAATAACCAACATTTGTAATTTGTAGAATGTAGATAAAATATTTGGGTAATTCATGTTATATATATATATATATGCGCACATATACACGTCTAAAACTGCATGACACAGTCTCTTCTCTTTGTGTTCCAAGCACAACATAATGTTACCCTGATGAGTACAGTACACTGTAAGGTCTATACAGCAGCTACTACCTGTAAGAATCTGTGACGAGTAGGGTGTATGTGGGTGGATATAGAAGATCAGACAACACTCATACACCGCTCGTCTAGTTCACTATCTAAGGAGTAATACACCAACTCCAACCACCATATCAATCTCCGTGAATATATTATATCACAAATAAGTCACAATGGGCGCAGGGCTATTACAATCATTGGAGACAAAACAAATCTTGAGTATTCTACAATCACTCTGATCCTCGGAATATCTACAGCCACAAAAAAAGATACTTCATAAATCCACTGCACAACTCTAGCCCTCTACTCGTGCACTACTATAGACATCCACCCTTCTCTTCTCTACGCTCTTCGCTTTCTACTTTATACTCTCTACTGACTCAACTCTCTACTGACCCAACACACATCTCTTTCTGACTGACCCCTTTCATTCATATTCAGTTATGTTTGAGGGACCTCCTAGTCCACAGCCACTTGAAAACCATCAATGATGGCCACTTTGGGACCAAGCCATGTAACCGAACACGATGTAAGACATGTCAGTATGTAATTGAAACACGTTCAGTCTCGTTCCCTAATGCCAAGTTCACCATCACCCATGGCTTCACATGTGAGTCACGCAACGCCATTTATGCTATTATATGCAAACGTTGCAACATTACTTACATCGGCCAAACGGGCACATGACTGGGCGACCGATTCTGTAGACACCTCTACGACATCTCTCAGTTGAAATCCACACCTGTGGCCATCCACTTCAATGGCCCTGGCCACAACTGTGCCACTGACATCCAGGTGACAGCCATCAGATCCTGTTCCTCGGACGCCAACAGTCGTTTCACCAGGAACAACGCCTCATCCATCTTATGGGTTGCCTTAAACGACACGGTTTGAATACCCAACATTCTTTAGTCTGAGGCATCCTTTTCTATCTAGTCCCAGCTGTATTATGACTTTCTACCTTGTTGCGATCACCCATTTTTGATTTGATTTGATTTTTTTTTTTTAATCGCTTTTCCCTCACTTTATGTATTTTAATATTTTAAATATTCATTTATTTATTTATTTATCTTGTAAATTTTTTTTTTTTAATTTTATATATATATATATATAATTTTTAAAAAAAATTGTTTTTAATTTTTTTATTTAAATTTTTTTTTTTATTATCTATTTATAAAAAAAATTTTTTTTTTTTTTTTTTTCAATCTGTTTTCCAGTCCTTGTTTTCATTATTTCTTACTTTTTGTTTGTTTTTAATGTACTATCGACTTTTGCTTTCCGGTTTAGTGGCAGCCATCTTGCTACATGTGACTGGACATAAGGGAGTATTTGTTTCTCTTATTTTTATAGTTTCATGTTCTGTACTTAATTCTCATATCTTTTCCCTCCTGTCTCTTGTTTGTCTGTCCCTGACGAAGGCCTTGTGGTCATAACGTAGGTTTTTCTTGTCCTTTCTCCTTGTAAGACGTATTACTATTTGTGTGTGTGTTTTTTTTTTTCCCCATTTCATTCATATTCACCAAACATGTGAAAACCTTCCACACTCCACTGAGCTTCATTCATGCAAAGCTGTAGCTAACAGCTTGTCTTAAGCAATGCTAACAACATTGCTTGTAACTAAAATATTACAACTCAAGCATACCCAACTCACAACAGCTCAGATGACTAATTAAACTCCCGCAGGAGCATGGGAACATTCATACATGCATAACACCATCAAAACACTCCTTGACAGTATCCCTCATTTTAAAAGATAAAACCCATGTGCCAATGAATCAGTAAGAAACATAATCATTTTAATAAATTCTATTTCATTCTGAATTACCTTTTGGTCCTGTATAATTCTGATGTGATCGCACATTTGTATAACTGATATTTGTTTTCTGTTAATAATGCAAGCTGCCATACTTTTTTCCTTCAGACTGCAAGAAATATGGAAACACGCAGCTTGTCACTCAGTAAAACTGTTAAACTGGAGGTAGATTATGAAGTGAGTTTATTTGTTGATCTACATATAGGCCTATCACAAAACCACATACATATTAAGTGAAGCATTACATGACACACCCAGTCCAGCTATACAACTGAGTTTGGCAGTTTTCATTATTTACCTCAGATATTCATGTTTGTGCAAACACACACATACACTGACATATGTGACTAACTTTAATATTATCATTAATGTGTTAGCATTTTAAGATTGTGAGATATTGCGTTTTGAAGAAATATCTTTCAGTATTAAATTAAGAAAATGTTAGTTAAAAAATTATAAGTTTTAAAACAGTTTACCCAAAAATGTTAAGTTCAGAAACTGCCTAGGCCGGTCCTAAGCCTGACTGAAAAAGTGAGGAGGGATGGCATACATGGAGGCCATAAGGAGGTAGCCCCTCCACCTTGCAAAGGCACAATAGACCAATCACCTGTTTACCATAAAAAAACTGATTACAAAAAATGACAGAGAGATGTAAGACAGGGTGATATTCTGTCACCTTATCTTTTCGTACTCCTCATGGACAATGTCATCAAAGCATGTAAAGAGAGGACATGAAAGTATTCAGTGGGGTACTGGAAGATGAGACAGGTTTGTTTTTCAGAACAGGCATTTACTGATGATATTGCCCTGATTGCAAAATCAGAGGCACATCTTCAGTCCAACCTGCAAGTCTGGAAGGAAGAGCTGGAGAAGAGAAGGATGGTCATCAGCAGCTCCAAAACAAAAACCATAGTGATATCATGAGAAGGAAGAAGGCATTAGATTATGTTGAGAGAACAGGTCCTGGAGCAGGTCAATCACTTTAAATATCCTGGAGCTGTCATAGACTAGAAGGGAGGCATCAAAGAAGAACAGCAGCTGGGAGACTTTTTCAGGCCATACATTGATGATTCCTCAGTAAAAGAGAAGTTAGCAAGAAAACAGAAGATGGCTGCATACCGCTCCACCTGTGTTCCAGTTGTGACCTATGGATGCGAGTCATGGGCAATGACTACAACCCACAAAAGCCAGCTCCAAACCTCAGAAATAAGGTATCTGAGAAATGTGGTGGCTGGGAGGACAACATTAGACAATCTTTGAAGGACCGAGGACTAGAATGGAACCAGGCCAGGAAGAAGACAGCTGATAGAATGGTCTGGCGCTCTCTCTTCCAAACCTCTACACCTCACGGTAGAAGGGGAACGACTAAGTAAGTAAGTAAGTAAGAAATGTGGTGGAAGTAACATGGCCCGCAACCAGACAATACGGCAAGGCTTCAAAATCCAGCCCCTGCAGACCAAAGTGGAACAGTCCCAACTAAGATGGTTTTGTCATGTCTGCAGAATGGGAGATCAACTACCATGACAAGTATGGGAAACAAAGAGCCAGAGATTCAGACCTCCAGGACAACCCAAAGTCCACTGGGAGGACGACATTAGACAATCTGTGAAGGACCGAGGACTAGATTGGAACCAGGCCAGGAGGAAGACAACAGATAGGGTAGTATGGCGTTCTCTCTGGCAAACCTCTATACTTCAGGGTAGAAGAGGATCAACTAAGTAGTAGTAGTAGTAAAGTTCAGAGAATTGGTTTTAACCATAAGTGCCATATTGGTTTTTCTGAATGGGTCAAATAGTTTTTGACTAAGTAACCTAAGTCTTTTGGTAGCATAGATTTTGAAGATTCATAAAACTGAAATATCCCAACATTAATATATTTAAACAAATTAAAGGTTGGTTGATGTCATTGTTTTGCCATTATTATTGTTGTGTTTTGTCCTCGAAATAAGATATACCAAGAAATAACCAATTTGGCCAGAATATCCTACATATGTCTAAACTTGCCAAGCATGATCACTTTCTTTTCTATTAAAGTTCAGTGCTACAAAAAGGCCTTCCAACCAACCCATACCAACACAATATACTGTAAAAGCTATATTATTCCTACTGCCAGCAAGTACCACAACAAAGTACGTAGCCTAAATTCTCACCAAGTACAAAAAAAAACCATTAACATTATTTTAAAAACTGTTCATTCAGTTTGAATTTACTTGTGTTCCTATTTCGTGACTACCTGATCACACAGTTTTTATTATTCTATTTTATTCTTTATTAATAAATACTGTAATTCTTTATTTTTCAGACTGTAGTAAATATAGAAACATGCAGCCTGTCACCAAGTGAAAATGTTCAACTGGAACTAGATTATGAAGTGAGTTTGTTTACGTATCATTAAATAGTCACAGTTGTGGTGTACTCAACTAAACTTATCTGCTTGCTTACTTAGTCATTCCTATTATACCCTGGGGGGTAGAGGTTTGCAAAAGAGAAAGCCATACTATCATATCGGCTATCTTCTGGCCGGCTTCTGATTGGGTCCTCTCTCCTTCAGAGGTTGTCTAATGCTTTCGAGTGCCAATGTCTTTTCCTCACCACCTGTATTTAAAATGTAACCATGACCACACAACATAACTGTAATAGTAAAACATGAACAAGACTTCAGGGTAAGTAACCTCTGATCTATGTTTAATTAGGGAAAAACATTTAGAAGTTAAGATATGGATGCTTTCACCTGTGTAATTGTCAGTTATAATGTTATAAGGTGTGAAATTCTGAATTTCTCAATAAGGACAATTTACAGAGTGTTTTACGTAAGAACTATAGTGCCACAGTAACACCCTTTGTCACCTAATGAAAACAACATTAGGTTCATTGTAAATGGAATTCTCTAGATTGATCTAGAATGTACAGATTATCAGTTTTTCTATCCCATAATCATAAGCAGACACAGGACAAAATGGGAATACTTGAAGTCAGGCGACATGATTTAAGTCTTCTTCTTTCTCTTCTTTGATCCTTCGCCGCCGACCGTCAAAGCAGTCAGTGGCCATCACGCCTAGTGGCATCTTGTAGGGCAACAACAAATTGATTCCACTTTGCTCGATCAGTGGCCATCCTTCATACAGTGCCCCAGCTCTGGTTCATTCTTTGCATCTCAGCCTCCACAGTCCTCCGCCAGGTTGTTTTTGGTCGGCCTCTCTTTCGTTTTCCCTCAGGGGTCCATAGCATACAGGGTTCGTAGCGACCTGGAAAAACCTTGAAAAACCTGGAAAACGAAAAAAAAATTTCCAGGCCTTGAAAAGCCTGGAAAAATAGCTAAAAGCCTTGAATTTTCCGCATCGGACCTTGAAAAATAATACGAAATTGAAAGTTCGTTATTTTGTGTCCATTTTTTCGTTATTGATGGTATTTTTCGCAACAACTGTTGCGACGAGTCTAAAAATAAATCTGCGTTTACGCCATTAACGCAAATCGCCGAAAACGAAACCGCCGAAAACTTCTGGAAATGGAAGTGCGCAAAGGGAAGTAAAAATTGTAAAGTTACAGTACAATTTTTACTTCCCTTTGCGCAAAGTTACCGTACAATTTTTACTTCCCTTTGCGCATTAAATCCATTTCCAGAAGTTTTCGGCGCTTTGCGTTAACGACGTAAACGCAGATTTATTTTTAGCACTCGTCGTAAGTAATAAATTCATTTATCTCATTTATAAAACCTATTTAAATAAGTTCAGTTTATAGATAGACCTACTGTACTTGCGTCTGTATTTACAATGTAGGCCTATCTACAGTTTAATTTTTAACCATAGCCAAAATTAGCCTATAAGCAAGCGTTTGAACGAAATTTCTTGGTTTACCTCTGCATACGGGAATATATTTGACACAGTTTAAGATGGTCAGGAATAGAAATTGATGGCGATTCCATATTCTCTATAGCCTACCCTGTTATCAGACCCATGTCCCACTGTTCATTTCACCACAGTTTTTGGAAATAAATATATTTTGAATGCTTTTTTTATTATATTTATGATGAAAAGACTTATCCCGTTCTACCTCTGAAGGGTTATAGGCTAATTAGGATAGGCCTAGGCCTACATGTTTTCAATTTCAGATAACATGAATAACCGCCGATACACGAAAGTGGCATCACATCTGTCAAATCACTGTAATTAGGATAAATGAAAATCAGCAATTTTGTGGATAGGCCTATGTCATTTAAAAATTTAAAAAAAAATTAAATTAAAAAAAAATCTAAACAAACAAACGAAACAAAACCCACGAAAATAGTAAAGATGTGTGGGGGGGGGGGGGGGGGGGGGGGGGTGGGGTGTGTAAAGGTCTCCAGTTAGATATTTAATAGATTTTCACTTATCATAAGTATTACCCTCCCAATTACTATATATATTACCTTTTGTTCTAGTTAAATATTGTTTGACTGTATTATGTATGCGTTTAGAATTTTGAATTGGTAAATATACATAGCTTAGGCCTACTCATAAGTTATAAGTGTTCCCTTTTTTTTTTTTTTTTTTTTTTTTAAAACTAACACTACTAGGAGACCTACAGATGTGACATCATTTGTGACCAAGGAAAAAACTCTTGCGAGCTGAGATTATTTGGACTCTTTTTTTTTTCCAGTGAAAAGTCACCATAATTTTAATTCAAATTTCATACGCAACAAGGGACATATTCTCTTCTGTGGTAGTTTTGATTCAGCCTTCAGCTTTATTTCAAGACCTGAAATTCAGATTGGTGCATTTGGAACAGTAGCGGAAAATAGGAAGCATTTTCCTGTAGCACTGAAGAAAAAACAACTCAAATTGAAAAAGACAAATCATCCTGTGTTTTGTGCGACAGAAGATAAGGCATGCTGACAGTCACCTGGCATGATACAAAAAGATTTAACCTTATATCCACTGTTCACTCCAATGATAATATAAACAAGACAGTTAGAAAGACAAATTCTTTAGGGCAGAACAATTCAGAAGGTAGTGCTTGCAGAAAAATACAGCAAAAGTATGGGAGGTGTGGAAACTTCAGCCAACTAGGTGCAAGCTACCCCTACCCACACATATCCTATTTTTATATTATTTCTTAGTTGAAACTGCCCTGGTCAATGGGCACATAACCTACAACACTGCCAACTCTACAAAAAAAGATCAAAGCGAAGATCAGGATGTCAGTATGACTCTTATTGAACCTGATATTCTTCGACGCAATGTAACACCTTGAAAACCACAGGTCACAACAACGCGACTTACTGAGCA
Organism: Oreohelix idahoensis; assembly: GCA_024509875.1. NCBI lineage: Eukaryota > Metazoa > Mollusca > Gastropoda > Stylommatophora > Oreohelicidae > Oreohelix > Oreohelix idahoensis. The sequence goes on along the minus strand of JAMPIV010019420.1, from coordinate 294,628 downwards.
CCACTTCATTGATAAATATGAAAGGGCAAGGTACAAACCAGACTGTAAAGTGTGTAAGGCTGCAGGGAACAGAAGCCAGACTTGCATGTACTGCCCAGATTGCAATGCACCTCTATGCCTGATACCCTGCTTCAAGTTATACCACACAGTCAAGGATTATCAATGTGGATTGTTGACAAAGACTCTTGCAGAGGCCTACAGCTACAACTTCAACCCCAGTTAATGAAAAAAGCAGCTCAGGCTCCAACTAGAGGTACTTAACTACTTAAACATTTACAAACGCTCATTGTCAGATGCCACAGACGCAGAATACATTCAAAAAAGACAAACACGAAAAATACAGTTTTTTTTAAACGTTTTATTCCAATTTTATTAGCCTTTTATGTTGATATACGTAGTTAATCGTTAAATCAATACGTCAATCAAGCTTATTTTATTCATTACCATCCATGTCACTAACATTTTATTGCGCTGATGTTTAACAAATTCACTAAAAACTTGGAAAAGATGTCTGTTTTTCAATCTTTTATGAATTTAAAAAAAAAAAAAGTTCTTTTTAAAGAAATCTGCAAACACCCTTGGTAATGGGAGACGGTAATGCTCTGGATTGCTGATCAGCAAAGTGATAATTATGTCTGAGAAAATTAGAAGAGGAAAATATTAGAGTTTCCCATCCTTGAAAATCACGTGCTGGACCTGGAAAAACCTGGGAAAAGCCTGGAAAATGCTTGAAGAAATTTACTATGAACCCAGCATAGCTGTTCTTGTGATGGCATCGGGGTCTCTTCTGAGGACATGGCCAACCCAGCTCCAGTGTCTGCCAGCTATGATGGTGTGCATGTCCTCTTGCTTGCTCCGAGTAAGCAGATCTTGGTTGGTGATGGTATTCGGCCAAAAGATTCGGTGAATTTTTCTTAGGCATGTTGTGTGAAAAGAGGACAATTTCAGCATTTCCTTCTCTGTAACTCTCCAGCATTCTGCACTATAGAGAAGCACAGAAAGTACACAGCTCTGATATAATCTTAATTTTGTGCTTGTGCTGTATTGAGAGGACTTCCAGGTGTGGTTTAGGCTAAAAAAGGCTGTTCTTGCTTTATTCATTAACATGTTGATGTCTTTGCCTGCCCCGCCGTCTGGTGTTACGATGCATCCTAGGTATGTGAAGGTGTCTGTCTGTACCAGTTGCTGATTCCTTACTGATATGGGCTCAGGGTTGCTCACATTGAGTGTCATGACCTCTGACTTCTTTAAATTGATGTTCAAGCCCACCTGCTGGGTAAACTTATTAAGTCTATCCGTTTTTTCCTGGATGTGTTGATGTTGAATGTGCTAGTAGTGCAGTGTCATCTACATATTCCAGATCTTCCAATGTAGAAAATGTAGTCCATCTTATTCCTCTTGGACTGCCCTCTGTTGTCTGGCGCATCACCTAGTCTATGACTGTTAAAAATAGAGTGGTTGATAAGTGGCATCCCTGTCGTACTCCTGTCTTCACCTCAAAGGTTAGGTTGCTCTGCCCAACACTACACGTAAAGTTGGCATAGAGGTTTTTTATGATTGACACAATGCAGCTTGGAATTCCATAAGGCCTCATTATTTTCCATAAACTGTCCTTATGTATGCTGTCAAAAGCCTTTTCAAAATCAACGAAATTAATGTACAGCTGTCTTTGCCATTCTGAGAACTGCTCTATAATGTTCCTGAGAGTGAATATATGATTTACACATCTTCTGTTCTTTCTAAATCCTGCTTGTTCTTTCCTCAGTTTGTGGTCTACTGCTTTTGAAATTCTCTGTATAATTATCCTGCCTAGTATTTTGCTGGGAACTGAGAGAAGAGTGATTCCTCTCCAATTATTGCAGTCTGCAAGATCTCCCTTCTTGGGCAATTTGACACTTATTCCTTTGTTCCACTCTGATGATGTTGTCCCTGTTTTTCAGACTTGTGCAAATAGTGGTTCTAATAGTTATGCTGCTAGCTCAGGGTCTGTCTTAAATAGCTCTGCATTTAAGTTATCATGGCCAGGGGCTTTTCCGTTCTTTAACCCTTTGATTGCTGTGATGATTTCTTCTTTTCATGGAATGTCTGTATTTACATCTAGATCGTTTTCAGCCTCAGGAACATTCAATTGTGTCTCTGGTGGTTCCTTGTTCAGAGTTTCTCTGAAGTGCTCTGCCTATCTTGTTTCCTGTCCCTCTGCTGTCGTGATGAGATTTCCTTGCTTATCTCTTACTAATGTAATATTGTTTGCACCTCATTTTCCGCTGATGAATTTAGTTATTGTGTATTCTGTGCTTTGTTCATTTCTCAGTGCTGCCTCTTCTGCCTGTCTTGCAAGATCGTCTAGGAAATTCCTTTTGTTGGCTCGGGTTTGGCGTTTAACTTCCTTGTCCAGCTGATTGTACTGTTCGCTATATAGTTGCTTTAACCTGGGGGACTTCGCTTCTGTTTTCTTACTTTTCATTTCCTTTCTCAGTGTTATGGTGTTTAATGTTTCTGGTGTTATCCAGTCTTGCTTCTTCCTTTCCTGGAATCCCAAGCATGGTTTGCTGCTTTCCTTATATATTGTTGAAATGGTGTTGAATTTCTGGTCTATATCATCAGTCAATGTCTTTTCCTGACTTTTGGCAAATTGATATCGTTTCTTTATGTTAGCCGCAAAAGCTTTTCTGGTAAGAAGGTCCTTCAATTTGCTGATGTCAAACCTTTTCTGTGTAGTTACAGTTGGTCCAGCCCTTCTTAGTTTCACTTTCAGTTTTGCTACTACTAAGTGGTGATCACTTCCCACCTCTGCACCTCTTTTTACCTTCACATCTTGTAATGCATGTCTCGATCTACCGTTAATCATGATGTGGTCTATCTGGTTTCTATCCTGACCATTTGGTGATTCCCATGTTAATTTGTGAATTTCTTTATGTGGGAAAAGGTTCCTCCATTGACCAGGTTGTTAATACTACAGAAACTTATTAATTTATCCCCATTTTCATTTGCTGTTCCGCTGCCGCATTTCCCCATTACTCTTTCATTATATGTATTGTGTGTACCAACTTTCGCATTGAGGTCTCCCATTACTATAATAAGATCATATCTAGGTGTGTCTTCCATTTCTTTCAGCAGTTGTTGATAGAATTCATCCTTGACCTCTTCATCGCTGTCATTCGTTGGTGCGTAGCATTGTATTATTGTAGTATTGGTGAATCTACCTCTCAATCTTAATCTTATCAGTCTGTTGTAAATGGGTTTCCATTCCAGTAAAGACCTTTCCATTCCTTTCTTCAGGATAATGGCTACACCTTCGTTGTGCTGACCATCCTCTCTACCAGAATAAAGTACTTTTTCCCCTGTAGCTGTTTTTATTCTCCCCATCCCTGTCCATTTGCTCTCGCTTATTCCCAGGATGTGTAGTTTGTAATTCCTCATCTCTGCTGTGATCTGTCTCAGCTTTCCTGCCTCATTCATAGTTCTGACATTCCAAAAACCAATTCTGGTTTTGTGTTTTGTGTTCTGGGCATCCATTTTCATGCCAGTGGCTTCCTTTCGGCTTTCACCAATGTCAGTCATACGAGCCTGAGACTCCGGATGTCCATCCCGCATCAAAGTTTTTTCATTTATTGCCGTTTCTGTAACATGTGCGATTTTTTACATAGACAGGGGTGTCGGCCCTGTGCTAAAACCCCCAACCTGGAAGACCAGGGTACCAGCTTTTGTCTGACCCCTACCCACGCAGACCAGTCCAGCTTGGTTGAACCTACCAGGAGTAACACTCCCACTGGCATAGCTCTGGGGATTGTCAGGGCACACAAGCTGCCATACCGCTACAAGGTATAGGTACCATTGATGGCAGATGTCCTTCCTCGTTTAGTTGAAATCGCTTTAGCAGTAAAGTTTTTACAGCATCATAATTATTTATGACTGCTTGATCCATAGTATTTAATGCCTTCAATGGTTCCCCATCCAAAAATTCACTGAGTTTTAAAGCCCATAAAGATTTATCAATGTGATTTGCATTACAGACTTGTTCAAATCTAAGTAGATATGATGACAAATCATCAAAATTTTGTTTGAACACTGGTAGTTTAAATCTATAATTACTACTAATATGGGTTGATGAAGGAGTATTATGCGAATCAACATTATTGCTATTAGATGCAACTTGTGCTCTCATTTTTAATTCTTCTAGATGAAGAAATGTTAATTCTTTTTCCTGTTTCCATTTATTTTCTTCTTCAACACACATTATTTCATCTCTTGCCCTTTGTTTTTCCTCCTTAGCTTCTCTCTCAATCTCTTGTTGTTTCCTAACAGCTTCCTCTTGCTTTAATTCAGCTTTCTTCTTTGGCCTCACGTTCTTCTTCTTCGTGCTTTAATTCAGCTTTCTCTTGCTTTAATTCAGCTTGTTTAGCTTCATATTTTGCTAGTTCCGCCACTGCAAATTCTCGAAGAATTTCTCCTTTGTAACCAAAATCTTTTCCAATCTTTACAAAAGTTTCTAAAGTAGCCATATTAATTCACTAATATACTTACTTAGATTGCCATCATAACACCAATTTTCAAAAAGGGTGACAATCGACAATGTGGAAACCATAGAGTCATATCCCTTCTTAGTGTTCCTGGTAAAATCTACTCTAGAATCCTAGAGCAGAGACTCTGACGCCTAGCTGAGCCACAATTGGATGAGGTCCAGTGCGGATTCCGAGCAAACCGAAGTACTCAAGACCTAATCTTCACTCAGACAGCTGAGTGAAAAGGCCCTTGAGTATAAGAGTGAGATCCATCTTTGTTTCATAGATCTGGAAAAGGCATTTGACAGGATCCCCTGGAACAAACTATGGGACTGTTTGGCAAGGAAGAATATTCCAGCACCTTGATTCATGCTATACAGAGCTTCTACAAGTCTTGCAGAAATTATGTGAGGACAGCAAACCATAAGTCATCAAGGCATGTAAGGAGAGAACAAGAAAGTATTCAGTGGGGTACTGGAAGATGAGACAGGTCTATATTTCGGAGCTGGCATTTGCTGATGATGTTGCCCTGATTGCTAAATCAGAGGCACATCTCCAGTCCAACCTGCAAGTCTGGAAGGAAGAGCTGGAGAAGAGAGGGATGGTCATAAACAGCTCTAAAACAAAGTCCATGGTGATATCACGAGAAGAAAGAAGACATCAGATTAAGCTGGGAGAACAGGTCCTGGAGCAGGTCGACCACTTTAAATACCTCGGAGCTATTATAGACCGAAAGGGAGGCATGAAAGAAGAGTTGGCCACTCGAAAAGCAGCAGCTGGGAGACTTTTTCAGGCCATAAATCGAGGATTCCTCAGCAAGAGAGAGGTTGGTAAGAAAACGAAGATGGCTGTATACCGCTCCACTTATGTCCCAGTCTGGACATATGAATGCGAGTCATAGGCAATGACTACAACCCACAAAAGCCAGATCCGAACCTCAGAAATGAGGTATCTGAGGAAAGTGGTTGAAGTAACAAGAAGAGACATGGTACGCAACCAGACGATACGTCAAGGCCTTAAATCCTACCCCCTGCAGACGCAAGTAGAACAGTCCCAATTAAGATGGTTTGGCCATGTCTGCAGAATGGGAGAAGATCGGCTACCACAACAAGCGTGGGAAACAAAGAGCCAAGGATCCAGACCCCCAGGACGACCCAGAGTCCGCTGGGAGGACAACATTAGACAATCTTTGAAGGACCGAGGACTAGAATGGAACCAGGCCAGGAGGAAGACAGCCGATAGGATAGCCTGGCGCTCTCTCTTCCAAACCTCTACACCTCACGGTAGAAGGGGAACGACTAAGTAAGTAAGTACTTACTTAGTCAATTATTTATTTATATATATACAAGTTTAATAAGCAATAAGGTATGGTTACTCAATATAATCAATCAAATACTTATCATATTCCTTTACAACTAATTGTAAGTTCAAAAATTATTTTCACCCAATATTTTATTTCATTATTCCTTATTCATAACAAACAACTAGTGGTTACATGACCTACTAGTGTATGATGCTACAATTACTTCAGGCATCCATTATTCATATATTCAATGATATATGCCCCAATGGCTAATATAATACTTTGACTCACTTAGTCCATCAACTACTTATAGTGTGACTTACAAATCAATTATAAGATAAAAGTTACTTTTATTCAATATTTTATCATATTATGCCGTACTCAGGCAAAAAAAAAATAGTTGCTACTTGAACCACTAGTTCAGACCACCAAGAAAATATCTCATGTATCAAATATTTTCAATGAATTAACTATAAGTGTTATATTATTATTATCATATATTTATCTTATAATAATATTAATGTTATCAACGAAGAACATTTATAAATATTAACTAAAATATTTTACAACACAATTTTCACAATACAAGTCGATTTACCAACATTAAAATGATTTTAAAACTGAATAAACATCACGGAAGTGATGAAAGAGCCAAGAATCCAGACCCCGAGGACGACCCAGAGTCCGCTGGGAGGACAACATTAGACAATCTTTGAAGGACCGAGGACTAGAATGGAACCAGGCCAGGAGGAAGACAGCCGATAGGATAGTCTGGCGCTCTTTCTTCCAAACCTCTACACCTCACGGTAGAATGGGAACGACTAAGTAAGTAAGTGACGAAGTATACTGAACTTAGAAATGGGCCAGAGCACACAAAAAAAACTAAAAAAAAATGTCCACAAACATGGACTCTCACAAATGACGTCACAGTTTTATGTGTATAACTAAAATATAGCAAGGTTAGGCTTAACGGACATTTGACAAACAGCAGACAAAAATTAATTAGAATAAAACTAAAGACAATGATAATACAACATGCATATACAGAACTTCACGGCTAACAAATAATGTTTGACTGAATTCGATAACGAACAAAGTATGCCACAGATTTTAGTGGATTTTTCGTCAGTCAAAGATAATCAAATGGTTCCCCGTAGAACGGTTTCAAATCCACTGACCAGCCGAAGCGGTATTAGTTGATTTGAAACTCCCTTTCCAACCTCCTGCTTAGGTGAACAATAACAACATATATGCATATTAAAAACCATGTAACACTTAAGAAATGAGTTAGATAAACATGCCTGCGAGTGGCCAAATGGACTACAGTTGCTTTAAAAAACCAACAATGGGTACTTAGCTTTCGTGATCAAATATATTCTTCGGCCAGTGCTGGCATGCATCAACGGTCATGAATTGATGTTCAGAACTGTAGTTCAACATTTGATAGAATGGTGTTTTTCTTGATCCATTGAGTGTATAAGATCTTGATGCCTTTTGAGATCTGACGTTTGACAAAAGTTTGTAATGGCCACGACTTTCCGCTTGACAAGGTTATGATGTCAGTTTGACCTCTAGTCGTCATGCGCAATGAGTCATACTTTTTCAAAGTCACGTGAGCGCACAAACAATGTAAACAGTTCTTGGCAATGCGAATGAAAATTGAATTGTTATTCTGGATCAAAATCTGTAATATCTTGTAGAAAAAATATTCTTTCCCCATACACAAGGTATGATGATATTGATCTGATAGCTGGAACAGAATCAGAACTTCAAGACCTTACCTCTAGACTGGAGAAAGTAACAAGAACATATGGGATGGAAATTAATATAGAAAAAAGCAAGATATTGGTGAATAGCCATAAGAAACATGTTCCGACCAACATTACGTTAAATGGGCAAACGTTAGAAGAAGTTAACACCTTTAAATATCTCGGGTCCACTATATGTAGTGATGGAAGATCAAATAAAGAAATCAAGACAAGACTTGAGATGGCCTCAGCTGCCATGACAAGGTTGAATGTGATCTGGAAAAGTAACATCAGTTTTCCTGTGAAGATCAAATTATACAAATCACTTGTATTATCTATTCTCTTGTATGGGTGTGAGGGCTGGACACTCACTGCAGATACGGAGCGAAGGATTCAGGCTTTCGAGCATAAATGTTACAGAAGAATTTTGCGCATTTGCTATAAAGAGCACAAAACAAATGTCTATGTTAGAGAGAAGATAAACACCTATGCAGGCCATCAAGAACCACTTTTGTCAATAGTGAAACGTCAAAAGCTTGCCTGGTTTGGGCATGTAACTCGTCATGACTCCCTTTCGAAAACGATCCTCCAGGGAACAGTCGAAGGTAAACGGAGAAGAGGAAGGCAAAGAAAATCCTGGGCTGATAACATCAAAGAATGGGCAGGACACAGTTTCTCCACACTTGTACGCATTGCTGAGAATAGAGAGCAGTGGAGGACCCTGTCTGCTGATGCTTCCACTATGGCACCCCTACGACCCATGACGGGTTATGGGTTGAGATGATGATGATACACAAGGACACCAGAATTGTTGCCACCGTTTTGTTGACTTCATTTTTTTTCTACACTGAAGATTTGTTGAATAATAAAGAATTTTTTTTCACATTATCATTTCGTGTGCTTCTTACTTGATCTTAAAATTGTCCTCTATCGAGCATTAGTGCTTATTGGTGTTTTTCGCGAATAGTGAGTGCTATGCCAAATCAATTGAATTGAAGCGACAACGATGTGATCCTTTTTGAGTCCACAAAACAGTACATATTTATTATGACATACAAGTTAGTTGAATTCATTGCATCAAATAGTTATAACATCAGTCCATTACAGTCTCATAAATATTACTTGCTCTGTCGTCAAAATGTCTGACTGTTTACACGTGAGGTCGTATGTCAATCATCCGGTAACGAATAGCCGTCGTTTTGGCGAAGATAACGATTCTATTAATCATAAATTCATACTCCCTTTTTATCCTAGTTCAGGAAAACTTAATCATCGATAAGAATACTCCAATATTGTATTCATAACACAAGATAGCTGACCCTGTAGCATATTTTCAAAAGGACTTCAGCGCAATTCAATCTATACTGGGAGTAATCAAAAATACATCCGACTTGGATCAAGTTCGGAGTCTGAAGGGTAAAAATATAACGTTGTCATGTGTTAGCATACCAACTTAACATGTCATCATAATCCTAGACAACTATACAAATTTCGCGTTCAATACCGTGAAGTGCGAAACATAATATATATTTATAGCATCTCAACCCCTTAACGCTTAACTTTAAAAGTGCTCACAATAATAGTGGCTAACATCATAAAACATGTCGTAACACCCCGACCATCTGCTCTCGCTTATCCCTAGAATGTTTAACCTATAGTTTCTCATTTCTGCCATGACCTGTTTTAGTTTACCTGTCTCGTTCATTGTCCTGACATTCCAGAATCCTATTCTTGTATCATGTTTTGCGGTCAGGACGTCCGTTCTCATGTCAGTGGCTTCCTTTCGGCTTTCACCACTGACAGTCATACGAGCATCAGAATCCAGATGTCCGTCCCGCAGCAAAGTTTGTTCATTCGTTGTTGTTTCCGTAACTTCAATTTTTTTTTTTATACAGACAGGGGTGTCAGCCCTATGCTAAAACCCCCAACCTGGAGGACCAGGGTGTCTGCTTTAGTCTGACCCCTGCCTGCGCAAACCTGTCATGCTTGGTAGAACTTTCCAGGAGTAAAACTCCCGCTGGCATAGCTCTGGGGGTAATCAGGGTACACAAGCCGCCATACCTCAACAAGGTATTGACACCAGTGATGGCAGGATTTAGGTCTTACTTGACAATAAATTTGGCATATGATTGTCAGATTGCTACAGGATGTGGACTCACACATATATTTTTCCAGCAACATTAACAAAGTTGGAGTAATGGATAGTGATATCAACATAGGAATACAAAAGTCAAGAGACTTTACATAGAAATCAAAGAAAAAATCAGTATATGAAGTCAAGTCCAACATAAAAATAAGAATCTTAAACTCATATGTGAAACCAATCTTAGTCTGTCTTTGACATATGGAAAGACACAAAAATGACAACCAAGGAATCATAGTTTCATAAATGACAGCTTGTGCAGAATAGAAGGATTACAATGGTATTATGGCAGTTAGTGGTTAGACTCATGGTTGATCTTCCATGATCCATAACTGCAAAGCAGTCAGTGACCATCACACTTGGTGGTGTCTTGTAGGGCAGCAACAGATTGATTCCACTTTGCTCGGTCGGCGGCCATCCTTTGTACAGTGCCCCAACTCTGGTTCATTCATTGCATCTCTGCTTCCACAGTTCTCCGCTAAGTTGTTTTTGGTCGGCCTTTTTTTCGCTTTCCCTTGGGGGTCCATAGCACAGCTGTTCTTGTGATGGTATCAGGATCCCTTCTGAGGATGTGGCCAACCCAACTCCAGCGTTTGCCAGCTATGATGGTGTGCATGTCCTCCTGATTACTCTGAATAAGTAGTTCTTGGTTGCTGATGGTGTTTGGCCAAAAAATTCTGAGAATTTTCCTTAGGCAGATTGTGTGGAAGGAGGACAGTTTTGACTTTTCCTTCTCTGTTAATCTCCAGCATTCCACACCGTAGAGAAGCACAGAAAGTACACAGCTCTCATACAGTCTTAATTTTGTGTTTGTGCTGTACTGGGAAGACTTCTAAATGTTGTTGAGACTAGCAAAGGCTGTTCTCGCTTTATTCATTGTGTTGTTAATGTCCTCGCTTGTTCCGCCGTCAGGTGTTACTATGCATCCTAGGTAAGTAAATGTGATGGTTGATCAACTTGTAAGTAAGCCTTACTGCAATCTGGTTCAGTACACAACTTCAGTCTATTCTGGAAGCTAACATTTATTCTTCTATTGGTACTCTCATGCTCCTATCTACTCTGAATGATACACAGTCCATCATCTAATAAGATGAATGTTAACATGGTCAATAACAAGAAATACAAAGCACAGTGTCAAACTTAACAGTAACAGATAGATTGAGTGTTCATATACATTGATCTGACTTTTCGTTTCTCAACACTTTAATTTTCACCTGTATACTACAGTAACCTCACCATGTTCAGATACCGGTACAAACCTTCCACCAAGAAAAATAAATGTCTTCCTTTTCTGCTTGCTAAGTTTCATGTTTAAATATGCTATGATATATTTGATATGTACTGGCAATAAACAGCAGCTGTAAGAATTAGCAGCCAAATAGGAACGTTTCAGTAAGTAAACAAGGGTGTCGGGCAGGGATGTGTGCTGTCACCGGATCTGTACAATGAAAGCATAATGAGATCACTGGAGGACATATCAGGAATATCCGTTGGTGAACATAATATAAATAACTTGAGATACGCTGATGAAATAGTCTTAATAGCAAAAAGTGAAAAGGAGCTGCAGGAAATGGTTGATGCAATAACGACAAAAAGGACAATTAAAGGCCTCAGCCTTAATAGCAAAAAGACAGAAGAAATGGTCATCTCAAAGAAAATGGCTTCCCCAGAATGCACTATCAAAGTAAATGGAACAGTTTTCAAACAGGTCAATAGATTCAAATACCTGGCCACATTGATAAAGCAGATGGAAGATTCATTTCAGAAGTGAAGAGAAGAATAGCTCAGGAAAAAAACAGCATTCTATAAAATGAGGCAAATTTTATGCAACAATTCTTTGTTAATGGAAGTAGAGAGTTCTTCAGTGTTAACCAATCCTGACATGGGAGCGAGTCATGGGCAATTAGTAAACAAGTAGGGAAGGCACTAGAGGCCACAGAGATGTGGTTTTACAGAAGAATGTTAAAAATACCATGGACAGCCAAAAAGAGTAATAAGGATATCCTGAAAGAGACCAAGGCACAAAGGAAACTTATTTCATAAATTAGAAAGAAGCAGTCCACTTTTTTGGGGTATGTTATGAGAAGAGGAAAGCTGGAATATTGTGAGAAGTTACTGTGATTTTATTTTCCACATGTCCCATTATTTTTCTCATGGTAATTATGTCCTGTAATTAATTGAGTTTAGTCTTTTTCTTTAGGTAATTAATTGCGTTTTTTTTCATGAGGGATTACGGTAGGTTTTAATTTTATTTATATCCACACCAGTCTTCCTTTCTTTGTGTAAATATAACTGCTTTCAGTTTATTTCATTTGGAGTTGAGTGCATAATATTATTAGGCTGGGTGAAAATTTTCCGACGTTAATAACCCCTACCAGGTAAAAATGGGGGTGGGTGTAGAAAACGACCCAGGTTACTTAGAACGTATCAAAACTGATTCTGCTTACACGGTCGGGGATTATCTTAGCTAACATGACGAAATTTGAGATGCGCACAAGCTGTATAACCATGAGTCATGAAATTGTTGCTATATTATTGGCGGGTTTCAATAGTTTATAGCTGATAGGATAGTCTGGCGCTCTCTTTTCCAAACCTCTACACCTCACGGTAGAAGGGGAACGACTAAGTAGTTAGTTCAATAGTTTATTAAATGCCGAAATATTATTGGTTTAAGATTGGGCCCGAAACAAAGCCACGAGATGACTCACTCATAGCGTGGGGTGATTGCATCAGATTTTTGTACGATAAATAACAGGGTTTACTAGTGAGGCGCTCTCTTTGTGTCCAGAAATTATGGCCGTGAATCGAAGTCATTTCGTCTGCTCTTAGTGAGATACTCGAGATTTGCATTTTCATGGCACACAGAGAGGGGTGCTAAATTGCCTTGCAGCTTGCCAAGATAGTTGGCCATTCTCAGTAGTAGAAAGGTCGAGGTATCGTCAGAGGTGAAAGGAAATTGGTGACGTGGTAGTTAACGGCGCCAAGTACATTTGCACCAGAAAGAGATAGCAGTTCTCTTGCAGTGAAGCATTCTTCAGCAGGAACGGATTTCTTAAAAATCCTGAGCTTATGCTCATATTCACACACTGAAACAAAGGGGCGTGGCCTGGTGTTGTCATTTAAATTTGGTCATAATAAAACTGACGGCCCTAAACCCAATGAGGGGTAAACGGGCAGGTGAAATAAGTTTCGTCAGCAGTGAAGCTTCTACAGCCTAAGTCAAGTACCTAGTCATTATTTCAGAAGTCATCAGCAGCAGTAATCCGGGCAGGAGATAGGGTCATCATTCCTTTCCCGAACACAAACAAGAGAAGGGCATAACGGAGATGCCACATCAGCAGAAGACAGCATTGTCAGAGTAGACATTGAGCAGAAACGGAGGGGAGAGAGAGGTTATAGAGGCAGATATAAAGTTGTGTTAGAACAGCCTCTGAGATAGCACTGAAAAAGGTCATTTAGTGGATAAGCGCTTGTGAAGCAGTGGTTAGCAGTGTAGGACATCAGATAGGGTATTCATAGAGTGTAGACATTTAGTTTCATCTGCAGACAGACAGTGGTGTTAGAGTTAATAATTATTAATAGGATAGTTAGGAGCGGTGGCTCGTACTTCGAGACCTCACCAAGTACAGGGTGTGAAAACTTAATTCCTTTTTTTCTTTCCCACACAGGTTGAGTAGATGAAAGGGTTGGGTTATATTATATGTTGTTTTAATTTGTCTTGGTTCTTTTCCAGGTGTGCGACCATCACACGTTATTTATTTGGATGTGTAATTTATTTGATTGTGAAAATAAACTATAAACTGTATACTGGATCAGGCTCTATACTATACTGTACCTATATGTTGTCTGTATAGTTGTGTCTGTGGTCTTTAGTTAAACCTTATCTCCTATAGGGTAGTCAGAGGTGGTGAGTCTTTAGCTCTAAAAAAAGTCACGAGTGGCGAGGTAGAATCAATCTCTGTTCTCACCCTCGAAGCTATAAGTCTCATCTTTTCCACATTCACTGTCATTCTCATCAAAAATCTATCTTCTCAGACTTTCTCATACTAGTGTCTTGTCTTACACTCAGACATAACTCTGTACTTAAATCCACTTCGTGACAAATATATCATAACAACAGGTAAGATTGCAGGAAAAAGAGATAGGGGAATACAAAGAGAGCAAATACTGGACAGTTTTACATCGTGGCATGGAAAGAGGTCAACACCAGACTTAATAAATAGTACTGGATACAGGAAGTTGTGGAGCGGCATGATCTACACTGCTAGCCATGGTACTTGAAGAAGAAGAAGATATTTTCCCATCCTGTCTCTTTGCAAACTTTAACCATATGACCTAAGGAATGCTACCCACTACTTCAGATTTTGAAGTAAGTTCTCTGTTATATCCCTTATACTGTTTAGACATTCCTATCACAGTATACTGGGTGTGACCACCAGTATGGAACTGGGGGAAAGACCAGACAAACATACATGCCACATGCTATTCTTCTTCTTCTTCTTCCGTCCTTAGCCAAAGACCGACCAAGCAGTCAGAGGCCATCACGCCTTGTGGCGTCTTAAGGGCAACAGCAGATTGATTTTCTCTGTTGTAGTTTCCCATCACGCCTAGCGGCGTCTTTAGGGCAACAACAAATAGATCCATCTGCCGTTGTTTCCGTAATCGGTGTGACAAGCCAACGGGTGATCAGCCCATTGGGCCACATGCTATGGTTTATCCATAATCTGTACAAGTTTTTGCATTTTAAGATGTGTACGCCCCGTACATAATTTATGTACAGGTTTTTTTGCTTGATTATTAAATATATATAAATCAATCGTCTTGCGCTACACCATAGCCAATATTTGCATCGTTGTGTTAGGCGAGATGTTAGGCCACGTGAATAAAAAAATCAACAAATAAAATCAAGCTGCCTATTTTTCAATTGATGCGGGATTTGCGAGGGTCCACGTGGTGTGTTGTTCATGTATCATTTTTCGCTAACGCAGACAGCAGCCAGTACGTTACTGATTATTTTAACAATTACGTCGCATTGAGCTTAATTTATTATTTATGGCTGCTTATAACCACAAAAAATAAAAAGTATAACACTACATATTAATTGATTTCACTAAAACATGTAGAATCTGCGTAAGAAATGTACATTTTAATAATGATATTTTAAAAAATCACGAAAGCAAAGCAAATTTGTATCTTAGCCCGATCAGAACCCATGGAAAAGTTTTTTTGGAGTTACTTCTCTTCTAGATTTTAATTTCCTTTCTTTAAAATCATTCTGATTTTCATTTGGTGGATATATCATTATTTCGATCATCCAGTGAGCTATTTCATTAAAAAATTAATTACTATCACTGTTTGTCGTATTGACGGTTGAAACTAGTCATATAGGGTTATTTAAAATGGCCAATTAGGCTAAATTAACTATTTTCATTTTTGAAGTTCGGTTGAGAATAAATTACACTAGCGCCAGTTAATTTTTTTGTAGCAAATTGTGAGCTTTTTTTTTTTTTTTTTTTTTTTTACATTTATATAATAACGTGATTTTATTATTTTTAAAATTACATCAAATATCATCATCATCATCATAACCCTCCCTCCCAAAGGAGCATAGGTCTTCAACAAACACTAGCCAAGTCCTCCTGTCACGCGCCATCATCTCAAGTTCTTTCCACGTTCTCCTCATCATTCTCACCTCTGTTTCTAGCTCTCTTCTCCATGTGCTTCTTGGTCTACCTCTGCCTCTCTTGCCCTGGGGGTTCCAGAACAAGGACTGCCTTGTAATGCTATCAACAAGTTTCCTCAGTGTGTGTCCTATCCTTCACCATTGTCTTCTTCTCACCCCCTATTCCACTGGCACTTGTCTAGTTCTTGTCATCAGTTCCACATTGGTAACCTTATCATACCATTTTAATCCCTCTATTCTACGCAAGCCCCCATTTATGAAAGTCTGTAGCATTTTGGTTGTTGTCCTTGGTGTTCTCCATGTCTCAGAGCCATATAATAGGACTGACTTCACATTTGAGTTGAAGATTCTTATTTTCGTGTTGGATCCGATTTCTCTTGATCTCCATATATTTCCCAATGCAATGAAAGCTCCTCTTGCTTTTTGTATTCTTATTTTGATATCACTGTCTGTCCCTCCAACTTTGTATATATTACTGCTAAGATATGTGTACGATTCTACATCTTGTAGTGGTGTTTCTTCAAGTTCAACCCTTTTATCATTACTTGCATTAATTCTCATTATTTTTGTCTTTTCCCTGTGTATTTTCAGACCCAATTGCTGTGACCTCTCATCGAGTGTTTTCAATTTGTCCTGCATCTGATTACGGTTATGGGACAGAAGAGCCAAGTCATCAGCAAAATCCAGATCATCCAACTGCTTAGATAAAAGTCCACTGGATTCCATTTCTGTTGTGTGTTGTCGATGATCTCATAACCCAGTCTATTGCTAGTAAAAAAGAAATGGAGACAAGAGGCATCCAGGGTCGCACTCCTGTTCTTATCCCAAACGGTTCTGTGAGCTGTCCTTCGTGAAGAACTCTGCATGTCATATCTTCATATGTTTTCTTTATTAAATTAATGATCTTCAGGGGAACTCCATAATGCCTCATCATGTTCCAAAGTGATTCTCTGTCTACACTGTCAAATGCCTTTACGTAGTCCACAAATCCAATGTATAGTGGTGAATTCCATTCCAGACTTTGTTCAACTATTATTCTTAAAGTGGCTATCTGGTCTGTTTTTTTGGAGTTACTTCTCTTCTAGATTTTAATTTCCTTTCTTTAAAATCATTCTGATTTTCCTTTGGTGGATATATCATTATTTCGATCATCCAGTGAGTTATTTTATTAAAAAATTAATTACTATCACTGTTTGTTGTATTGACGGTTGAAACTAGTCATATTTAAAACTGCCAATTAGGCTAAATTAACTATTTTCATTTTTGAAGTTCGGTTGAGAATAAATTACACTAGCGCCAGTTAATTTTTTTGTAGCAAATTATGAGTTTTTTTATTTTTTTTTTATTTTATTTTTTTTACATTTGTATAATAACATGATTTTATTATTTTTAAAATTACATCAAATATATATTGAACTAATTCTAAACTGTCCTAGAAACTTGCTCGTTCCATTTCAAATAACAGGATGATATAGTTTAGTTCAATTTTTCTCTTTGCAATAATAATAATAACAACGAAGTAGTAAAATTAGTTGTGAGAACAGTGGAACATCTTCGATGTCAGCCTTGAATGTCATTAGGGTTAAGATTAAGGTTTGGGTTTAGGATTTCTAATCCAAAACCCTAATTACTGTGTCTCAGAATTCTTTGATAATTTCCTATCAAACACAGGATTTCCTGGTCTGTTAGTGATAATTAAGTGCAGAAATAGACTAAATGATTACACGATCACATCATTTTTAGTCTAAAATAAACTCAGACATGTATTGTTTGAGTTTTAAAATAAGTGAAGACTTCACTTAAAAGGCAAAGTCCCCATTCCTCAATTATAATGCAGCTGTAATTGGAAATTTGTGTACACGAATTAACTCTTTTGATACATTTGTCAGTCTTTTTTTTTTTTTGGTACAGGTTTTGAGCGTCTTTGTACAGGGTTTTTGAATTTTGTGTACAGGTTTTTCATCTCCGAGGTGTGGCATGTATGAGACAAATACCAGTGCAACAAGAGTGAAAGAAAACAATGCCTACAGTTAATAGGACACATTCACTCACTCACTCATCTGGTTTCTTCAGTGTGTGTCCTTTTCAGTGTCAATGTCTGTTCCTCACCTGCTATATTTAAAATGTAACCATGACCACTGTTACGTACATTTATTACCTAACGGGGTAGTCTTCGGTCCTGCCAAATGTACGCACCAGTCTTAATATAGTTATATTATTTGTGCGTTCGATTGATTCACGCACTGACGTGCACAATGCAGTGTGAGTTGCTTTGGACGCACAGGTAACCTAGTTGAGGAATTCTGACATCATGTTTTGAACGGGGCAGTTCGGACCATGTTTATGTCCGATATATATTTCTTGGATTTATCTGGCAAGTTTGAAGAAGCCATTATTTTGTAATGATATCTACTGGTATTCATGATGAAGCCAATAGTGGAAGTATCAAGTAAGTGTCGCCCCATGTCACATCGAATGTTTATTGAGTTTAATTAAAGTATCAGGCTGCTCCTAGTTTTGGTCTAGCACGAATTCATCGTAGTATGTCATTCCTAGAATGGACAGACGGAGTCGTTAGCCCTTTTGAATTACCGTAGAGGGAGGATACCTACGAGTAAACGAAGTTAATTGATTTGTATGCTTCACATGTTTTTATATGCCGTATTTTCGTCAATGCCAAAGTCGTGGCATGGATATAGAGAGGTTAGTCAACACAGAACTCTAACCTGGTCGTATTGTCGTGGATGACTTTGTTTGGATTTTATATATATATGCTACCTAAGTATCGTATGGAAAAAGTCTGGAATTGTTACAAGTATGATAAGAAGTATTGCTCCTTGAGAATGAATCCGTTGGCCATAAGATACGTCCTTGAAAGAAGGTCAACGGACTTGACTGCAATACATATGATATGGTAGAGGAAGTGATCCTTAGTCACTTGAATAAGAGGATTTAATTGTTAGAGAATCTTCATGAACTTGAAAAGTAATTATCAACATTTTTGACGTATGACCTTTTTGCACCTGTAACTATGATCGTCTTGTTCCACTCCGTATGTGTCACGTTAAATAAAATATATGTACAGTCATCACAGACTTGTGTGCTGCCAGTAAGTGACCAGTTAAACACTACTTGTTGGAGTTCGTTTTGAAGAACATTTTCTGACATTTTTGTTCCTTTGCAACCATTCGCGTAACGAAGTTCTTTACCATTAGAATGAACGACCCAACAACCACATAACACAGCCTGGCAGGCCATATGTTGTCCACGGCTATGATCTGGAGAACCATATCTAAATGCCTAAAATAATCTTTCCAGAGAAACACAGTGGAGGAAGAATCACATTACTGTGGAGAAGGTCAGACGTTGCCTGTCATGAAGAACAGAAGAACTATTTCCCCTCCCCATACTTTTCCTGATGTGGACAATTTTATGTGTAAGTTTTTAGTACCAATGAATTAAATCAGCATTGATATTTTGTTTAAAAACTTGAATTGTTTGTAACATTGGTGAATTCCCACTGGTTTGCTCTATGCTTTCTTCATTTTTCAAAAATCTTGAGACTGTCTACTGTGCACATGATTTTCCTCTTCTCTTATTTGTGTGTTCTATATGCAGTTATTTCCTCCCAAGTCTTTCACCAAATTTTCCACATCCTTCTTTCATTGTAGTTGGCTGTGAACTTTGCTTGTATTAATGTTACTTTGTTATAATTCTTTTCTCATTTAGTTTTATTCTCCTCAGAAACCACATGGCAGTTATTCGTAATTGTTTTTCTGCTTGTTTATTCTTTGTCCAAGATTAATAATCCTTTCCAACAATATTAGTTTTACACAACATCATAAGTTACTGTGAACAATTTTTTTTCTGAGCACTTATTTTAATTGATTTTTTTTGGTTTTTGGAATCTGCTTTTATGCGTGCAGTTTGGTTGTATATTTGTGCCATGTGTTGTATTTTCAAAATTTATAAGGGTACCAAGTTAACCTGAATTTTAAAATCTGTGATATGAAATTTTTCTTTTGCTGGTACCATTGTTTTTATTTTGAAAATATTTAATGTATTCCTGACATTACTAGTAGAACTTGAAGAATGTGTAACAAATCTTAGCTTCTGTTTTGATCTGTTGCTTGTGTACTGACTTGATTGTATCATCTAACAATAAAATACAATCACTCATACGGACAACAAAGAAACTAGGCTGAACAGATGGGCCGTGGGAAACACCAGGAAAGAGGTTTACAGACTAATGGCTGGTCCTGATCCTAATGACAACAGCGGCCATATTACAAGGAGGGATCAGTGCACCATTTTTCGGCTCAGATCACAACATATACCACTTAACAGTTACTTGAGCAGAGTCCAACCACAACACACTCCATAATGCCAGCTATGTAACTACCCCTACGAAACTGTTGACCACCACGTCTTTGAGTGCCCAGCACTTGATGATGTTAGGAAAATGCTCCTGCCTCCGAGGCCAGATAAATAGAACACCTTGTATGGAGAAACAGAACAACTTGCGAAAACATGCAGATATCACTAATAACAGCAACAATAAAATACTTGAGCAGAAAGTTGTTTTACAAGATAGTGAGTATTAATTTGTATTTGTATCACTTTTAATGATAGTCCATATCTCTGTTCAGATTGTGAAGAATGCAAGCTGAAACATGAAGGAGACTGTCCTGAGCACAGACCACTCATCTGTATTTATAACACTGAGGTAATATATTTTTTTTATAATGCCCCCTTATAGTTTCCATGAGTCTCAGAGAAGACAAATAAACAATAGAACTGCTGCTCCCTGAGGTATGTCACAAAAGTCGACCAACACAAGGATGTGCAAGACCTGGCAACCTAATCACATAAAACAAATTGCTACAGAATCTACCACTACATCAGCACAGGGAGCTTTGATGCAGGCTTCCTGTAAGGAGCTCATGCATTGGTGGTTCCATGTTCCAGAAAGAAAAAAAACTGGCAGATATGTTGACATTAAAAGTTGCAGAGTTGAATGTCACGGAGTGTTTTGAGGGTATTTTGCGTGTATGAATGTTCCCATGCTCCAGCTGGAGTTTATTAGTCATTTGAGTTGTTGTGAGTTGGAAATGCTTGCCTTGGAATATTTTAGCTACAAGCAATGTTGTGAGCATTGCTTAAGACAAGCTGCTAGCTTTAGTCATGCGTGAATGGAGCTCAGTGGAGTGTGGAAGGTTTTCACGTGTTTGGTGAGTGCGGGGGGGGGGCAGTCAGAGAGAGTAGTGTGTTGGTTTAGACATGTGTTGAAGCAGTAGAGAGTTGAGTCAGTAGACAGGAGACAGCGAAGAGCGTAGAGAAGAGAAGGGTGGATGTCTATAGTAGTGCGCGAGTAGAGGGCCAGAGTTGTGTTGTAGATGTTGCAATAGTTATTCATAAAGTAGCCTATTTGTGGCTGTAGTTATTCCAAGAAGCAGAGTGTGTGTGGATACTCAGGATTTGTGATGTATCTAATATTTGTAATGGCCCTGCATCCATTGTGACTTATTGTGAATATAATATATTGTTACCACTACAGGCGCTCACTTGGGTTCCTGAGGGTAAGAGGAAAAAAGGAAGACCAAAAGAAACACTTAGAAGAACAATAAAAGAAGGAAGAATGTTGGGCCTAAATAATGTGCAAGAGCTAAGAGGAGTGGCGTCACAACGAACAACCTGGAGAGCACTGGTTTCTGCCTTATGCGCCGTGTTTGGTGCTTAAAGAATGTATTATTATTATTATTAATATATTGTTGGAGATTGACACAGCTGTTGGAGTTGTTCCTTAGACAGTGAGCTAGACGAGCGGTGTGTAAGTGTTGTCTGACTTTCTACATCCACCCACATACACCCTACTCATCACATTGGGGGCTCATCTATTTGGATATTTCAATGGAACCCAAATTGGTACAGCACTGAAGTGATCTGAGATCATTTGTTCAGCAGCCTACGATTTGTTTTTCAACGCAACGAAGTGTTACAACTGTAACGGAACGATTCAACACTGTTCAAATCTGGGTCAACTGTCAGCTGTAATGGTGTGCTGATGAATATACGGTGTGTTAGGAATGCTGTCTTACAGGTCTGTTTACATTGATTGCTTGCAGCTGCTGTGAAATAGTGTGTTGTGACCAGGGGAATATGTGGCGACCAGAAGAAGTAGATCCCAATAAATCTGTGGAGCTATCGAAGTAAACATTGTTCAGTGTTCTACTCGACACAGTGTGAAGTGGAAAACACGAGCTTGGTTTTTCACTGTGTGTGTAGCCGGTGGCGCTACAGAATCTGAACTGAGTGTGTTGTGCCGTACTGTATGTTGTCCTCATACTTCATCACCGTGGGACTTGCTGAAGACATTATAAACATATCTACATGCTTGGGATTTAAGTATTATGTAGTTGTTCTGTGAACAATTAGTGTTCGTCATAATTCTTTGAGATACAGCTTAGTTAGATATTATTCTGTTGTTGTTCGTTTAAAGTAGTTACGTAACATTCTTTCGTGCTCTAGTATGCTAATGTTCTAGTAGGGTCTTTACTGAGTTCTAATTAAAAGCTAATTTTTATTTTATACAGCACAGACAGTGTATTTCCTAAGAAATCAATAGTTCTTCTCGTATACTGAGTCATTCTGTTTTCACATTCTTCTCTGTAGTTCTGCTACATTCTTCTTTCCGTAGTATCACTTATTTTCTACTTCATTTTCAGTGTTGCTGTTCTACTGTTGTTAGTTTTCACTCTTTCTCTATATGGCATTATATGTTATGTAGGTTTTAGGTTAGATTGCAGTTAGAATTAATTATCATTCTTTGTGTATACCCACTCTACCTATAACTGTGCTAATCCTATCTGTCATCCTTCTTCTAGTTCTTCTGTTCCATTTTTATTTGGTGTTCTAATAGCTTGAATTATATACTAAGTGTGTATTAAAATTTTCCTCACATGAACTGTTGTAGTGTTTGGACTTCTCAAAGTTACTGCTGCAGAGGTGACTTGGAGGCAACATATCAGATCAGTTGATTGCCATAGCCTTCATTCCAGTACACCAGAAAAAGCTACGTAACCTTAGTTTATTTTGGTTCATCATTCTAAGGCCTTAATTCATTTATTTGTCCAGGTTGCTCTATAGGCTTCCCTTGGTATTCATTGTTTCAGTATTGTTGTTGGACGTGACGACTATGTTATTTATTTGTGTTTTGATTTCATCTGTAGGATTTTGCACTATTTATTCTTAGAAGGGGTCCTGTCCTGTGGGCAGGATCAGTTGTATTGCCCTTCATGAATAAAGTGTGCATTTTTGCATTAGTTGTTTACGTGCGGTTTGTTGTTGGTTGTGTGTTATAGTCCCTCTTTGGTGTTCTGTGTATATGGTGTGTTCTTCAGTCATTTTCTTCTAACACTATCCTGTAAATATGTTAAATTTTTTTCAATCTCCTGTTTTCGTGCGTTATAGAGGTCAGGTACAGTATATTTCAATATTATTTCTGTCACACATCTTTCCTTTTTCTTATTACCGACCTACCAGGTTGTTGTTTGTTAAATTAGGGGGTACTGTTTATCATCATCATTTGTGTCTTTGTTTGGTTGGTAGGGCTAATAATTTATTTAAGTAAGACATTGAGTAAGGGGTTATTGAAGATATTATTGTAGACTTTATGCTATTTTGACATTTTGTTAGAGTATTTGAGTTGCAAAGAAGTCAGATATATTCAAAATCATGTCAACACTTATGGATTTTATGCTTGTCGGTGAGAGGGTAGGAAAATCTGGAGAAGATCTCTTAGCGTTTGCACAGGCTCAATTTAAAGAGGTGCAGGATAGACAAGAACGACATGAGGAGCGAGAGAGAAAAAAGCAGAGGAAGAAACTAAGAAAGCAGAGTAAGAGATTAGAGATACAGAGAGAAATGAAGAAGATAGAAGCAGACAAAGAGTATCCTTGAGAAGACTCGAGTTAGAGAAGACAGGTGCAGATTCATCATTTAAAAAAGAATACGGGAGTATGTACAAGATGAAACTCCCGATTTTCAATGAATCCATAGATTTTATGGACTGTTTTTTGGAGAGGTTTCAAATGAAGGCAACTGCCTTCAGGATTAATAAAGAACTGTGGGGATCACTGTTGACAGATTATTTAACAGGGTCAGCATTAAAAACAGTTTTCCAATTAACTGGAGGATAGATTAAATTATGACATAGTGAAAGAAACGTTGTTACGCAAGTACAGGTTAAATGAGCAGGGTTATCGGTTAAAGTTCCACAGTGCGATGCCAAGTAGTGAGCAAGATTTTGCGGAGTTTATTGCAGATATTAAGATGTTATTGAACAGGTAGATTGACCTATCAGGCATTGCTAAAGATTTTGATGGCCTATGTGATTTGATCTTACGTGATAAAGTGATGTCTTCATGTAGCCCCAATTTGTTGGCTTTTTTTCAGGAGAGAAAACCGGAGAATATTTCAGGAATGTCACAGTTAGGGCAACAGTACGCAACAGCACATCCAGACAGACTGATTCATAAATCGGCGGTGCCAGAAACATTTACGACATATGTGGCCAAGCGTAGTTTTGAAACACGACCATATCGGAGACAAAATTCTCGCAGTGGGGAGAGACCTTTTGATAGGAAGGCAGTAAGTAAGAGGTGGACAGAGACAGATTTCCGTACATCCCCCAGGAAACAGCAGAATATGACAGAGTCAGGTAGTAGAAGACCTTCTGGTTGTTTTAAATGTGGATCACTATGCCATGGAGCAAAGTTTTGTGACAAGCCTGAACCTCAGTCTGTGGCTGAGCCTCAGACTAGTACTAAGGGTAGTCCACTGAAGAACCAGCATGAGGATTACAGATGCTTTCTATGTAATGGTATTGGCCACCTTCAATTTGATTGTCCTAATAGGAGGTTTGAACTTGCAAATTCGGTGTTAGTCTTAGATACATTTAACAACGAGAGTTGTGAAGGGTGCAGACCACTTTTTCATAAAGATAAAACACCAATTCTAAATTGTGGCCATCCACTTCAATGTTTATTGGCAGTTCATACAGAGGATAGTCTAGTCTTGCATCCAGGGTACATAGGACCTAAAGTTGTGTCCGTGTTGAGGGATACAGGTTGTACGATGATTGGCGTGCGTAGATCATGTATAGATGAGTCTGGTTTGTTGGATCAAACTGCTCGGTGCATCACATTTGGGGGGTAGAGTCGAAGTCTATCCATTAGCATGAATAAATATTGATACACCATTTTTATGTGGCAAAGTGAAAGATTTTGTTCTTGATGATAATGTGGTCGCTGATCTGATACTTGGAAATGTCCGTGGTATCAAAGAGTGTACTGATAACTATATCAAACTATGGAAGCACAAACATAGAGACGACACTTATGAAGAAACTTCAAGATTACAGGGAAAAGCTGATGACATTTTACTGCAGCGTCAACCTAGGATAATGCCGGAGGATAGCATGTCATCTGGTAATGTCCTGGTTGCTGATAATGCAATATTAAATTTAATTTCACCACAACAAGAGCATGTATCGCTTCCAAAACAGTTTGGTCAACCAGAAACTAACATTGGGAGGCATATTATATCAGCAAAGGAATGGGGTGAACGTAACTTGAATATTCTGAAAAATGCAGTAAAGGAAACGAAGGTGAACTTTACTTTGCCAGAAGAAGGTGAATCTGTCAAATATCCTGAGACAGACTGGATGAAAGAAGAGTGCAGAAATCTGATTGAGAAATATCGCAGAGTCAGTCGTGGTGCCCATATGTCGCGCGAGAAACATTACAACAGAGATACCAATGGCTTAAGAGATTTCAGACACTTTAGAGGAAGCCGCATGAGTAGTAATGGTTATTGTGGTAGTTTTCAAATGGAACATCATAGTGGGTTTAGAAACAGATACAGAGGACAAGAGATAAGCAGGGGATTTTGTTCCATCAGACCAAGCTATTGTGAACAAACAGCTGGAGAAGTATACAGATGTAGTTTCAGAAGAGATTGCCGCTGGGAAGACAGAAGAGAGAGTTACCCTCTTTACAGTAGAGCACGTTGTAGATGGAGGTGTGGTAGTGATAGCTGTTGTTGTAGCTGTGGTAATAGCCGTGGATATCATCAGCCTAAATGGAGCAGCTACCCTGAAGAGTATGACCAAGGCTGAAATTAATATGATGCCGGAAGGGGCTTCTGATAGTATAACATTGAAATTACAGAGCCCAAAAACTAACATCACTAACTCAGAAGGGAAAGCCTAATAGAGTGATCTGTACAAGTAAGTGTCAAGGTGACTTAGATAAAATTTGAAAAGATTTTTGCAAGTAGTCAACTTTTGGTGCTTTCTGATTTAGACAAAATTTTCTTTCTCAGGACAGATGCTTCGGCATTAGTCATATGTGGTTGCAATGAGTTTTCTGCAGTCTGCCAAGTCACCAAGCAGCTGTCTAACCAGGTGTACATTAACCTGACAACAGTTTGATGTTACTAGTAGGACAAGATACCAGACGAGCGGATTTTAATTTTAATAAAGCATGTTTGCATGTAGTTTTGTTTGTGTATTTTGTTGACTTGACATGAAGTTTGTAGATTATGCATGCATTTCTCTGATAGAAAATGAATTTTGTTTAATATTAGAAATATTGAATGTGATTATCGCTAGAATAATTTGTATGGTATTAGTGTGGGTTGATGTATTTTGTATGGAAGCATTGTTTACTTTGATGATGTATTTTGGGTTTGAGGATGTATAGGACTCCCATCTCTGTCTCCTTAGTGAAAAACCCCGGTTTTTCACGTGGGGAAAGGGGTGGATGTCACGGAGTGTTTTGAGGGTATTTTGCATGTATGAATGTTCCCATGCTCCAGTGGGAGTTTATTAGTCATTTGAGTTGTTGTGAGTTGGAAATGCTTGCCTTGTAATATTTTAGCTACAAGCAATGTTGTGAGCATTGCTTAAGACAAGCTGCTTGCTTTAGTCATGCGTGAATGGAGCTCAGTGGAGTGTGGAAGGTTTCACGTGTTTGGTGAGTGTGGGTGAAGGGGGGCAGTTAGAGAGAGTAGTGTGTTGGTTTAGACGTGTGTTGAGGCAGTAGAGAGTTGAGTCAGCAGACAGGAGACAGCGAAGAGTGTAGAGAAGAGAAGGGTGGATGTCTATAGTAGTGCACGAGTAGAGGGCCAGAGTTGTGTTGTAGATGTTGCAGTAGTTATTCATGAAGTAGCCTATTTGTGGCTGTAGTTATTCCGAGAAGCAGAGTGTGTGCGGATACTCAGGATTTGTGATGTATCTAATATTTGTAATGGCCCTGCTTCCATTGTGACTTATTGTGAATATAATATATTGTTGGAGATTGAAATAGCTGTTGGAGTTGTTCCTTAGACAGTGGGCTAGACAAGCGGTGTATAAGTGTTGTCTGACTTTCTACATCCACCCACATACACCCTACTCATCACACTGAAGCAGCCTCCTATTTAAGTAACAGATGTAAATATTTACTGCTGAATAAAAAGCTGTCAAGTAGAGAATCACTTTGGAAATTGATGAGGCATTATGGAGTTCCCATGAAGATCATTAACTTAATAAAGACATGAAGGCATGGCATGCAGAGTTCTTCATGAAGGACAACTTACAAAACCTTTTGGGATTAGAATGTGAGTCCGACAGGGATGCCTCTTGTCTCCATTTCTTGTCTTACTAGCAATAGATTGGGTTATTACAACATTGACACCACACAACAGAAAAGGAATCCAGTGGAATCTGACTTGATGATCTAGATTTTGCAGATGACTTGGCTCTTCTGTCCCATAACCATAATCAGATGCAAGACAGAATAAAAATACTCTATGAAAGGTCACAACAAGTGGGTCTGAAATACAGGGAAAAGACAATGAGAATAAATGCAAGAAATGATAGTGTAGTCTAGGGTTGAACTTGAACAAACGCCACTAAATGATGTGGAATCATAGACATATCTTGGCAGCAATATAGACAAAATTGGAGGGACAGACAATGATATAAAAATAAGAATACAGAAAGCAAGAGGAGCTTTCATTGCATTGGGAAACATATGGAGATCAAGAGAAATTAAGTCCAACATGAAAATAAAAATCTTCAACTCAAATGTCAGGTCAGTCCTATTGTATGGCTCTGAAACATTACGAACAACAAAAACAAGAACCACAAAGTTACAGACTTTCATAAATGGGTGCTTGCTTAGAATAGGATTGAAATGTATGATAAAATCACAAATGTGGAACTGATGACAAAAACCAGACAAATGCCAGTAGATTAAGAGTTGCAAAGAAGACACTGGTGATGGATAGGACCCATGTTGAGGAAACCTGTTGATAGCATTACAAGGCAATCCTTGTTCTGGAATCACCATAGAAAGAGAGACTGAGGTAGACCAAAAAACACATGGAGAAGAGAACTAGATACAAAAGTGAAAATGATGAGGAAAACATGGAAAGAACCTGAGCAGTTGGCATGTTACAGGAGGACTTGGCATGTGTTTGTTGAAAGCCTATGCTCCTGTTGGAGCTAAAGGGTATTGATTGATTGAAAAACTGTCGGAAGCTCAATAGAGTAAACAAGTTTAGGTATTCTAAATAGTATTTTATAGGCCTGAAAAGTCATCAGAATTTTATTTACTTATACAGCACAAGAGAGGTGCTCTGGCAACTGCTTTTGTTCATCTCAGTCCATGCTTCTGAAGGTCCAGAATAAATGGCTACATTATGAATGGAAAAGCTACATAGAAGCCTCGAATCTTCAGGAACTGGTGTGGATCTGCTGTCTTGTTTATGCAGGGGGTATGTGGCAATAAAAGAGCTGACATACTAGCTTCAAGAGCAACCATTCTCACAGATTCCCTTTCATCAGTACTAGCTTTCAGACACAGAAATGAATGTAGCAGGCCAGATATTATAAAGGAAATACTACAGGTCTGTGAGGAGTTACTGTGATTTGATTTGCAACAGGCCCCATGTCTCTTCTCCTTGCATTTATTTACGTTTTTTTTTCTAGGAGGGATTACACGTAATCCACCCCAGGTTTCTTCTTGTAGGATTTTTCCGTTTTTTCAGAAGGAGGGGATTACTGTGGGATTTTTATCTTATTCGGGGTTTTTTTTCCTTCTCTGTGAATAATAATGGTGTTTGATCTTTTTCTGTAGATAATTAATTACGTTTTCTAGAGAGATGGTAGGTTTTAGATTCTAGACTCGCACCAGTTTTCTTTCCCATGAAGAAATCACATTCATGAAGGAATTTTATTTCTGTAGCAGTGAGTGCGTCAACAATTATTAGGAGCGGTAATTTTAGAAGGGGGAAAGTTCACGAAAACTCGCATCTACTCACGCGAAAGTTGGGGGTGGGTGTGATTTACACGCGTAGCTCAGTAGAAATGGAATTTTTCCGGTGACTCGTATGTTCTAAATTTAGCTTATGACCTGCGGGCTTTTTTTAGATTTCGCGGGATGACTTGGGTCAGAGAGTGACCCGCTAAAGAAAGAAGCCATGCAATGACTCACACTTAGCGTGGGTCGGCCTCAGTTCCTGTTATAAATACACACGTCTGTAATGCAGAAGGTTCTCTGATACAAAAAAACTTCATGCCATGGAAATCAAAGCCTGTATTCAATATACAGAGTTTGTCTGCTCTAAGGAGATATTCGACTTTGCAAATATTTTCATGGCTGGTAGCTAGGGCGTCAGTTATCCTACAGCTTGCCAGAAGTCGTCGGCCTTTCTCAGGAGAAGAATAGTCGAGGCAGAGCCAGAAGAGGAAGAGGAGTGGTGATGCGATACTCACCGGCACAAATTTGGTTTTGCACCAGGGAGAGAAAGCACAGGTTGCTAGAAGCGAAGCCTTCTCCAGAAAGAACAGATGTTCTTAACAAATCCTGAGCGCTATTGCTTATATACGCTTACACTGAACCTAGGCCCAGGGCCTAGAGGTGTCGTGAAAATTCGGTCATAATAAAACTGACGGCCCTAAACCCAGAGAGGGGTAACTGGGAAAATGAATTAAGAGTCGTCATTTGTGAAGCAGCGATAGTCCAAGTCACGTATCCAGTCTACCAACCCAAGTTATCAGCTACAACAGGTGGTTAGAGGAAAGAGGGTCACAATACCTCTTAACTGCAATAGAGAGAGAGAAGGAGAGTAGTGGAGGAGACTGTTAGTAGAAACCAGGAGTGTCTTACAGACAGTGAACATAGATAGAATTCAGTAATTCGTCATTTAGTTTGTGTAGGAGGTGATAACACCAGTTCTTTTTTTGTTTCGGTGGACATAGTGTTAGTTAGTGAAGGGTACTTTGCCTAAAGCGGAGAAGCTGTGTAGGCCCTTCAAGTTTAGTGACGTCTGCAGACAGACAGACAGACAGTAGGATTTAGATTTGTGGCTACATAATTTCAGGTGATTTAGAGTAAGGTGGATCTGATGTTAGAGATCCCACTTACCAGGTGGTTGTGTTTCTTGCCTTTCTTCCTTACAGGTTGAGGGGAGGGCGACTTTGTGGGGTTACTGTTAAAAGCTGTTTCTATATATACGGTTGAATGGTGTATAGATATGAAGTTGTATTGTTCCTTGTTCACACTGACATCAACTATTTACAGGACCACAGTGTTAAGAGGTATGGTGGTCTGTGGAAGCTCCAATGTTGAAGACTTATTGTTGGCCCCAGCATTGCTCGTCAGAGTGGTTGTTAGGAATAGGAATATCAACTCGACCTACGCAGTGGTGTGTAGACATAGAGTGAGAGTATAATACGCGAATGATGAAAGAGTTCGAAGAGTTGATAAATGTTCTTTTTCTCACTCATGTATGGCTGGAAGTCATCGACGCCAACTGCTGTGTACTTTTTGTTACAGTTTAATTGGACGTACACATTCGACAGCACGGATACAGTGACAAATCACAGGTTGGCATAATACATCATGGTACAATTGATAAATGGTCTTGCAATGATACATGGGCACTCGTTGCATAATAGCACAATGGAATGTCAGTAGACAAGCACTCAGTATTGCCCATATATATATCATCTGAGTTTACTGACAAAGCACGTCAGTTTATAAACAATATTCAAGATGGCTTCTAGACCTAACCTCGTCTAGCGAAGATTCCTTTAAATAATGTTCAGCACATATTTTTTTCATGTAATCATATTGAACCGCTAGTAATGGGTTCTCATCTGTAGCAGTGATCTCTGGACTCATCAAGCGATAATACGGGGCATCCCTTTCTCTTCCTGATAGTCCTTAAATATGTGTATACAAGATGGCTTCTGGTGAGCTGTCACTCACGTTTGGATACAGACAATGAATCTGTATTAAAGTTAGTCATTCATTAAATGTTCTCATTGCTCTGTAGATTCTATCATGATACAATTGACTTCATCATACAAGATATAGTGCTGCTAGAAATGAATGTCATCTTCATCTGGTTAAATATTCCCTCAGACGTACAAATCGTGCGTCTGCCTATCGAAAAACGATGGCTTCGTAAGAGAGTTCATAAGAAGTGCTTTTGTTACCTTGGTATCAGAAATATGATTCTGCCATTCCTTGGCAATAAAAATAAACACTGGGGTAAAGCATACACGATAGGTCTAGACGACTATCACTTTCCCCTACACATATATCGATCACTTTTTCCGGCGACAAGCCGATACAGAAAACACGACAGCCCCCCATCATCAGGACGAAGCCAAAACACACCTCTCTAGCCACACATCCGCTGAACAGCCTTTGACCTTTCTAGCGACAAAGAACATATAGTTCGACTTAGATATGTAAAGATATACAGATATAAGACAGACTCGTCCTACCTAGACAAACACTACACATAAATTCAGGCCATAGATATTCTGAAGCAAGAACAATCTATTTCTACCCAAACAAAGAATAAATCTTAGTAAAGCTGGATTCATCCGCGGAGTTCGATCTGAGACTCCTTTCAAGGGGAAGTAACTCAATATTGACTTTTCCTTAAGCCAAGAAGAGTATCTATTTTGTTTACAAAATATTTGCGAACATAACAAGCATACAAATGTATTATATTGCCAGATACCAAAGACTGCACGTAACAGCCTTACCACACCTCCCGGGGAAAAAAAATGAAACATTTTTTAAAAAAAAATACATCTAGGAGCAACTTTCAATAGGCTCACAACGCATGAATAATGCGCAGATGAAAATATCAGGAATAAATATAACGCCTAATATGAGGCTAAGTCGACTTATGAAGCGACTGGTGAGAATGTATCTCATAAACTGAGAGAAATTATTTCTCTACAAGTAAATTTTTCCAGGAAGGTGTCATCAAAGTATAATACAATTCTGGCAATTACACAATGCCTAAAAAATTTCATACCATAATTTCGTATTAGATATCTTAAATTTATGATTTATGAAGAAAAATCATCAAAGCACAGCGGTGAATAAACATCAATGAACCGCTAAGTAGTGATACAATCATTATATTATTAAATTACAAATGTGTATCTATCTTGATATAGAAAGGAACTATTATAAACTAGACATATCAAGAAGTCTAAGACCTAATAGTTATGTGGAATCATGTGGGCATCTTGACAGAATGTCTGCCATCACATTATCTGATCCACGAATAGCTCGCACAGAGAAATGAAAAGGTTGAAGAGCAATTGCATATCGAGTAGACCTCGAGCTCTTCAAATTCTTACTCTGTATAGCAGTAAGAGCTTTTTGGTCGGTTTCTACTATGAAATGTGCGCCTAGAAGGAATCTCTGTAGTTTGAGGATCGACCAAACCATAGCTAATAGCTCACGGTCTAAAACCGAATAATTCCTTTCTGCCGCATTAAGTTTTCTGGAAATATACATTACAGGATGCAGAGTTCCAGAGTACTCTTGCATTAGTGCCGCTCCAATCCCAGTGGATGAAGCGTCACTACGAAGAACGAATGTCTTATCTTTAGTAGGTAACACTAAAATAGGTGGTGTTGAAAACAATGTTTTAATCTTATCCAAAGAGCATTGGCATTCCTGAGACCAGTGGACCATATTAGGCGAACCTTTCTTTAGAAGTGTTGAAAGAGGTGCCATGATAGAGGATAGATTCTGAATGAATCTGCCATAAAATTGAATAAGACCTAACAGACTTCTCACCTGTTTTTTAGTCTTAGGGATTGAGATGTTAAGTATCTTACTAGTATTATGGTCCTCTGTCTTTAGGAAACCATGACCAACTCGGTGGCCTAGGAAAGAAATTTCGCTAAAACCAATATAGGCTTTAGAGGGTTTCGCTGTCAGGTTGTGCTCGCGCAAAGTAGACAGCAATTCATCTAACCCTGAATAGTGATCTTCCCAAGTATCGCTGAAAAGACAGATGTCGTCTAGATATGCAATGACATCTGACCGATAAGATAGGATTCGGCGCATCATGCGTACGAATGTAGCTGGTGCGTTCATAAGACCGAAAGGCATAAAATTCCATTGGAACAAACCTCTAGGTGTTGAAAAAGCCGTGAGAGGTTTGGCGCGTTCAGATAAAGGAACTTGCCAATATCCTTTAGACAAATCAAGTTTAGTGAAAAAATGAGATTTGGAGAGTCGAGTAAGTAGCTCTTCCAGTAAAGGCATAGGTTCGGCATCGAACTTCGTTACTTGATTCAATTTTCGATAGTCAACGCAAAGACGTATGTTATTGTCTTTTTTCCGAACAATAACCATCGGCGAAGAATATGCAGAGGTGGATGGTTCGATTATTTTCAAATCTATCATCTCATCCAACTCTTTCTCGACCTGTGCTTGAAAATGTATAGGTATAGGATAAGGTCTAACCCTAATAGGAGTATGGTCAGTTAGAACAATGTCATGTTCAATGACATGAGTTTGTCCAGGGATGTCAGTGAGTACATCCTGAAATGTTTGCAACATAGTTGAAACTTGTCGCTGTTCTCCTAGAGACAAATCAGGAGAGACAGTAACGTTCTTCCATGATTCACTAGAATGAAGTGGGATCATTGGAAGAGGAAGATTTACATCTGAAAAACTTGTTTCCTCATCCTGTATCACGGACAGTGATGAGTAATGACCATGTTGTACTGGAGAATTGTCCGTTGCTTGGAAAATGGGTTGCAAATAATCCGGACGTTCATGGAATTCAGTAAGCATATTGATGTGGAAGGTTTTATGCTTCCCATCAATATCGACAATATAGTCGACATCGGAAATTTTCGATATTATATCGTACGGACCTTTCCAAGAAATAAGTAATCTGTTTTCCCTACAAGGTAGTAATACAAATGCTTTGTCACCAGGACAAAGTTGTCGTAAGCATCTCTTCTTATTGGCAAATTGCCTTGCCTTCTGTTTCGCAAATTCAGAAGAAGAAGTTGCTAATTTGCATGCTTCGATAATCTTTTGTCTCAACGCGATGACATATTCGTAGGATGACTTTGTGTCATCGTCAATATTGTCAGATGTTATGAGATCGTGAAGCAACGACATAGGGCCACGCGGACGCGCGCCAAAGACGAGTTCAAAGGGAGAAAATCCTGTATGTTCATTGGGTACCTCTCTGTAAGCGAAGAGGGCCGCAGGTAAAACTCTGTCCCAGTCTTGAGGATGATCCTCAGTTATCTTCCCCAGTAAGTTTTTAAGTGTTCTATTAAGGCGTTCGACCATACCATTAGACATTGGATGGTAGATACTACTTAAAGATCTATCTATCTGCAGAGTAGACATTACTTGAGACATGGTATCTGATATCAGTTGGGTGCCATGGTCTGACAATATCTCTCCGGGGAACCCCAGACGAGAAAATATAAGCCAAAGAGCATCTGCAATATCAGCAGTAGTAATGCTCTTCAGAGGAATAGCCTCTGGCCAACGTGTGCACATATCAACACACGTCAAGATAAACTGATGTCCTCTGGCAGACTTGATCTTAAATGGACCAATAATGTCTATGGCCATTTTTTGAAACGGCCGAATAGGAATGTCCGCCGCCTGAATGGGTGCAGCATGCCGTGGACCTTTGGATTTAACTTCCTGACATACTTTACAAGATCGACAATAAATCCGTATGTCCTTGTTTACCAATGGCCAAAAGAAAGCCGCAAGGACTCTTGACTTAGTACGGGAAAAACCCATGTGTCCAGCACACTGAGAGTCGTGAGCGTGCTGCAAAATTTTAACTCTCAAATTCTTGGGAACCAGGATTTGAGAATGACTTGACGTAATGGAGTCTTGAACCATACGTACAAGTACGCCATTCTTCTTTGTAATCCACGATTTACGACTTGTGTCTTTATTCGGATCACCTTTAGTTGCAAGAATGAAGAATTTCTTCAGAGTGGGATCATCTTCTTGCTGTTTTATAAACGAGTCACGAGAAATTACCAAGGGATCATCTTGGTTATGCACTTCATTATCTTCAGTAGATGAAGTTTGAGGCATATTAAGAGCCTGAGCTCTAGTGACTACAGCGTTAGCAATCTGCATGTTTTGCCTTTCCCACGCGGAAATTTGTTGCGGAGTGCATTCTTTGACTCCATGAATGCGACCGATGATGAGGTCAGCGATCGGATTCGGAAGAAGACATGCGTGTACATCTCCTGTAAAGAAAGGAGTAGCAATCCTAATGATAGCAGTAGAGTATTTCTCTAATGTGCCGCCAAATGTTACACATTTGACTACTTGTCCAGTGGCACGGGAAGGATCTACGAGTGACTGCCTAACACCAATTGTGGTGCATCCAGAATCAAATAGCACGGAGACTGGATTGTTATTTACTAAACCCTTATGTAAGACAAGAGAACCTCTTCCATCATGCGCGACTGATGCAGGAAGAGCAGGAAGAGGATGGCCACAGCTTAAAGTAGACACTGTGGTTGGCTCAAATAATGTTTTGCATTGGGGGCACTGAGATGCTCTCCCAAAATCAAAAGCGGAACATGCCATATTACTAGCGTCATTATTATCTTTACTCTGTTTATAGGCTTCATGAGACTCTTGTTGTGCAGAGTTTGCCTGAAAATGTGGTTTATGTCTTCTGTTTTGAGATCTACCTCGGTTATTATTACCTCTGTAGTTATTGTTACCTCTATTGTAACCCCTATTTGGGTTTGAGTCATAGTTCTCTTGGTTACCATTATCATATTCATTATAATGAGTATCTCTGTAATTATGATCTTGTTGACTCCAAGACGGATAACTCGGATAGTTTCTATAATTACTTCCTCTACGGAAATTCCTATAATTGTGACCACCCCTGTGTCGAGAGCTATCAGCTCGTCTCCAGTTCTTCGAAGAAGAACCCTGAAATGATTGGTTACCTTGGTTTTGATAACTATTATGGTTACCTTTTTTATCAAATCTGTTTTGAGGTCCCTGAAATCTGTGTGAATAATTGGGATTGTATGGTGTTGCTGAAGCAACTGGCATACTCTCCTTAATCTTAGTGTTGCCAAAAGTCACGTCGGGGTGTGCAGTGACATATTGGGAACAATATTCTTCCATTTCCTTTAGAGATTTGGGTTTACGCTCATGTATAAATTCAAGGAATGGTTTGTTAACACATGACATAATCTTATCTCTGAGCAACAAATCCATAAGTCCTTCATAAGTTTTTTCTGTTTTGGAAAGCTCAATCCAACGATCAACTGTGAGACGTGCCTTTGCAATGAATTCTGAGAATTCTACACCTGTCTCAGGCACCATCGTCTTAAACAAAAGGCGATAGCCTTCCTCACTTAGCTGGTATTTTTTTATCAAAGCCGCCCTAATGACATCATAATTATCCTTATCTGCTTCTCCTACAAGGCATAACCTAGTCAGAGATTCACCTTTCAAGTTTTCTGCTAATTGGTTAGCATATTGTGATTTATCCACATTATGAGTACGACAAGAACGTTCAAATCTATCCAGCCAGAATGTAATATCGTCACTGGACTGATTGAACGGTGGAACCTTAACCTTGTAAGTAGAAGGTTTACCATTACCACTAGATGCCTGATTAACATTACTCATACTTGTCAATCTTAATTTCTCTAACTCAAATTCATGTTCTCTTATTGCTTTTTTTTCTTCAGCTTCTCTGTCTAATCTTTTTTGTTCAGCAGCAGCTTCTCTGTCTAATTTTTTTTGTTCAGCTTGAAATCTCCTTTCCTCCACCTGCATCTGCAATTTCTTTTGTTCAGCAGCAGCATCAGCTTCTCTTTCTAATCTTTTCTCTTCAGCCAGAGCTTTTCTCTCTTCAGCAGCAGCAGCAGCTTTTCTCTCTTCTGCAGCAAATGCTTTGTCATATTGAGCAACAGCCCATTCTTTTAAGTCTTTACCAGTCTTATCAAGGGATTTCCCTTGTGTAATGAAGTATTCTAATGTAGACATGATGTCTAACAATAATATTAATTACTTGAAACAATAATAATACTATATATATTTCAAAGTAATGTAGCCCCAAGTTCTTAATAACTTGATTAACCAGCACACTATCCGAACCTCTGTGGGTCACAAGCCTTAACCTTTAGCACGCTGCGGGCGACATGTGTCGCCAAAAAAAACATTGTTCTGACAGCTGGAGGCACCGTGTGTCGCCTTACGGATTTCATCGTTTCTAGCATGAGGACTTGTGTACACGTGATTTCAGCCCCGGATGTTAAGTTCTAATGTTATTTTCAAGAGAGCTAGCTTCCGTTTCCGATCTTAAAAAAGCAATGGGTGTATCCGCATTTATTTTTTGTAAATTTTTTAAATCGAAATGAATCGGCATCAACATGCAGCCATTTTGCTCTAATTTTATTGGATTCTGACGCCATGCGGTGGGGATAAGATTTTTGTCTTTATAAGCGCTGATATCGTTTCTCAGAATATGTTTGATGGCTGAGATGGAAACGAAAGTAAAATGGCCTTTCAAGTATGTATAATGTTAGGGGTTAGGACTAGGAATATCGGAAAGATTTAGAATTTCGGCCGAATGTCACAGCTGACGAGAGCGTTTGTTGCTTTGCTACTGATGATGGGTGTAACGAAAAGATCGTCATTTGATTTGTATTGGTCTATTGGTCAAATGAATTTCATTGAGATGCAAGGGATATGGACCCTTCGTTTGCTGGTTATTTAAAAAAAAAATTTTTTTAATTTTAAAATTAAAAAAAAATATTTATTTATTATTTTAAATTTTTTTTTCGTTTTTTTCATCTTTCCTTTCCTCTCTTCCTATCACATCTAATATGTACACAAACAAATTTTATATCATCAGATTCACCATTCATTTATTTATATAAATTCCAAAAATGATAGCAATTGACCAAGAAACACAAAAACTATAGACATTAAGGGTCACCCACTATAGAAACGGGACGCTGTGAAAAAGAATGCAGCTGCAGGCGAAAATTTTCGCCAAAGAATGCAGCGTGCTAAAGGTTAATAAGGTCTTGTATACTCCTTGTATAACAGTAATAATGATCAAGTACTGGTTTATACCATAATCCAAGTGCAGTGCACAAGCAATAGTGTCTTATGAAATATACCTATATAACATATGTCAACCAACAGCATACATAAAGTACAAATAAGACTGACAATACGAAAACGTTTGCAGAAATCAAATAAATCAAATAGGGAAATCAATGAAAATAATCACTGAATCTGCAAGGAATAACAACACAAATGACGTCACAGTGTATATAAATATAAATTGTGAATACAACTAAATAACAGGAAAGGGGAGACCTACAAATACAAACAAATCGAACAAAACTAAAGAACAGAAAAATATTACAAAAATAATTATGGGTACAGGTCGTCACAGCTAACACAAATAGCAACTAGTTGTTGCAAGCAAATTTCCAATTAAGGAAATTGCACCTAAAGAAAACGCCCACAACGGACCCTCTATGACGTGGGATATTCTGTTGTGAGGACACCGCCCAACCTAAACACAACCCGCTGACATATAAACTAATATACTATACAAACAAATAATATATAACATATAATCATAAATGCATATATCATGTGTGTAATATATAAAACACTGTGTTGCAGATAGGATGCTCAGTTATACATTAAATAATGAAATGTGTTGGAAAGAGTTTCAGTTCATAAATATAATGGCACAGTTTCTGAATAAACAAAGTAAACTGCCACTTTAATCAATACTAGATTTTTGATTTAATCTATTACAATGTTCAACAATATTAGTATCAGAAGGTCCAACGATGAAATTTACGTACTTATGTTCAACAATACTGCAACAATAGAACAGTTTATGGCCTTCAAAGTATCATCTCTGTACTGTGAAACTCTGTAATGTCTAAGCGTAAAAATGTCATCAATGCTGACCTAGATACTGCATTCACTTGATAGGTCACGTGACAAAGTGTTGACAAAGAGCAAACTAATACTGCCAGTGTGTCGTATCAGCCACAGGAAACGGTCTGGTATCGGTAGTCTGTTGACTTCTCAACTTCTGCGAGGTCAAACCCAGAAAGCTGGTCCACCAGTGTTAAAAGCTGTTTCTATATATACGGTTGAATGGTGTATAGATATGAAGTTGTATTGTTCCTTGTTCACACTGACATCAACTATTTACAGGACCACAGTGTTAAGAGGTATGGTGGTCTGTGGAAGCTCCAATGTTGAAGACTTATTGTTGGCCCCAGCGTTGCTCGTCAGAGTGGTTGTTAGGAATAGGAATATCAACTCGACCTATGCAGTGGTGTGTAGACATAGAGTGAGAGTATAATACGCGAATGATGAAAGAGTTCGAAGAGTTGATAAATGTTCTTTTTCTCACTCATGTATGGCTGGAAGTCATCGACGCCAACTGCTGTGTACTTTTTGTTACAGTTTAATTGGACGTACACATTCGACAGCATGGATACAGTGACAAATCACAGGTTGGCATAATACATCATGGTACAATTGATAAATGGTCTTGCAATGATACATGGGCACTCGTTGCATAATAGCACAATGGAATGTCAGTAGACAAGCACTCAGTATTGCCCATATATATATCATCTGAGTTTACTGACAAAGCACGTCAGTTTATAAACAATATTCAAGATGGCTTCTAGACCTAACCTCGTCTAGCGAAGATTCCTTTAAATAATGTTCAGCACATATTTTTTTCATATAATCATATTGAACCGCTAGTAATGGGTTCTCATCTGTAGCAGTGATCTCTGGACTCATCAAGCGATAATACGGGGCATCCCTTTCTCTTCCTGATAGTCCTTAAATATGTGTATACAAGATGGCTTCTGGTGAGCTGTCACTCACGTTTGGATACAGACAATGAATCTGTATTAAAGTTAGTCATTCATTAAATGTTCTCATTGCTCTGTAGATTCTATCATGATACAATTGACTTCATCATACAAGATATAGTGCTGCTAGAAATGAATGTCATCTTCATCTGGTTAAATATTCCCTCAGACGTACAAATCGTGCGTCTGCCTATCGAAAAACGATGGCTTCGTAAGAGAGTTCATAAGAAGTGCTTTTGTTACCTTGGTATCAGAAATATGATTCTGCCATTCCTTGGCAATAAGAATAAACACTGGGGTAAAGCATACACGATAGGTCTAGACGACTATCACTTTCCCCTACACATATATCGATCACTTTTTCCGGCGACAAGCCGATACAGAAAACACGACGGCCCCCCCATCATCAGGGCGAAGCCAAAACACACCTCTCTAGCCACACATCCGCTGAACAGCCTTTGACCTTTCTAGCGACAAAGAACATATAGTTCGACTTAGATATGTAAAGATATACAGATATAAGACAGACTCGTCCTACCTAGACAAACACTACACATAAATTCAGGCCATAGATATTCTGAAGCAAGAACAATCTATTTCTACCCAAACAAAAAATAAATCGCAGTAAAGCTGGATTCATCCGCGGAGTTCGATCTGAGACTCCTTTCAAGGGGAAGTAACTCAATATTGACTTTTCCTTAAGCCAAGAAGAGTATCTATTTTGTTTACAAAATATTTGCGAACATAACAAGCATACAAATGTATTATATTGCCAGATACCAAAGACTGCACGTAACAGTTACCATATGTAATCACTTTAATTGATTGTTGTGTTCTTTGTTAGGTGTGCAAACACGCACTTTATTTATTTTTGTATGTTATCTGAAATTTGTTGTGTAAATAAAACTTTAAACTCTAGTCTAGATCAGTCACTTTCTGTCAACTATACATTAGCTATATGTTGTCTGTATAGTGGTGTCTGTGGTATTTAGTTAAGCCTTATCCCATCTTGGTAGTTAGAGGTGTTGAGGTTATAGCAACACAATACGTCACAAAGGGGCAAGGGAGAGTCAATCTAGGTTCTCGCCCCTTGATGCCAATAGCCTCATCTTCCACAGCTACTGTCATTTTCTTCTAAAATCTATCTTCTTAGACTTTCTCCCCACTAGTGTCTTGTCACTATATGTAGGCAGCCTCTAGTCTTAAATCCACTACATGACAAGGTCAGTACATATCTACACTAACATGGATACCAGCACATGTTGGGATAGCAGGAAATGAGCTTGCAGACAAAGAAGCCAAAGGGAGAAGAACTAGTTAAAACAAAATTGAAGTAGGCTTAGGGAAGTTTCAAATTAAGAGCTTAATTGCCCAAGCAATAACTAAACTGTGGATAATAGCATGGGGCCAAAGCAAAAAAGGAAGACACTCATAAAATCCTGAAAAAACCAAGCAAAAAATGTCATGTACAAGATGAACTAAAAATACCAATTAAGAAAAAAATTGTTAAGGCTCAAGCTTGGAACTGGATATTTCATGATAGAGGAACCCACATGCGAAGAGTGTCAAGAACCAAACACAATTAGATACTTTCTAGTGGACTGCAAAAAATATGACCAGCAGAGGTAAAACATTAAGACATACTGTAGTAATCACGAGGTAGAAATGAGTGTAGAAACTCTCATAGGTACTAAGACCCCATCAGAAATACAAAAGTTAATAAACCACTATATTACAAAAACAAAAGCTGACACATTAAAAAAAAACCCCCAAAAATAAATAAATATTCGTAAATAAGGATACCATCAACATTTTATAATACAGAGAACTCCAATGTATTAGCACAAAACAGAACATTGACAATGTGAATTCAAAAGTGAATCATAGTCACATTTTATAAATAACATTTTCCCAAAACATACTTGTATCTCTTTTTCTCATTTTTGGCATAATGTGTGAGCTAGAAGATAGGGTGTGTAA
The DNA here is from genome assembly GCA_024509875.1 of Oreohelix idahoensis. Classification (NCBI taxonomy): domain Eukaryota; kingdom Metazoa; phylum Mollusca; class Gastropoda; order Stylommatophora; family Oreohelicidae; genus Oreohelix; species Oreohelix idahoensis. Next base: position 252,992 of record JAMPIV010019420.1, on the reverse strand, counting down.
AGCTTCTTGAGATGATGCAAAGGGGTACAAGGCTTCTTAAGATGCTGTAAAGGGGTACAAGGCTTTCTTAGATGCTGTAAAGAGGTACAAGGCTTTTGTAGATGCTGTAAAGGGGTACAAGGCTTTTGTAGATGCTGTAAAAGGGTACAAGGCGTTTTTAGATGCTGTAAAGAGGTGCAGGACATCTAAAAGGTTAAGAAATGCTGTCTTATGCAGAAGCTTTTGTTGAGGGCTCCTTCTTCATTCTACTGTAGTATGCTTAGTTTTCTTAACTGTTGGTCAGTCTTTTATATCTTTTGTCTGTGTGCAGTACTCCATAGGATGGGTACTGTTTTGCTTTCTTCTTATTCTTGATTTGTATCTCACTTAGTGTGTTTTTTTTTTCTAACCAGCGGCACTCGAGCTTTCCAGCTCTTTTGTAACTATGTTTCATTACGCTTGTAACCCAACTATCTTATTTAAACGCATGTTTTTGTCAGTTTTGACTTACTTGGCCCTTGGTTGTCCCAGCCTTCTTGCAGGGCAGCATGTTTGTCTTGTCCCTATTCTTTTACCTGTCAGGTTATAGAGGCCATGTTTGATAGCTGTGCAGCTGTGAGCTAAGTGATATCGTTCATGGATGTACATGCTCTCCCACAGTCAAGGTGAAAGCACTTTTGGAGAGAGTTGTTAAAGTAATCATCACACTACTTGCTTCAGTTCTCTCCAAAAAATTAACTTTTTTTATTGAATAACTTTAATACTTTCTTTCAGGGTATCCTTGATCATAACTATGCTAAAGCTTGCAATACTGTGGTCCTAGAAGATGAAAATATGGAGAGAAAAATACCAGAAAAGGAGACAGTAGAGCAGCCTGGTTTATGTGGAGAATATGAAGGTAGATATATGGAAGAGGTTGATAATTTGAAGGTGTAAATTGTGGAATGCCGAGTGGTAAATTTTAACATGCTCTTAGCCTTTTAACATTGCCAGGCACTTTCATCATGTATTATACTACTGAACAAAAGTTAAGGGCCACCAAGAAAAACTCCACTATGGGCCAATTAAATGCAACCAGGTGTAAACAATTTATTACAAAATAAAGTTGATTCATCCGTGGAAAAGATCAGTTAAGTGTTTTTTAATAATGTGTGACTTACTGACAAAAAGAAATTCAACTCACTTTTTCACCTTTTGAACTAGTGGGGCGTTTTGCAAAAACCGCGAGTTTTTGCAGCAACAATGGCAATTTTCACGTGCGGGTTAAAGTGACCCAGTTTTTTGACATTTAAAAAAAAATTAACCTAGTGCACACAGAAATGCATTTATTTTATAGAGTGCACAATAGTCTGTCATGAGTCAAATACAGGTCAAGCTTAGTCTGGCAAAGAGTGTGCCAGACCCCCTGCGTCAAAAGGGTCCATCCAGTACTACTGGTAACCTTCCCCTATTCCATGGTGTCAGGGCACAGAGGGAAAGGAGCAAGAACTATTACCCAAACACCTGGAGCACTCAGCATGTTTGAGTGGAATGCAGGAGTAATAAACAAATAAATCTCAGTATCATGAAGCAAAGAACTTCAGGAGTTGGTGCAGAAATCATAGGGGTTTATGTGACAATAAAGGAAGTGAACACTCGTATTTACAGTCTGTTTAGCCCCCTTAACAAAGACCTACCATTTCCAAGTATAGAAAATAAAAGGTTATAAATATAATTACATAACAGCTGGACATTTCAACTGTCACTTGAAAAGATGGAGATACCCAGATACTGTCAGCAGGGAAAACAAAGAGAAGGACTGGGAATGATAAACCCAATTTCTACTTCAAAGGACACAAAACCACTTTCACTTTAGAAAGTGCCTTTTGCACGAGAGACATTTAAAAAAAAAAAAGTAGACAGACAAGGGCTTGATTAGCAAACAGATAGCAACCACTGACCAATAAAGTTACATAGTCGTTCATCTTCTACCTTAAGTTTGTAGAGGTTTTCCAGACAGAGTTCCATGCTATCCTATTTAGGCCTTGATCCTTCACAGGTTGTCTAATGTTCTCCCAGCAAACTCTGGGTCATCCTGAAGGTATGGATCCCTGGCTCTTGGTTTTCCATATTTGTTGTGGTAGCTGATTTTTTCCCATTCTACAGACATAGCCAAGCCATCGTTACTGGAACTTTTCCACTTGGATCTGCAGGAGCTGGGTTTTGATGCCATGATATAACTCTGGTTGTGGACCATGTCTCTTCTTGATCACCTTCCATTGATACTTTATTTCTTAGGTTTGGAGCTTGCTTTTGTGTGTTGTGGTCATAGCCCAAGGACTCACATCCTTAAGCCAAGACTGGAACATGTGTGCTGCGTTTGTAGCCATTTTTGTTTTCCTGCCAATTTCAAATTTTCTGAGGAATCATCAATTTATGGCCTTATCAAATCTCTCAGCTGCTGCTCTTCATGTAGTAAAACTCTCCTGTGATGCCATCCTTCCAGTTTGTTACTGCTCCAAGGGATTTAAAATGGTTGACCTGCACCAAGGCCTGTCCTCCTTGCATTATCTTCTTCTTCTTCGATCCTTAACCACCGACCGTCAAAGCAGTCAGTGGCCATCACGCCTAGTGGCGTCTTGTAGGGCAACAACAAATTGATTCCACTTTGCACGGTCGGTGGCCATCCTTCGTACAGTGCCCCAACTCTGGTTCATTCTTTGCATCTCAGCCTCCACAGTCCTCCGCCAAGTTGTTTTTGGTCGGCCTCTCTTTCGCTTTCCTTCAGGGGTCCAAAGCATAGCTGTTCTTGTGATGACATCGGGGTCTCTTCTGAGGACATGGCCAACCCAGCTCCAGCGTCTGCCAGCTATGATGGTGTGCATGTCCTCTTGCTTGCTACGAGTAAGCAGATCTTGGTTGGTGATGGTATTCGGCCAAAAGATTCGGTGAATTTTTCTTAGGCATGTTGTGTGAAAAGAGGACAATTTTGACATTTCCTTCTCTGTGACTCTCCAGCATTCCACACCATAGAGAAGCACAGAAAGCACGCAACTCTGGTATAATCTTAATTTTGTGCTTGTGCTGTATTGGGAGGACTTCCAGATGTTATTTAGGCTAAAGAAGGCTATTCTTGCCTTATTCATTCTGATGTTGATGTCTTTGCCTGCCCCACCGTCTGGTGTTACTATGCTTCCTAGGTATGTGAAGGTATCTGTCTGTACCAGTTGCTGATTCCTTACTGATATGGGCTCAGGGTTGCTCACATTGAGCGTCATGACCTCAGACTTCTTTAAATTGATGTTCAAGCCCACCTGCTGGCTAATTTTATTAAGTCTATCCGTTTTTTCCTGGATGTGTTGATGTGAATGTGCCAGCAGTGCAATGTCATCTGCATATTCCAGATCTTCCAATGTTGAAAATGTAGTCCATCTTATTCCTCTTGGACTGCCCTCTGTTGTCTGGCGCATCACCCAGTCTATGACTGTTAAAAATAGAGTGGTTGATAAGGGGCATCCCTGTCGTACTCCTGTCTTCACCTCGAAGGTTAGGTTGCTCTGCCCAACACTACACGTAAAGTTGGCATAGAGGCTTTTTATGATTGACACTATGCAGCTTGGAATTCCATAAGCCCTCAGTATTTTCCATAAACTGTCCCTATGTATGCTGTCAAAAGCCTTTTCAAAATCAACAAAATTTATGTAAAGCTGCATTATCTGATGTCCCGTTTCTTCTTGTGATATCACTATAGTTTTTGTTTTGGAGTTACTGTTGACCATCTCTCTCTCTCTCTCTCTCTCTCTCTCTCTCTCTCTCTCTCTCTCTCTCTCTCTCTCTCTCTCTCTCTCTCTCTCTCTCCCCCTCTCTCTCTCTCTCTCTCTCTCTCTCTCTCTCTCTCTCTCTCTCTCTCTCTCTCTCTCTCTCTCTCTCTCTCTCTCTCTCTCTCTCTCTCCAGCTTTTCCTTTGTCCATGCTTGCAGATTGTTTGTCCATGCTTGCAGATTGGATAGAATATTTGCCTCTGATTTAGCAATCAAGGCAACATAATTGGGAAATACCTGCTCTGAAATACAGACATCTCTCATCTTCTAGTGCCCCACTGAATACTTTCTTGTCTTCTCCTTAATGCTTTGATGACATTGTCCATGAGGAGTATGAAAAGATAAGGTGACAAAATGTCACCCTGTCTTACACCAGTGGTGGTCCTAAACTCTAGTGACATATAATTTGCCATCCTTACATAATTTCTGCTGGTCATGTAGAAGCTCTGTATAGCATGGGTCAGAGGTGCTGGAATATTCTTCCTTATCAAGGATTCCCAAAGTTTGCTACAGGGAAACTTGTCAAACACCTTCTCCAGATGTAAGAAACAGAGATGCAGCTCACCTTTATGCTCAATGGCCTATTCACTCTGCAGCCCGAGTGTGAAGATTTGGTGTTTAGTAGTTTGGTTTGCTTAGAAGCCACACTAGGCCTTATCAACTTGTGGCTCATCCAGATGTCTGAGTCTCTGCACCAGGATTCTAGAGTAAATTTTACCAGAGACACTAAGAAGAGACCTGCCTGTATAATTTTTACATTGTCGAACGTCATCCCTTTTTTAACACGGGTATGTGGCCATTGATGACAGTTGTCTACTATTTGCTACTTCTGTTATGATCGTACATAGGTTTTGTATCTCTACCCTTCAGCAGACTCATTTCTGTGGTGTCATATAGCTTCAGACAGTACTCACTGACTCAACACAAACACTGATGTAAAACACCAAGAGCAGACTTTTCAGTTAAGAACGATGAAGACTTTATTTACAATACAGAGAGTGCAACGTGATCTTGGCAAAACTTCAAAGTATAAATTCCAGCCTTCCAGTTATGCTGGCTTGTAAAATATGGTGTGACATTCAAAATACATCTGCTGCCTTACTCTGTCTCACCTATTCTGCTCTAGTGGTGATTGGGTCCCAAAGTTGAGAACCACTGTTGATAATTTCCTTACTGTCATTTCTTCTATTTATTTTTAAGCTTCATCTTTTCTTGATTATCATGCACATCACTGTTGTGTTACAATAATGTTGTAAGCTTCATCTTTTCTTGATTATCAGTAGATCACTGTTGTGTTACAATAATGTTACTGCAGATAATCTGATCAATGTAATTTGTTGGGGTATAATTTTCTTTTCAACAGTTAATGAAAAACTGCAACAGCAACTGATTGAATAAGTGTAAATCAATACCGTCATCTTCTCACAAGGTTTAATGACATTCCATTTAAACAAGCAGCTCCACATTAATAATAATTCATATTGTCCATCTGCCAACTTTACTGGGCCATAATCAAAGTCCGTTAAACTGTAGCAGTAATAGTGAGTTCAACACATCTCCGTAAAGTCCGTCAAGTATAGGTCCGCGACATAATTATATGATTTCTCAATAAGATTAAAATACTCATCTGCATAATATGAAACTCTTGGCATCAGTAGATGCAAACACTTTCTTTACACAAAGCATGGAGATTGACACAGCGGCTTCAAAAGAACACATCTAAAATGCAGCCCGACCGGCTAGAGACACTTCCAAACAGCAACTGACAAAAAGTCAACTGATGGTTGCTCTGTACACATGTCTACATAATTATTTAATTTTAATCTAGCGACGTTCTATTTGAGCACCGCGATGTTCCAAAATCCAGAACGCATTGCTGTGCGCAAAAAGAAGTGTAACAATCCCCTTGATATACCTTGCTAAAGAAACTGGCCTAACCACTAGAGGTGAAAATGTTTACCAAGTTCTATTTCTTTTCTGAAACGTCTATCACTACAATAACTCTGCTCTACAGTTCATCTTTCTAAACATTGACTTCACATGTACCTGTTTTTAAAAGAAATTGAGTTTGTTGTCTGTTTACATGAGAGTGTGTTAACAAAGTTTTGTCAGTGTGGGTTTGTAAATTTTAAATGTATAACCACTCAATGTTGGCATTTTGCAAGTTACGCAACATGCCCAATTTCTCAAATATTCAAATTTGCATAACTTTTGAACAAATTCACATAGGGCACTAAATTTGGTACCACAATGCTTAGAATAAAAAAGACCTATCCATCTACATATGTTATTAACAGAAATATGTAATTTAAAAATTCAGTTTGAGGTACCTATTATTAGAATTTGAAGAATGGGTAACAAATCTTAGCCTCTGTTTTGATCTGATCCTTGTGTGCTGACTTGATTGTATCATCTAACAGTAAAATACAATCACTCATACAAACATCAAACAAAGAAACTAGGCTGAACAGATGGGCCATGGGAAACACCAGGAGAGAGGTTTACAGACTAATGGCTGGTCCTGATCCTAATGACAAGCCATCTTACAAAGAGGGATCAGAGCACCATTTTTTGGCTCAGATCACAACATATACCACTCAACAGTCACTTGAGCAGAATCCAACCACAACACTCTCCATAGTGCCAGCTGTATAACTACCTCTATGAAACTGTTGACTGCATATGTACAATCAGTATGCAACAGGAACTGTTAGCATTCGTACCCTTTGACGTGTGCTGATGGAGACTGAGCACCTATGGGTTTGCCAGGAGTGCAATGAGGTCGATTCTGAACAACAATAACTGTAGACTACCACCTCTCGCCCAGCACTTGATGATGTTAGGAAAATGCTCCTGCCTCCGAGGCCAGATAAGTAGAACACCTTTTATGTAGAAACAGAACAACTTGCGAAAATGTGCAGATAACACTGATTACAACAACAATAAAATACTTGAACAGATATTGTTTTACAAGATAGTGAGTATTAATTTGTATTTGTATCACTTTTAATGATAGTCCATATCTCTGTTCAGATTGTGAAGAATGCAAGCTGAAACATGAAGGAGACTGTCCTGAGCACAGACCACTCATCTGTATTTATAACACTGAGGTAATATATTTTTTTTATAATGCCTCTTATAGTTTCCATGAGTCTCAGAGAAGACAAAGAAACAATAGAACGGCTGCTACCTGAGGTATGTCACAAAAGTCGACCAACACAAGGATGTGCAAGACCTGGCAACCTAATCACATAAAACATATTGCTACAGAATCTACCACTACATCAGCACAGAGAGCTTTGATGCAGACTTCCTGTAAGGAGCTCAGATGCATTGGTGGTTCCATGTTCCAGAAAGAGAAAAAAATGGCAAATATGTTGCAGAGCTGAAGCAACCTCCTATTTAAGTAGCAGATGTAAATATTTACTGCTGAATAAAAAGCTGCCAAATAGAGAATCACTTTGGAAATTGATGAGGCATTATGGAGTTCCCATGAAGATCATTAACTTAATAAAGACATGAAGGCATGACATGCAGAGTTCTTCAAGAAGGACAACTTACAGAACATTTTGGGATTAGAATGTGAGTCCGACAGGGATGCCTCTTGTCTCCATTTCTTGTCTTACTAGCAATAGATTGGTTTATTAAAACATTGACACCACACAACAGAAATGGAATCCAGTGGAATCTGAATAAAAAGCTTGATTATCTACATTTTGCAGATGACTTGGCTCTTCTGTCCCATAACCATAATCAGATGTAAGACAGAATAAAAATACTCTATGAAAGGTCACAACAAGTGGGTCAGAAAATACAGGGAAAAGACAATGAGAATAAATGCAAGAAATGATAGTGTAGTCTAACTTGAACAAACACCACTAAACGATGTAGAATCATACACATATCTTGGCAGCAATATAGACAAAATTGGAGGGACAGACAATAATATAAAAATAAGAATACAGAAAGCAAGAGGAGCTTTCATTGCATTGGGAAACATATGGAGATCAACAGAAATCAAGTCCAACATAAAAATAAGAATCTTCAACTCAAATGTCAAGTCAGTCCTATTGTATGGCTCTGAAACATGGAGAGCAACAAAAACAAGAACCAAAAAGTTACAGACTTTCATACACTGGTGTTTGCTTAGAATAGGATTGAAATGTATGATAAAATCACAAATGTGGAACTGATGACAAGAACCACAAGTGCCAGTGGAACAAGAGTTGAGAAGAAGACGCTGGCAATAGATAGGACCCATATTGCAGAAACATGTTGATAGCATTACAAGGCAATCCTTGTTCTGGAATCCCCATGGAAAGAGAGACTGAGGTAGACCAAAAAACACATGGAGAAGAGAACTAGATACAGAAGTGAAAATGATGAGGAAAGCATGGAAAGAACCTGAGCAGTTGGCACGTTACAGGAGGACTTGGCGTGTATTTGTTGAAAGCCTATGCTCCTGTTGGAGCTAAAGGTTATTGATTGATTGAAAAACTGTCAGAAGCTCAATAGAATAAACAAGTTTAGGTATGCTAAATAGTATTTTATAGGCCTGAAAAGTCATCAGAATTTTATTTACTTATACAGCACAAGAGAGGTGCTCTGGCAACTGTTTTTGTTCATCTCAGTCCATGCTTCTGAAGGTCCAAAATAAATGGCTACATTATGAATGGAAAAGCTACATAGAAGCCTCGAATCTTCAGGAACTGGTGTGGATCAACTGTCTTGTTCATGCAGGGTGTATGCAGCAATAAAAGAGCTGACATACTAGCTTCAAGAGCAACAATTCTCACAGATTCCCTTTCATCAGTACTAGCTTTCAGACACAGAAATGAATGTAGCAGGCCAGATATTATAAAAGAAATACTACAGGTCAGTACATATCTACACAATGCAGGATGGAGTGTCACACTAACATGGATACCAGCACATGTTGGGAAAGCAGGAAATAAGCTTGCAGACAAAGAAGCAAATGGGGGAAGAACTAGTTATAACAAAATTGAAGTAGGCTTAGGGAAGTTTGAAATTAAGAGCTTAATTGCCCAAGCAATAACTAAAGAGTGGATAATAGCATAGGACCAAAGCAAAAATGGAAGACCCTCATATAAAATTCTGAAAAAAGCAAGCAAAAAAATGTCAAGTACAAGATGAACTAAAAATACCAATTAATAAAAAAAAACTGTTAACTCTCAAGCTTGGAACTGGATATTTCATGATAGAGGAACCCACATGCGAAGAGTGTCAAGAACCAAACACAATTAGACACTTTCTGGTGGACTGCAAAAAATATGACAGGCAGAGGCAAAACATTAAGACATACTGTAGTAATCACGTGGTAGAAATGAGTGTAGAAACTCTCATAGGTACTAAGACCCCATCAGAAGTACAACAGTTAATAAAACACTATACTACAAAAACAAAAGCTGACACACAAAAATAAATAAATAAGAATACCATAAACATTATATACTACAGAGAACTCCAACGTATTAGTATAAAATAGAACATTCACAATGTGAATTCAATAGTGAATCTTAGTCACATTTTGTAAATAACATGTTCCTGAAACATACTTGTATCTCTTTTTCTCATTTTTGGCATATTTTGTGAGTTAGAAGATAATGGTGTGTAAAGCTTCTTGAGATGATGCAAAGGGGTGCAAGGCTTCTTAAGATGCTGTAAAGGGGTACAAGGCTTTCTTCGATGCTGTAAAGGGGTACAAGGCTTTTGTAGATGCTGTAGGGAAGGGGGGGGGGGTGTGGGACATCTGTTAAGAACCTTTCCTTCGTTTTCTATATGTTGTCTAGGGTTTACTATTTTTGTAGAAATATTGTCACCAAAACTCTGGCCACAACTTTTATGGGTAATCATTCTGCTTTGTCTATTCAAATTCGTTTTATCGAACTAACTGTCATAAAGTGTTGACTGTTTATATGTATTCAAACTCATAATTCAAGCTGTGAATTATTCCTCAACGAATTCTGTTTTCATACGAATTTCAATTTTATTTAACATAGAAACTTGCATGAGCAACACATTGCTCTAATAAAGTCTGGATGGGTTTGAAAAAAAATTGAAAAAAGGTGATTCGTCTTACGAGGACAAAAGACAAAGAAAATAGTCTACGTTACGGCCACAAGGCCTTCGTCAGGAAAGGAAAGAAAGTGAAGGCTAGATAGGACACATAAGAACTTAAATAAATATAAAAATAATAATAATAAAAATAAAACCTAGGTACTTCCCTGAAGGCAAGGCACCAAAATCCTATCAATATTCGCTGTCCGCTGATGTACACGTGGCTCTTTCTTTCTTTAATAAAGTCTGACATCCTCATTTAAATATCGATTCTTGCCTTCTATATACTATTTATACATGAGTCCACACATCTGAATTTTCTTCATGCTATCAAGACTTATCTCTACGTGCTTCCATTGCATATTCCTTATTTTCCTCCGTTTATTTTTTTTTTCTTAGGAATTCATCTTTATATTTTCTCTTCCTTTCATGTCCATATTATTTCAATTCGGTGCCTTCTTGCACATTTTCCTTTAGTCGGCGATCAAATGTATTTTCTTGGATATTCATATCGCTGCCTAACGGTTATATTAACCTTGACCTGTGGTCAACTATCTCTTTTGGCTAATCGAGCCTAAATCTTACCCTGGATTTCACACATCTGAATAAGATGGGTTTGTCCCATAATGAATTCACAGTATACTTGATTTCTACTTCGAAATCTGAATCATGTAGACACCTTGTCAGTAGACTTCTCTACACTTAGATAAATGGGCTACGCCACACAAGCCGACACTGTCCAATTTCACAGTTCATATGTCCACTACGTCATGCCTCGTAACCATGCATAGCTACATTCAAGCATCATAGTTATTCTGTGTTCTGGTGAGGCACATCTTGGTGCAGAGCGATCTCTCCCAAAACCCTTTTTTAAATCGCTTTGCCCCATGATGCGCCCTCAACAACATCTAAAAGGTTAAGAAATGCTGTCTTATGGAGAAGCTTTTGCTGAGGGCTCCTTCATTCTACTGTAGTATGCTTAGTTTTCTTAACTGTTGGTCAGTCTTTTATATCTTTTGTCTGTGTGCAGTACTCCAAAGGATGGGTACTGTTTTGCTTTCTTCTTATCTTGATTTTTATCTCACTCAGCGTGTAACTATGTTTCATTAGGCTTGTAACCCAACTATCTTATTTAAACACATGTTTTTGTCAGTTTTGCCTTACTTGGCCCTTGGTTGTCCCAGCCTTCTTGCAGGACAGCATGTTTGTCTTGTCCCTACTGTTTTACCTGTCAGGTTATAGAGGCCATGTTTGATAGCTGTACAGCCATGAGCTAAGTGATATGGTTCATGGATGTACACGCTCTCCCACTGTCAAGGTGAAAGCACTTGTGGAGAGAGTTGCTAAAGTAATCATCAGACTACTTGCTTCAGTTCTCTCCAAAAGATTTACCTTTTTTAATTGAATAACTCTAATACTTTCTTTCAGGGTATCCTTGATCATAACTATGCTAAAGCTTGCAATACTGTGGTCCAAGAAGATGGAAATATGGAGAGAAAAATACCAGAAAAGGAGACAGTAGAGCAGCCTGGTTTATGTGGAGAATATGAAGGTAGATATATGGAAGAGGTTGATAATTTGAAGGTGTAAATTGTGGAATGCAGAGTGGTAAATTTTAACATGCTCTTAGCCTTTTAACATTGCCAGGCACTGTCCTCATGTATTATTTAACCTTTAACAGTGGGGTTTAGATGTATACACTAATGTAGATTTTAAAAAAATAATAAAAACACAACTAAAAATTCAAGCAATGAAGGGCTTATTACTGAGAAAAAGAGGTTTTTATGTTATGAAATATCTTTCCAAATGTAATAATCATGTGGGAACTTTACAATAAGTATAATCCTCTAACACTTCCTTTTCTTTCAAGAAAAATACAAACTTACAGAGTGCACAATAGAGTGGCTTATAGAGTGCACTTACCCAACGGGCTGATCACCCGTTTGCCAGTCACTTTGATTACGGAAACAACAACAAATGGATTGATTTGTCATTGCCCTAAAGACGCCATTAGGCATGATGGGAACAACGGCAAAGAAAATCTATTCGCTGTTGTCCTTAAGACGCCACTAGGCGTAATGGCCACTGCTGACTGCTTTGCCGGTCGTTGGCTAAGGACGGAAGAAGAAGAAGAATAGAGTGCACAATAGTCTGTCAAATACAGGTCAAGTTTATTTTTTCAACAAGCTTAGTCTGGCAAAGAGTCCAGACCCCCTGCCTAAAAGGGTCCATCCAGTACTACTGGTAACCTTCCCCTATTCCATTGTGTCAGGGCACAGAGGGAAAGGAGCAAGAACTATTACCCAAACACCTGGAGCACTCAGCATGTTTGAGTGGAATGCAGGAGTAATAAACAAATAAATCTCAGTATCATGAAGCAAAGAACTTCAGGAGTTGGTGCAGAAATCATAGGGGTTTATGTGACAATAAAGGAAGCTAACACCCGTATTTGCAGTCTGTTTAGCCCCCTTAACAAAGACCTACCATTTCCAAGTATAGAAAATAAAGGGTTATAATTACAAAGCAGCTGGACATTTCAACTGTCACTTGAAAAGATGGAGATACCCAGATACTGTCAGCAGGGAAAACAAAGTGAAGGACTGGGAATGATAAACCCAATTTCTACTTCAAAGGACACAAAACCACTTTCACTCTAGAAAGTGCCTTTTGCATGAGACATTTAAAAAAAAAAAAGTAGACAGTAGACAGAGAAGGGCTTGATTAGCAAACAGATAGCAACCACTGACCAATAAAGTTATGTAGTCTTTCCTCTGCAGCCTGAGTGTGAAGATTTGGTGTTAAGTAGTTTGGTTTGCTTAGAAGCCACACTAGGCCTTATCAACTTGTGGTTCATCCAGATGTCTGAGTCTCTGCACCAGGATTCTAGAGTAAATTTTACCAGAGACACTAAGAAGAGATCTGCCTGTATAATTTTTACATTGTCGAATGTCACCCCTTTTTTTAACATGAGTATGTAGCCGTTGATGACAGTTGTCTACTATTTGCTACTTCTGTTATGATCGTACATAGGTTATGTATCTATACCCTTCAGCAGACTCATTTCTGTGGTGTCATATAGCTTCAGACAGTACTCACTGACTCAACACAAACACTGATGTAAAACACCAAGAGCAGACTTTTCAGTTAAGAATGATGAAGACTTTATTTACAATACAGAGAGTGCAACTTGACCTTGGCAAAACTTCATAGTATAAATTCCAGCCTTCCAGTTATGCTGGCTTGTAAAACATGGTGTGACATTCAAAATACATCTGCTGCCTCACTCTGTCTCACCTATTCTGCTCTAGTGGTGATTGGGTCCCAAAGTTGAGAACCACTGTTGATAATTTCCTTACTGTAATTTCTTCTATTTATTTTTAAGCTTCATCTTTTCTTGATTATCATGTAGATCACTGTTACAATAATGTTATAAGCTTCATCTTTTCTTGATTATCATGTACATCACTGTTGTGTTACAATAATGTTATAAGCTTCATCTTTTCTTGATTATCATGTAGATTACTGTTGTGTTACAATAATGTTACTGCAGATAATCTGATCAATGTAATTTGTTGGGGTATAATTTTCTTTTCAACAGTTAACAGGGTTCGTAGCGACCTGGAAAAACCTTGAAAAACCTGGAAAACGAAAAAAAAAATTCCAGGCCTTGAAAAGCCTGGAAAAATGGTTAAAAGCCTTGAATTTTCCGCATCGGACCTTGAAAAATAATACGAAATCGAAAGTTCGTTACTTTGTGTCCATTTTTTGGTTACTGATGGTATTTTTCGCAACAACAGACGCGACAAGTCTAAAAATAAATCTGCGTTTACGCCATTAACGCAAAGCGCCGAAAACGAAACCGCCGAAAACTTCTGAAAATGGAAGTGCGCAAAGGGAAGTAAAAATTGTAAAGTTCGTACAATTTTTTACTTCCCTTTGTGCAAAGTTACCGTACAATTTTTACTTCCCTTTGCGCATTAAATCCATTTCCATAAGTTTTCGGCGCTTTGCGTTAACGACGTAAACGCAGATTTATTTTTAGCACTCGTCGTAAGTACATTCAATTATCTCATTTATAAAACCTATTTAAATAAGTCCAGTTTATAGATAGACCTACTGTACTTGCATCTGTATTTACAATGTAAGGCTATTTACAGTTTAATTTTTAACCATGGCCAAAATTAGCCTATAAGCAAGCGTTTGAACGAAATTTCTTGGTTTACATCTGCATACGGGAATATATTTGACACAGTTTAAGATGGTCAGGAATAGAAATTGATGGCGATTCCATATCCTATAGCCTACCCTGTTATCAGACCCATGTCCCACTGTTCATTTCACCACAGTTTTTAGAAATAAATATATTTTGAATGCTTTTTTATTATATTAATGATGAAAAGACTTATCCCGTTCTACCTCTTAAGGGTTGTAGGCTAATTAGGATAGGCCTAGGCCTACATGTTTTCAATTTCAGATAACATGAATAACCGCCGATACACAAAAGTGGCATCACATCTGTCAAATCGCTGTAATTAGGATAAATGAAAATCAGCATAGTGGATAGGCCTCTTATTTTAAAAAAAATTAAATTTAATTTAAAAAAAAATATAAACAAACAAACGAAACAAAACCCAACAAAAATAGTAAAGATGTGTGTGTGTGTGGGGGGGGGGGGGGGGGAAAGGTCTCCAGTTAGATATTTAATAGATTTTCACTTATCATAAGTATTACCCTCTCAATTACTATAAAAATTACCTTTTGTTCTAGTTAAATATTGTTTTACTGTATTATGTATGCGTTTAGAATTTTGAATTGGTAAATATACATAGCTTAGGCCTACTCATAAGTTATTTGTGTTCCCCCTTTTTTTTTTTTTTTTTTTTTTTTTAAATTTAAAACTAACACTACTAGGAGACCTACAGATGTGACATCATTTGTGACCAAGGAAAAAACTCTTGAGAGCTGAGATTATTTGGACTCTTTTTTTTTTTTTCAGTGAATAGTCTCCATAGTTTTAATTCAAATTTCATACGCAACAAGGGACATATTCTCTTCTGTGGTAGTTTTGATTCAGCCTTCAGCTTTATTTCAAGACCTGAAATTCAGATTGGTGCATTTGGAACAGTAGCGGAAAATAGGAAGCATTTTCCTGTAGCACTGAAGAAAAAACAACTCAAATTGAAAAAGACAAATCATCCTGTGTTTTGTGCGACAGAAGATAAGGCATGCCGACAGTCACCTGGCATGATACGAAAAGATTTAACCTTATATCCACTGTTCACTCCAATGATAATATAAACAAGACAGTTAGAAAGACAAGTTCTTTAGGGCAGAACAATTCAGAAGCCAGTGCTTGCAGAAAAATACAGCAAAAGTATGGGAGGTGTGGAAACTTCAGCCAACTAGGAGCAAGCTACCCCTACCCACACAGATCCTATTTTTATATTATTTCTTAGTTGAAACTGCCCTGGTCAATGGGCACATAACCTACAACACTGCCAACTCTACAAAAAAAAGATCAAAGCGAAGATCAGGATGTCAGTATGACTCTTATTGAACCTGCTATTCTTCGACGCAATGTGACACCTTCAAAACCACAGGTCACAACAACACGACTTACTGAGCACCACTTCATTGATAAATATGAAAGGGCAAGGTACAAACCAGACTGTAAAGTGTGTAAGGCTGCAGGGAACAGAAGCCAGACTTGCATGTACTGCCCAGATTGCAATGTACCTCTATGCCTGATACCCTGCTTCAAGTTATACCACGCAGTCAAAGATTATCAACGTGGATCGTTGACAAAGACTCTTGCAGAGGCCTACAGCTACAACTTCAACCCCAGTTAATGAAAAGAGCAGCTCAGACTCCAACTAGAGGTACTTAACTACTCAAACATTTACAAACGCTCATTGTCAGATGCCACAGACGCAGAATACATTTAAAAAAGACAAACACGAAAAATTAAGTTTTTTTTAAACATTTTATTCCAATTTTATTAGCCTTTTATGTTGATATACGTCGTTAATCGTTAAATCAATACGTCAATCAAGCTTATTTTATTCATTACCATCCATGTCACTAACATTTTATTGCGCTGATGTTGAACAAATTCACTAAAAACATGGAAAAGATGTCTGTTTTTCAATCTTTTATGAATTTAAAAAAAAAAAAAGTTCTTTTTAAAGAAATCTGCAAACACCCTTGGTAATGGGAGACGGTAGTGCTCCGGAATGCTGATAAGCAAAGTGATAATTATATCTGAGAAAATTAGATGAGGAAAATAATAGAGTTACCCATCCTTGAAAATCACGTGCTGGACCTGGAAAAACCTGGAAAAAGCCTGGAAAATGCTTGAAGAAATTTGCTATGAACCCTGAGTTAATGAAAAACTGCAACAGCAACTGATTGAATAAGTGTAAATCAATACTGTCATCTTCTCACAAGGTTTAATGACACTCCGTTTAAACAAGCAGCTCCACATTAATAATAATTCATATTGTCCATCTGCCAACTTTACTGGGCCATAATCAAAGTCCGTTAAACTGTAGCAGTAATAGTGAGTTCAACACATCTCCGTAAAGTCCGTCAAGTATAGGTCCGCGACATAATTATATGATTTCTCAATAAGATTAAAATACTCATCTGCATAATACGAAACTCTTGGCATCAGTAGATGCAAACACTTTCTTTACACAAAGCATGAAGATTGACACAGCGGCTTCAAAAGAACACATCTAAAATGCAGCCCGACCGGCTAGAGACACTTCCAAACAGCAACTGACAAAAAGTCAACTGATGGTTGCTCTGTACACACGTCTACGTAATTATTTTAATCTAGCGACGTTCTATTTGAGCACCGCGATGTTCCAAAATCCAGAACGCATTGCTGTGCGCAAAAAGAAGTGTAACAATCTCCTTGGTATACCTTGCTAAAGAAACTGGCTTAACCACTAGAGGTGAAAATGTTTACCAAGTTCTATTTCTTTTCTGAAACGTCTATCACTACAATAACTCTGCTCTACAGTTCATCTTTCTAAACATTGACTTCACATGTACCTGTTTTTAAAAGAAATTGAGTTTGTTGTCTGTTTACATGAGAGTGTGTTAACAAAGTTTTGTCAGTGTGGGTTTGTAAATTTTAAATGTATAACCACTCAATGTTGGCATTTTGCAAGTTACGCAACATGCCCAATTTCTCAAATATTCAAATTTGCATAACTTTTGAACAAATTCACACGGCACTAAATTTGGTACCACAATGTTAGAATATAAAAACCTATCCATCTACATATGTTATTAACAGAAATATGTAATTTAAAAATTCAGTTTGAGGTACCTATTATTAGAACTTGAAGAATGTGTAACAAATCTTAGCCTCTGTTTTGATCTGTTGCTTGTGTGCTGACTTGATTGTATCATCTAACAGTAAATACTATCACTCATACAAACATCAAACAAAGAAACTAGGCTGAACAGATGGGCCATGGGAAACACCGGGAGAGAGGTTTACAGACTAATGGCTGGTCCTGATCCTAATGACAAGCCATCTTACAAAGAGGGATCAGAGCACCATTTTTTGGCTCAGATCACAACATATACCACTCAACAGTCACTTGAGCAGAATCCAACCACAACACTCTCCATAGTGCCAGCTATATAACTACCTCTATGAAACTGTTGACTGCGTATGTACAATCAGTATGCAACAGGAACTGTTAGCATTCGTACCCTTTGACGTGTGCTGATGGAGACTGAGCACCTATGGGTTTGCCAGGAGTGCAATGAGGTCGATTCTGAACAACAATAACTGTAGACTACCACCTCTCGCCCAGCACTTGATGATGTTAGGAAAATGCTCCTGCCTCCGAGGCCAGATAAGTAGAACACCTTGTATGTAGAAACAGAACAACTTGCGAAAATGTGCAGATTACACTGATAACAACAACAATAAAATACTTGAACAGAAAGTTGTTTTACAAGATAGTGAATATTATATTGTATTTGTATCACTTTTAATGATAATCCATATCTCTGTTCAGATTGTGAAGAATGTAAGCTGAAACATGAAGGAGACTGTCCTGAGCACAGACCACTCATCTGTATTTATAACACTGAGGTAATATATTTTTTTTATAATGCCTCTTATAGTTTCCATGAGCCTCAGAGAAGACAAAGAAACAATAGAACGGCTGCTACCTGAGGTATGTCACAAAAGTCGACCAACACAAGGATGTGCAAGACCTGGCAACCTAATCACATAAAACATATTGCTACAGAATCTACCACTACATCAGCACAGGGAGCTTTGATGCAGACTTCCTGTAAGGAGCTCAGATGCATTGGTGGTTCCATGTTCCAGAAAGAGAAAAAAATGGCAAATATGTTGACATTAAATGTTGCAGAGCTGAAGCAACCTCCTATTTAAGTAGCAGATGTAAATATTTACTGCTGAATAAAAAGCTGCCAAATAGAGAATCACTTTGGAAATTGATGAGGCATTATGGAGTTCCCATGAAGATCATTAACTTAATAAAGACATGAAGGCATGGCATGCAGAGTTCTTCATGAAGGACAACTTACAGAACATTTTGGGATTAGAATGTGAGTCCGACAGGGATGCCTCTTGTCTCCATTTCTTGTCTTACTAGCAATAGATTGGGTTATTAAAACATTGACACCACACAACAGAAATGGAATCCAGTGGAATCTGAATAAAAAGCTTGATGATCTACATTTTGCAGATGACTTGGCTCTTCTGTCCCATAACCATAATCAGATGTAAGACAGAATAAAAATACTCTATGAAAGGTCACAACAAGTGAGTCAGAAAATACAGGGAAAAGACAATGAGAATAAATGCAAGAAATGATAGTGTAGTCTAACTTGAACAAACACCACTAAACAATGTAGAATCATGCACATATCTTGGCAGCAATATAGACAAAATTGGAGGGACAGACAATAATATAAAAATAAGAATACAGAAAGTAAGAGGAGCTTTCATTGCATTGGGAAACATATGGAGATCAAGAGAAATCAAGTCCAACATGAAAATAAGAATCTTCAACTCAGATGTCAAGTCAGTCCTATTTTATGGCTCTGAAACATGGAGAGCAACAAAAACAAGAACCAAAAAGTTACAGACTTTCATAAACTGGTGTTTGCTTAGAATAGGATTGAAATGTATGATAAAATCACAAATGTGGAACTGATGACAAGAACCACAAGTGCCAGTGGAACAAGAGTTGAGAAGAAGATGCTGGCAATAGATAGGACCCATATTGCAGAAACATGTTGATAGCATTACAAGGCAATCCTTGTTCTGGAATCCCCATGGAAAGAGAGACTGAGGTAGACCAAAAAACACATGGAGAAGAGAACTAGATACAGAAGTGAAAATTATGAGGAAAGCATGGAAAGAACCTGAGCAGTTGGCACGTTACAGGAGGACTTGGCATGTATTTGTTGAAAGCCTATGCTCCTGTTGGAGCTAAAGGGTATTGATTGATTGAAAAACTGTCAGAAGCTCAATAGAATAAACAAGTTTAGGTATTCTAAATAGTATTTTATAGGCCTGAAAAGTCATCAGAATTTTATTTACTTATACAGCACAAGAGAGGTGCTCTGGCAACTGTTTTTGTTCATCTCAGTCCATGCTTCTGAAGGTCCAAAATAAATGGCTACGTTATGGATGAAAAAGCTACAAAGAAGCCTCGAATCTTCAGGAACTGGTGTGGATCAACTGTCTTGTTCATGCAGGGTGTATGCGGCAATAAAAGAGCTGACATACTAGCTTCAAGAGCAACAATTCTCACAGATTCCCTTTCATCAGTACTAGCTTTCAGACACAGAAATGAATGTAGCAGGCCAGATATTATAAAGGAAATACTACAGGTCAGTACATATCTACACAATGCAGGATGGAGTGTCACACTAACATGGATACCAGCACATGTTGGGAAAGCAGGAAATAAGCTTGCAGACAAAGAAGCAAAAGGGGGAAGAACTAGTTATAACAAAATTGAAGTAGGCTTAGGGAAGTTTGAAATTAAGAGCTTAATTGCCCAAGCAATAACTAAAGAGTGGATAATAGCATAGGACCAAAGCAAAAATGGAAGACCCTCATATAAAATTCTGAAAAAAAGCAAGCAAAAAATGTCAAGTACAAGATGAACTAAAAATACCAATTAATAAAAAAAAACTGTTAACTCTCAAGCTTGGAACTGGATATTTCATGATAGAGGAACCCACATGCGAAGAGTGTCAAGAACCAAACACAATTAGACACTTTCTGGTGGACTGCAAAAAATATGACAGGCAGAGGCAAAACATTAATACTGTAGTAATCACGTGGTAGAAATGAGTGTAGAAACTCTCATAGGTACTAAGACCCCATCAGAAGTACAACAGTTAATAAAACACTATACTACAAAAACAAAAGCTGACACAAAAAAATAAATAAATAAGAATACCATAAACATTATATACTACAGAGAACTCCAACGTATTAGTATAAAATAGAACATTCACAATGTGAATTCAATAGTGAATCTTAGTCACATTTTGTAAATAACATGTTCCTGAAACATACTTGTATCTCTTTTTCTCATTTTTGGCATATTTTGTGAGCTAGAAGATAATGGTGTGTAAAGCTTCTTAAGATGATGCAAAGGGGTGCAAGGCTTCTTAAGATGCTGTAAAGGGGTACAAGGCTTTCTTCGATGCTGTAAAGGGGTACAAGGCTTTTGTAGATGCTGTGGGGGGGGGGGTGTGGGACATCTGTTAAGAACCTTTCCTTCGTTTTCTATATGTTGTCTAGGGTTTACTATTTTTGTAGAAATATTGTCACCAAAACTCTGGCCACAACTTTTATGGGTAATCATTCTGCTTTGTCTATTCAAATTCGTTTTATCGAACTAACTGGCTTAAAGTGTTGACTGTTTATATGTATTCAAACTCATAATTCAAGCTGGGAATTATTCCTCAACGAATTCTGTTTTCATACGAATTTCAATTTTATTTAACATAGAAACTTGCATGAGCGACACATTGCTCTAATAAAGTCTGGATGGGTTTGGAAAAAAATTGAAAAAAGGTGATTCGTCTTACGAGGACAAAAGACAAAGAAAATAGTCTACGTTACGGCCACAAGGCCTTCGTCAGGAAAGGAAAGAAAGTGAAGGCTAGATAGGACACATAAGAACTTAAATAAATATAAAAATAATAAAAATAAAACCTAGGTACTTCCCTGAAGGCAAGGCACCAAAATCCTATCAATATTCGCTGTCCGCTGATGTACACGTGGCTCTTTCTTTCTTTAATAAAGTCAGACATCCTCATTTAAATATCGATTCTTGCCTTCTATTTACTATTTATACATGAGTCCACACATCTGAATTTTCTTCATGCTATCAAGACTTATCTCTACGTGCTTCCATAGCATATTCCTTATTTTCCTCCGTTTATTTTTTTTTCTTAGGAATTCATCTTTATATTTTCTCTTCCTTTCATGTCCATATTATTTCAATTCGGTGCCTTCTTGCACATTTTCCTTTAGTCGGCGATCAAATGTATTTTCTTGGATATTCATATCGCTGCCTAACGGTTATATTAACCTTGACCTGTGGTCAACTATCTCTTTTGGCTAATCGAGCCTAAATCTTACCCTGGATTTCACACATCTGAATAAGATGGGTTTGTCCCATAATGAATTCACAGTACACTTGATTTCTACTTCGAAATCTGAATCATGTAGACACCTTGTCAGTAGACTTCTCTACACTTAGATAAGTGGGCTACGCCACACAAGCCGACACTGTCCAATTTCACAGTTCATATGTCCACTACGTCATGCCTCGTAACCGTGCATAGTTACATTCAAGCATCGTAGTTATTCTGTGTTCTGGTGAGGCACATCTTGGTGCAGAGCGATCTCTCCCAAAACCCTTTTTTAAATCGCTTTGCCCCATGATGCGCCCTCAACAACATCTAAAAGGTTAAGAAATGCTGTCTTATGGAGAAGCTTTTGCTGAGGGCTCCTTCTTCATTCTACTGTAGTATGCTTAGTTTTCTTAACTGTTGGTCAGTCTTTTATATCTTTTGTCTGTGTGCAGTACTCCATAGGATGGGTACTGTTTTGCTTTCTTCTTATTCTTGATTTGTATCTCACTCAGCGTGTAACTATGTTTCATTAGGCTTGTAACCCAACTATCTTATTTAAACACATGTTTTTGTCAGTTTTGCCTTACTTGGCCCTTGGTTGTCCCAGCCTTCTTGCAGGACAGCATGTTTGTCTTGTCCCTATTGTGTTACCTGTCAGGTTATAGAGGCCATGTTTGATAGCTGTACAGCCATGAGCTAAGTGATATGGTTCATGGATGTTCACGCTCTCCCACTGTCAAGGTGAAAGCACTTGTGGAGAGAGTTGTTAAAGTAATCATCAGACTACTTGCTTCAGTTCTCTCCAAAAGATTTACTTTTTTTATTGAATAACTCTAATACTTTTTTTCAGGGTATCCTTGATCATAACTATGCTAAAGCTTGCAATACTGTGGTCCAAGAAGATGGAAATATGGAGAGAAAAATACCAGAAAAGGAGACAGTAGAGCAGCCTGGTTTATGTGGAGAATATGAAGGTAGATATATGGAAGAGGTTGATAATTTGAAGGTGTAAATTGTGGAATGCAGAGTGGTAAATTTTAACATGCTCTTAGCCTTTTAACATTGCCAGGCACTGTCCTCATGTATTATTTAACCTTTAACAGTGGGGTTTAGATGTATACACTAATGTAGATTTTAAAAAAATAATAAAATCACAACTAAAAATTCAAGCAATGAAGGGCTTATTACTGAGAAAAAGAGGTTTTTATGTTATGAAATATCTTTCCAAATGTAATAATCATGTGGGAACTTTACAATAAGTATAATCCTCAAACACTTCCCTTTTCTTTCAAGAAAAATACAAACTTACAGAGTGCACAATAGAGTGGCTTATAGAGTGCACAATAGTCTGTCAAGTGTCAAATACAGGTCAAGTTTATTTTTTCAACAAGTTTAGTCTGACAAAGAGTGTGCCATACCCCTTGCCTAAAAGGGTCCATCCAGTACTACTGGTAACCTTCTCCTATTCCATGGTGTCAGGGCATAGAGGAAAAGGAGCAAGAACTATTACCCAAAACCCCAGAGCACTCAGCATGATTGAGTGGAATGCAGGAGTAATAAACAAATAAATATCTGTATCATGAAACATAGAACTTCAGGAGTTGGTGCAGAAATCATAGGGGTTTATGTGACAATAAAGGAAGCTAACACCCGTATTTGCAGTCTGTTTAGCCCCCTTAACAAAGACCTATCATTTCCAAGTATAGAAAATAAAGGGTTATAATTACATAGCAGCTGGACATTTCAACTGTCACTTGAAAAGATGGAGATACCCAGATACTGTCAGCAGGGAAAACAAAGTGAAGGACTGGGAATGATAAACCCAGTTTCTACTTCAAAGGACACAAAACCACTTTCACTCTAGAAAGTGCCTTTTGCATGAGACATGTTTAAAAAAAAAAGTAGACAGTAGACAGAGAAGGGCTTGATTAGCAAACAGATAGCAACCACTGACCAATAAAGTTATGTAGTCTTTCCTCTGCAGCCTGAGTGTGAAGATTTGGTGTTAAGTAATTTGGTTTGCTTAGAAGCCACACTAGGCCTTATCAACTTGTGGTTCATCCAGATGTCTGAGTCTGCACCAGGATTCTAGAGTAAATTTTACCAGAGACACTAAGAAGAGATCTGCCTGTATAATTTTTACTTTGTCGAATGTCACCCCTTTTTTTAACATGAGTATGTAGCCGTTGATGACAGTTGTCTACTATTTGCTACTTCTGTTATGATCGTACATAGGTTATGTATCTATACCCTTCAGCAGACTCATTTCTGTGGTGTCATATTGCTTCAGACAGTACTCGCTGACTCAACACAAACACTGATGTAAAACACCAAGAGGAAGCTTTTCAATTAAGAACGATGAAGACTTTATTTACAATACAGAGAGCGCAACGTGATCTTGGCAAAACTTCAAAGTATAAATTCCAGCCTTCCAGTTATGCTGGCTGGTAAAATATGGTGTGACATTCAAAATACATCTGCTGCCTCACTCTGTCTCACCTATTCTGCTCTAGTGGTGATTGGGTCCCAAAGTTGAGAACCACTGTTGATAATTTCCTTATTGTCATTTCTTCTATTTATTTTTTTAAGCTTCATCTTTTCTTGATTATCATGTAGATCACTGTTGTGTTACAATAATGTTACTGCAGATAATCTGATCAATGTAATTTGTTGGGGTATAATTTTCTTTTCAACGATTAATGAAAAACTGCAACAGCAACTGATTGAATAAATGTAAATCAATACTGTCAGCTTCTCACAAGGTTTAATAACACTCTATAGAAACAAGCAGCTCCACATTAATAATAATTCATGTTGTCCATCTGCCAACTCTACTGGCCCATAATCAAAGTCCGTTAAACTGTAGCAGTAATAGCTAGCGTAGTGGTTACAACACCGCTCTGGCGACCGGGTGATTCAGGATCAAACCCGGGCGACGGCATTTGAGGATTTTTCGTCGACCGGGAATTGTACTGGATTAACTCGAGACCTGGCGAGGACATTTGAAGGAGTGTTGTCGACCAGGGATTGGCGGCTCCTGAGCCGACCCAGCTGCAATGGGTACCTCCGAAATCGGAGAGTATTTGCCTGAATGGCGAGGGACACCTGTCTCTGTACAAGTAAAAAGGGATACTCACGTAAAATCAATGTCAGGTTAGACATAGTAATAACCTGAGATTTCGCCTCGAGTATTAGCGGGCGTACGCAAAAAAAAAAAAAAAAAAATAGTGAGTTCAACACATCTCCGTAAAGTCCATCAAGTATAGGTCCACGATATAATTATTTGATTTTTCAATAAGATTAAAATACTCATTTGCATAATATGAATCTCTTGGCAACAATAGATGCAAACACTTTCTTTACACAAAGCATGAAGATGGACACAGCGGCCTCAAAAGAACACATCTAAAATGCAGCCCAACCAGCTAGAGACACTTCCAAACAGCAACTGACAAAGTCAACTGATGGTTGCTCTGTACACACGTCTACTTAATTATTTTATATGACGTCATTTTAATCTAGCGATGTTCCAAAATCCAAAACGCATTGCTGTGCGCAAAAAGAAGTGTAACAATCGCCTTGTTATATCTTGCTAATGAATCTGGCCTAACCGTTAGGGGTGAAAATGTTTACCATTGTTCTGCTGTTTCTTCTCCGTAACATCTATCACTACAATAACTCTGCTCTACAGTTCATCTTTCTAAACATTGACTACACAAGTACCTGTTTTTCAGAACACTCGCAGTCCTCCAAAATATCGAATATAACTGACATTTCATTCTTTCCGAACATCTGCCACAACACTATTAACGAGCATCAAAAGCATTATGAGTGGTAGATACTTGATCATTTTGTAACCAACTAGGTGATGGTCTTACTGAATCAAGGACTAACTCTACAAGCAATGCTCACTCGGCTACCTCTGAAAACCAACTGATTTTGATCTAACTTCTGATTTAAAACAACAACTTTATATGAACAATCCAGAATATAATTTTTCCCTCATTCACAACATTTCACCAACATTCATAAAATTCACATGAGATTTTTGCTTAACTTCACAGATTCTGATGTTAGCCATAAATGTACACAGACTAAAGGTATGAATCTCTTGTATGTTCTATTTAGCCAGTTATATTACTACACATTATGGCCCTTTGATTATAAGCTGATCACACTCCCTTTTAATTATCCAGAAACCCACTAGAGTCCTCCCAGCCACATTATCTTTCCACACCTATCAAAAAATCATTTCTCTAGGGAGAAATGCTTTTTCCTTCTGTAACATCTATCTTCTCAACCAGCATTTTCCCTATATTCACCTGCATTCTTACTTTTCTCTCACTCCTTCTCTCCTGTTCTATTTCTCACTCTATGGCAAAACTTCTCATAACATTTTATTACACATCTGTATATATAACATTTTCCTTAAAAATGTGTCCAACCCTTACAAAACCACATTATGTACCAACTCTAGCTACTATAATGATTATTTTGTTGACATTTTATCACACCTCATTGTGGATTTCTTCCACTAGTTGTTGTTCGTCCATCACGGGTGATGAAGACCACTCTGTTCATCCAATTATTTAGGAATATGTTAGGTTAGTCTATGGGTACGAAGGTGACTGATGAGCTCGATGCGGGCCTGGAAAGATCTCGGACAGTGTGGGCAGGGAATGTTTGCTTCATGTGAAGGTTTTATTACACGGTCCTTTCTAGCTTGTCTCCGCTGTTCCGCTGCTGCTCTTCTGGATGATTCGCATGCCGCTGCACCTTTACGAAGAGATGTGCGCCAAGCAGTTCGGTCTTGCGCAGCAGCTTCCCATGTGTCTGGGTTTATGTCAAAGGTTTTCAATGACGTCTTTAACGTGTCTTTGAAGCGCTTCTTTTGGCCACCATGGGAGCGTTTACCCTTCTGCATCTCACCATAAAAGAGTATCTTTGGCAGTCGATGGTCTGGCATGCGGACTACATGACCTGCCCAGCGAATCTGTGACTGCATCAGAATAGTATCAATACTAGGGATACCAGCTCTGTCAAGAACGGCGGTATCCGGGATCTTGTCTTGCCATTTGATGTTCATTATCTTCCTGAGACAGACTGTATGGAAGTGGTTTAGCTTCTTTACGTGGCGCCTGTATACAGTCCATGTTTCACATGCATATAGCAGCACTGGAAGCACCGCAGCTCTGTACACCTTCAGCTTTGTCTGTAGACTAATGCCACTTCGATGCCAAACGTTGGTGTATAGTCTGCCAAATGTGCTGCTGGCTTTGGAGATCCTGGTGTTCACCTCATCATCAATGACAATGTTCTGGGATAGTGTGCTACCAAGGTATGTGAATCTGTTCACAACATTCAGTTTCTCACCATTAACCTTGATGATTGGCTCAGTATAAACTGTGCCAGGAGCTGGTTGGTACATGATTTCTGTTTTCTTCGTGTTGATGGTAAGCCCAAAGTTGGCGCAGGCTTCGGAGAATCTATCCACACTATGCTGCAGATCAGCCTCTGAGCCAGCATTGAGGGCACAATCATCAGCAAACAGAAGATCTCTGATGGTGTGTGATTTGACCTTGGTTTTTGCTTGAAGCCTCCTAAGGTTAAACAATTTTCCATCAATACGATAACTAATGTCGATTCCTGTGTCCCCGTCTCTAAAAGCATCAGTCAGCATAGCAGAAAACATGATACTGAACAGAGTCGGTGCAAGTACGCACCCTTGTTTAACTCCATTTGAGACGGGGAAAGGCTCTGATAGCTCACCGTTTTCCTGAACTCTAGCCTGCATTCCATCATGCAGTTGCTGCACTATTGTGATAAATTTCTTTGGGCAGCCGTATTTTGCCATGATCTTCCATAGACCCTCTCTACTGACCGTGTCGAACGCCTTTGTCAAGTCGATGAAAGCTGTGTACAGGTCACAGTGCTGTTCTTGGCATTTTTCTTGTAGCTGTCTTGCAGCGAACACCATATCTGTGGTTCCACGTTCTTTCCGGAATCCACACTGACTTTCAGGTAAAAGACCTTTGTCAAGATGAGCCGTAAGGCGATTCAAAAGGATTCTGGCGAATATCTTCCCAGCGATTGATAAAAGAGAGATGCCTCGATGATTGTTACAGTCTTGGCGATTACCTTTACGTTTATATAGATGTATAATTGACGCATCTTTGAGATCGTGTGGGATGGTTTCACTCTGCCACATTTGCTGGAAGATCATGTGAAGTTTCTCTATCAGAACTGCACCGCCATCTTTATAAACCTCAACAGGAATTGAATCGGAGCCGGGGGCCTTTCCACTAGACAGTTGACGAATCGCTTTTTTAGTTTCCTCCAGAGTTGGTACATCATCTAATGCTTCATTTATAGGAATTTGGGGCAGGCGGATGATGGCTTCGTCGTTAATAGATGATGGCTGGTTCAAAATATTATTAAAATGTTCAGCCCAGCGTTGGAGCATTTTTTCCTTGTCTGTAATTAGTGTTTTTCCATCTGCATTAAGGAGGGGAAATGATCCTGATGATGTTGGACCATAGACCGCTTTGAGTGCAAGGTAAAAATTTTTCAAGTCATGGCTGTCAGCAAAGCCTTGGAGCTCATCTGCTTTATTACTCAGCCATGAATCCCGCATCTGGCGTAGTTTATGTTGGACGATTCTACGCATGTTGTTGAAAGCGTCTTTCTTGGATGTAGATTTTGGATCATTTAAATATGCTTTATGGAGATGGTGTTTCTCAGCCAACATCTGCTTTATATCATCTGAGTTCTCATCAAACCAGTCATTTTGTTTCTTGATGGAAGGACCCAGGACCTCTGTAGCAGTGTTGTAGATCTGCTCACTTAGGGCTGCCCAATTTGTTTCCACACTTTGGCCGTCTAGCGAGATAGATTTGAGACGGTCTTCTAAGGTGTCAGTAAATGACTGTTTGATTTTTGTCTTCTTTAGTTTGGTGACATCCAGCCTCTTTTGAGTTTTCTTCCCCTGAGGGCGCCTGGCTGGTTGGATACGAATTTTAAGTTTAGATACAATGAGGCGATGATCAGTCCAGCATTCGGCACCACACATGGACTTGGTCACCCGGACATCTTGCCTGTCCTTCTTCCTAACAATTACATAGTCAATTAAGTGCCAATGCTTTGAGCGAGGGTGCATCCAGGAGGTCCTGTTGCGGGTAGGAAGTCGAAAAATGGTGTTGGTGACAAGGAGGTCATGTTCTGCGCAAGTCTGGAGGAGAAGAAGTCCATTGCTGTTACAGCGACCCACGCCGTACCTTCCAATAGTGCCATTCCAGGAGATGTTATCTGAGCCTACTCTTGCATTAAAGTCACCAAGAATGATGAGCTTATCTGCTTTAGGAACTGATGCAATGACTGCATGTAGTTCTTCGTAAAACTTATCCTTGACGTCATCCTGGTTTGTCATAGTTGGTGCATACGCGCTAATGATGGTGGCATGTTTTCTTCCATAAAGCAGGGGGATCTTGACCGTCATGAGTCGGTCATTTATTCCCTTTGGGGGCCCCGCTAACTTGCTGACAATTGCTGTTTTGATTGCAAATCCAACCCCTGCTTCTCGTCTTTCTTCAGTTCCTCTTCCGCTCCAAAAGAATGTATAACCTGCACCCTTTTCGCAAAGTTGGCCCTCGCCTGCAAGTCGAGTTTCACTCAGTGCTGCTATGTCAATGTTGTACCTGGCCAGTTCTCTCCCAATCAGGGCAGTTCGTCTCTCAGGTCTGTTTGCGTTAAAGTCTTTGTCAAGGAGAGTGCGCACATTCCATGCGCCTAGAATGAGGGGGAAAAATCTGTCCTTTCTTTTTCTTATATGTCGCCCGCCGAAGTAGGGTACCCACCAACCGCGGTAAGCTGGTTAGGTAATGGTGGAGCAGGCAATGTTTAGGGCACCTTTTCTAGCCCCTTCCTCATGCCATGGAGGTGAGCAGTGCTTTCCTAAAGAGGGCTGCTCAGACACTCAGGGGGCTGCCGAATCCCACTGCTGCTCCGATCAGTGGAAGACAACCATATGGCCTGAGCCGCCTGTGTGTAGGTCTGCGACTACGACTGCCAGCGTACCCACGCCTGCCGCTTCGCCGCTCGCCCATCGCCACAGGACTTGTTGTGAGTGGATGGATGAATGGATGAAAGAATGACTTGCGCGGTGATTTGGATTAAAGTGAGGAAGAGTTGCGCAATTTGTCGACCTCACTCTCTCGCCTGGGTCCATCTCAATCCAGTGGCAAGACAAGTCAAGACGACTGGAGATGAAGTCAGGTGCAGTGGATGACCAGGGCTTCCTACGTGCCTCGCCGTGCTCCTTATGCTCCACAGCGCGTTGCTGGTAATCGCCATCATGCCCGTTGAACCAACAGGTGGTTTCTTCCGCGCAGTCTATCAAATCCAGTCTTCGCATGCATGGGTAGGCAGACCCTAACTCACCGAAGGTTTATAACCATTCGGCTATCCTCACCTAGTTTAGCCGGCCTGTCAAAGCCGTTGCCCAGGGGGTGGCCGCTGTCGCATGCTGACAGCTACGAGGAGCCACAGGTGAGAGCTGGATGCCAGGTTTGGACCAAAGGTGGCCGAGCTGCCCTGAAAAGGGCATGACAGCTCCTTCACCAGAGGTACTACCAATACCTGACTTCCCAACACCCCCACTAGTGACATTGCATTAAACACCTTGTCATCATTCATTCCCTTTTTTTTTCTTTATTGCAACATTATTCTTTACAACTTCTTGCATCATCTTATCCTAGTATTACCACTTAGTCGTTTAACTATTCTCATCTTCCTGCCATTTCTATTCGTACCCATTTAACTCTATGTAACTCCCTGTTACTCTTTATTTACAAATATACAGCTGTGAATCAATAACCATCATGGCCACTATCATTACTTACCAACCTCGCGCTAATCCCTCTGTATATATGACCTTATTCCGCAGTCCCTAATTGAAATACTTCATAAATTCCTTATACTAACTATCTCCTACTCGTCTTGTCCCTATTATCTCCATTGTGTACTTTTCCATGCCGGACTTTTCTCCACCGTCTACTACAATTTTGGGTTTCCCTAGACTCCTTTCTAGTCCCATATCCTGTGAATATCTTGAATATTCTCCGCTACTCCTTGTCTCCTATGCTCCTAACTTATACGTCTATCTCGTATTCACCGTACTATATCAGCTATTTAAGAAAATTCCTTCCTTCCTTTTGTTTTCCTCTACTTTTTCTCAATCTCCCATTCTCCTTTATATTTTAACATCACATACCTCATGTATGTTCCTTTCCTAAAACATATCCCTTCTTTTTTACTCCATCTCAATGTCTCAGAATTGTCACTGACTACTCTCATTGTTTCTCGTATATCTCTGCCATTTCTCTATGGCTTCTCAATTATATATAAGTATATAAACCAATAAAACAGTATTGAATCAGTTCTACAAATTAACGGTTCACATGAAACAAGAGACGTTTTGGGATTTACCCTTCGTCAGCCACAGTTACAAACAGGTAACAAGGACAAGGATTACATATAGGTACTACAAAAACATACGATGATGAGAAACATACACCAAATACAAGCGATACAAGCAGATGGAAAAAGTAAACAACCACAGTGATGAGCGAGAAAAAAAAACAATAATAATGCAAGAAAATTGTAAAACCTGAAAGAAATACCGAAACAAGAAAGTAAATAATCAACGAAACGAGAAAAAAAGAGAATGAACAAAACATTGGAACAAGTAAAAGGTCACTTAGCTAGATCCGTAGATGCTTGGAATAGAACACTGAGGTAGCTTGTCCAAGAAAACGTCTAAGGAAGTGACGTATAAGATAGCAACAGTTTAAAAAGATACAAAAGGATACGAAACAAACCAAAACAAAAACATAAGAAGATAGATTGAAAAAACAACGAATAAAGAAGAATGAAAAAGAGAGAAAAGCCACCAGAATTTATGCAAAATGATGATGGACATTAAGGCCTTTTGGAGATAAACAGCCCATGTCTTCTCAATTATATATATTCGTTCCCTCTGGAACATTCAATCATATCTCAGTTTGCCACTTTCCCTATGGCTCCTTTATTATATATTCATTCCCTCTGGAACTTTCCATATATATTTTTGCCACCTTCCCTATGGCCTCTCAATAATATATGTTCCCACTTTCGTATGGCCTCCTTATCTTCATCTGCCATCTTCCCATGGCTTATCTCAACTATTCCCAATTTCATATTTGTTCCCTCTCTGAAACCTTCTTATAAATCTTAACTTCCTCCTTTTCTTCTCTTCATATATTTATAGAAAACAAATGATTTCTCACAAAGTCTTCACAGGACTCTGGCCACCACCACGAAATCTGTCCCCTCAAACCCATTATCTCTCTTTCCTCTTCCTCTCTTCTGCTCCACTGTAGTAGTCTATTGTTCAGATCTACTCAGCTTCTTCCTGTGTTCAGAGTAGAACGATTGCATCCAGTTTTCTCACAACTGGACCACTGCCACAAAATTCTACTCCTTTTTCCTCTTATTTGTTCCCTCCCTGAAGCTTTTTTTATCTTCACCATTTACCCATGGTTTATGTCCTCTATTACATTCGCCATTTCTCCATGGCCTCACTTCCCCTTTACATTAGCCATTCCCCTATGGTCTATATGTCTCTATTATATTCGCCATTTCCCTATGGCCTCTTATCTGACTTCTTTCCTGAAGTCCTGAATTCCTCTTGAACTCATCTCAGTTCATTATCTCTTCTATCTCATCATCTCCTCCTCCACTGCAGTACCCTATCGTTCAGGTGTACTCAGCTCTCCTTTACATGTGTTTGGTGTAGAACAATTACACCTAAGTCTCCTCAAGATCTGAGCTACCGCTGGCATGTATATATATAGGAGTGTCCCTCTCATAGCCTCCTCCTCCTTACTCCCTATCTCACTTCCTCACTTCATCATTAATCTGTGTAGCACCTCCAGTGCTAACTGCTGCTTACCGACTCCGTGATTTTCATTTCTACTATTTCTGACTACTTC
The DNA here is from genome assembly GCA_024509875.1 of Oreohelix idahoensis. Lineage (NCBI taxonomy): Eukaryota > Metazoa > Mollusca > Gastropoda > Stylommatophora > Oreohelicidae > Oreohelix > Oreohelix idahoensis. The sequence continues at coordinate 220,445 of JAMPIV010019420.1, read as the reverse complement.
TACTATCTGCTTTGTTTTCTCTTTTTCTTCATTTCTGCTCTCGTCTATCACCTCAAATCTTATATTCCTTGAATTTCTCTCGTTCCCATTCTCGGCTTCTACCTCTATCTTTCCTTCCCATACTCCCGTGGCTCTCATCTCTGTAACTGTCATTTCATCTCATCTAACTTCTCTTAATCGTTCCCTCACAACTGCTGGACCTATCTCCCCTTCAGTCGATCCTTTTCTTACTCACCAGAATCTTTGATTTTCTAATGCTACTACTACTCAAAATATTTCTGACTACACATTTCTTTACCACTCTTCAATGGGATCCTTGATCTTCTCTCATTATGTCTTTTAATTTTCCTATCCTGACTGTTAAATCGGTAATCCCGTCGATCCATGTTCTTTCTAATTTTTCTTTGGATTCTCTATATCTCCTGTGAATAAATCTGCAAAATGCAGCGATCTCCTTGTCTTCCTGTCTTCCAATACTATTTCCTTGTCTGTGGGACCTTCAACCCAAGTCCCTGTGACTATCATCGCTATCACCCTCAGATTCTGAACTGTCTGAGTAACCTGACATGGACATTTGTGAATCCTCTTTGATCCTCCTCGACCTTCCATAGTATGTATTTCTTATTCTTTGCAGGCTCTTTCCCTTTGTCGGTCTGCCTTCCTTCTCTTCTGATTCTCTGTGTCTGCTTTCCTTTACCTTATGTCTAACTTTCCTTTCGTCTACTTCTCTTGTCTTATTCTTCCTCTTTAGCTGCACTTCTAGCTGTGCTGTATTTCTTAGCTTTGCAAGGGGCATATTATAATTGGATGAATCATCCAATGATGTCCAATATCTCTTTGTTCCCGTTTAATCTCATGCTTCATCTCCTCCTGTGCCTCTGTATTCTCTCCTGCTGTTTCCTCAAATGCATGAGGGTCTCCCTGCGCATTATCTTGTCCAGCGTTTTGTTCCTGCTCCTGCTCTCTTATTCTGTCTTCCTTATCCTGCAATCTTTGCACATATTCCATCAATGGAATGTCATCCTCACTCTCTGAGTTGTCCCTCTTATTTCTTAGTCATCTTATCTCCTCTGGGATGTCATTATCCTGCTTCTCTTCTGCATCTCTATTAGGTCCAAAAGGTGTTTCTGCATCTTCCATTTTTTATATTTCTCCTTGTTTCTTCTTGCTCCTGGTATGTGACTTATGGGGTTGAGGTTAACCAGCTTGGTGTTATCCTGGGTTCTCCATGTATTTCTGCCCTAGTTGTTATTCGGAGTCCTGCAGGTCCTGGTCTGTTTGTTTCTTCATCTGAGCTGCTGTCAACCATAAAACTTTCATTGGTGTACTACCCAGTTGTCTCCTCCTGTTGATATTCCAATCACTGTCTTTAGGTGATGTCTCCTACTTATGTACAACAGTCCGTTATGTGTATTGTTATATTTCCATCGTCCTTGTATACTGTGTCATGTGTTACTGGACATCTGTATACATCTTTCCTTTTCTCTTTTTGTATCTTTTCTACTGTGCGCCTTGACTGGTCTCTGTTTCTCTTGCAGTAGTATCTGTAACGGATCTTTGCTTTTATTCTTTCTCCTGTTGTCATCCTTATGTTGTGGTGTTATCTCCATCTTGCGTGTGACTATCCGATCGTGTATATCACTATTGCCTGTCTGTTGATGTGTAATATTCTTTTTCAGCAACTTTGAACATGTTATCTGTTTCCTGTCTGTGTCTCTGACCTTTTGTTTCCTTATTTGTTCTTGTTTGTTGCTTCTCCGACGTGACTCTGACTTGTCAACTTCTGTTTGTGTTGACACATCTACTTTCTCCCTCTTATTTTCCTGTCTTCTTGTGTACTTAGTTTCCTTTTTTGTTTTTTCCCCTGTGCCTCTTTGTTACAACACAAATCATCTTCATCCGACCTACTCCTGTTTCCTTTCTCATTTTGGATTGTATGTTGTTCACCTGAATCCAAGGAGTTTGTCTGATGTTCTCCTTTTTTACAAAGTTGTTGGTACTTTTCCACAACTTACTTACTTACTTACTTACTTAGTCGTTCCCCTTCTACCGTGAGGTGTAGAGGTTTGGAAGAGAGAGCGCCAGACCATTCTATCAGCTGTCTTCTTCCTGGCCTGGTTCCATTCTAGTCCTCGGTCCTTCAAAGATTGTCTAATGTTGTCCTCCCAGCGGACTCTGGGTCGTCCTGGAGGTCTGGATCCCTGGCTCTTTGTTTCCCATGCTTGTCGTGGTAGCCGATCTTCTCCCATTCTGCAGACATGGCCAAACCATCTTAGTTGGGACTGTTCTATTTGGGTCTGCAGCGGATGGGATTTTAGGCCTTGACGGATCGTCTGGTTGCGGACCATGTCTCTTCTTGTTACTTCAACCACTTTCCTCAGATACCTCATTTCTGAGGTTTGGATCTGGCTTTTGTGGGTTGTAGTCATTGCCCACGACTCGCATCCATATGTCAAGACTGGGACATAGGTGGAGCGGTATACAGCCATCTTCGTTTTCTTACCAACCTCTTTCTTGCTGAGGAATCCACGATTTATGGCCTGAAAAAGTCTCCCAGCCGCTGCTTTTCGAGTGGCCAACTCTTCTTTGATGCCTCCCTTTCGGTCTATAATAGCTCCGAGATATTTAAAGTGGTCGACCTGCTCCAGGACCTGTTCTCCCAACTTAATCTGATGTTTTCTTTCTTCTCGTGATATCACCATGGATTTTGTTTTAGAGCTGCTTATGACCATCCCTCTCTTCTCCAGCTCTTCCTTCCAGACTTGCAGGTTGGATTGGAGATGTGCCTCTGATTTAGCAATCAGGGCAACATCATCAGCAAATGCCAGCTCCGAAATATAGACCTGTCTCATCTTCCAGTACCCCACTGAATACTTTCTTGTTCTCTCCTTACATGCCTTGATGACATCGTCCATAAGGAGTATGAAGAGGTAAGGTGATAGGATATCACCTTGTCTTACACCAGTGGTGGTCCTGAACTCTTCTGACTTATGGTTTGCTGTCCTCACATAATTTCTGCAAGACTTGTAGAAGCTCTGTATAGCATGAATCAGAGGTGCTGGAATATTCTTCCTTGCCAAACAGTCCCAAAGTTTGCTCCAGGGGACCCTGTCAAACGCCTTTTCCAGATCTATGAAACAAAGATGGATCTCACTCTTATACTCAAGGGCCTTTTCACTCAGCTGTCTGAGTGTGAAGATTAGGTCTTGAGTACTTCGGTTTGCTCGGAATCCGCACTGGACCTCATCCAATTGTGGCTCAGCTAGGCGTCGGAGTCTCTGCTCTAGGATTCTAGAGTAGATTTTACCAGGGACACTGAGAAGGGATATGCCTCTATGGTTTCCACATTGTCGATTGTCACCCTTTTTGAAAATTGGTGTTATGATGGCAATCTCCCAATCCTTTGGTATGGTCTTGTTGCACCATGCTGCCTGTAGGACCTTTAAGAGTAATAGGTCGCCTGATGCTCCCATGTACTTAACCATTTCTGGTGTTATACCATCATGCCCTGCTGCTTTGCCCATCTTGATTTTCTCTAGTGCTGCCCTCAGTTCTTCCATCTTTATGTCATCTTCACCATCATTGGTTTTCTCTTCTGTGCTAGTGGTTATCATTTCTGATGCTTCACCATGCTCACCATCCAGGAGTTCTGAGAAATATTCTTTCCATCTTTCCATTACTTCCTTCGGGGCAGTAAGCAATTTGCCTTGCTTGTCCTTTATAAATTTGAGAGGGCATTGTTTTTCTTTCCTCATGTTCTTTAGGGTCTTATAGAACAATTTCTGGTTTTCTTGTGCATCTTTTTCTAGCTTTTCTCCAAATTCTTCCCAGGACTTCTGTTTTGCTGCTAGCACTTTGTTCTTTGCTTCTGTTCTGAGTGTCACATATTCTCTATATTTTTCCATTTGTCCTGTTGTGTTTTTAGCTCCTAAGTATTGTTTCCATGCCATTTTCTTCTCTCTTATTTTCTCTTTGACTTCCTCTGTCCACCAAGGTGTCCTCTTTCTCTGGTTCCCAAGTCGGACTTCACCGCATGCTTCTGCAGCAGCTGTCTTTATGATATCCTTGAATTTATTCCAGAGGGTTTCCAAGTCATCAGGTCGTTCTTCTGTGTTGCTCACTGCTGTAGCAATAAGCCCCTGATATCTGGTCTTAATTTCTGGCTCTCTCAGCTTGTAGGTCCTAATGCTCATTTCTCCTGCTCGTTTACTTGGTTTCTTGCGTGATGTTGGGCAGTTCCTAGGCTGAGCAACTCTTTCAGTTGTTCGTTTGATTGTTAGCAGGTAGTGATCACTTCCAATCTCTGGCCCCCTCCAGACTCTTGCATCTCGGACATATCTGAATGAGCTTCTCCGAACAATGGCATAGTCGATCACTGACTTCTCATTCTTGGTTGGTTCACATCTAGTGTATGCATGTATGCGCTTATGGGGGAACTTTGTGTTTGTAATGATCAGATTCTGCTCACTGCAGAATCTAAGGAGTCGCTTTCCATTGTCATTGAGAGTATCTTCTCCATATCTTCCGATAACTCCACCCCATCTAGCATGGTCATTTCCAACTCTGGCATTAAAATCTCCGAGCATAATAACTTCATCTAGGCAGTCATCCACTGTCCTTTGAAGCAGCTCGAAGAATTCCTCCTTGACCTCTGCTCTCTCATCCTCATTTGGCCCATACACTATGACCAGGTTGACTATGGTTTCTCCTTCTTTTAGTTTTACAACCATAATGCGCTCCGAGACAAAGTTCCATCCCTTGATACTATCTTTTTGATTTTGGGCCACAATGCAACCCACGCCCCCTTTAGCTCTTTCAGATATGGGTACACCACTGTAGAGCAACGTGTTGCCATCGAGATCCATGACTCCTTGTCCTTTTTTCTTCGTTTCCGTTATAGCCAGGATTTCTAGTTTTGCTTTCCTCATCTCTTCCACCAGCTCCTCTTCCTTCCCATTTATACTTCTTGTGTTCCAAGTTCCATAAGTCGTAGTCCGTAGTCCGTTCCAGTTCGTCGCCTTTAGAATCAGTCCGGTTTTCTCTCTTGTAGTTCGCGTAATCATGATTTAAAGCAAACAGGTGATTGGCCTGTTGTGCCTTTGCATGGTGGAGGGGCTGCCTCCTTACGGCCTCCATGCAGGCCGCCCTCCTCCTTTTTCATCCGGGCTTGGGACCGGCATTGGCGGAGTTTCCACAACTTTACTGGGCATATGTGCACTTTATGCCCATCCTTTGTTGTAATGTTGCACCTTTGTCCATTTCTTGCTGTAACTTTTATTTCCCATGTTTTTTCAATTTGTTATTTCACAAATGAAGTCTCTCACTATCATACAGCTTCTTCTTCTTTTAAGACCATTGTTATGTCCTTTTTGGGTCCTTAACAGTATTAAAGTAGACACGGGTCTTACTTCTGTTAAGAGGGTACGCATCAACAAATGTGGTAAGAATATATTTGTAATTAAATTCATCGCGCACGGAAGCACACATATTTGTGCGTGGGTATTTTTGCGTTTTGTTGCTAAACACTAGATGACGCAGTGACCTCAGAGAGAGATGTAATGGATGTGATGGAAGTCATACATTGGTCTGTTTGTTCGAACCCCATATTACGGGGATACTACTGTTAATGTCTATGTTATACAGCCTTCTATGTGGAAGCTATCACCGTGAGGACTTCATAGTAAGTTTGTTATTGAAGCTAATGAAAATAAATATATATATTGCAGTTTCGCCATAATGAATCTAGTCAGCACATTCAATGGGGAATTATTGACCCTCCATTAGGGTGTACTGAAATGGATCAAAGAATAAAGTGAAGTTAGTGGATCCAGCCGATTATTTGTCAAGTACGTGCTGCTTGGAAGAAGTATATCACAAACGTGAATACAAATATAAATTATATTTTAGCCGTCCGATGGATTACGGCAGATGATGAGAGGTCATTCAAATTCAGGACTTAGGATTATATATATGTATTGTTTACTTTGATGCCTCAAATAGGATATTCAGATATGCCAGATATATTGTTTACGAGGCCATTTAAAGATGGGACAATCTTTGATGTATCACATACCTTAAATCATAATGGGTATGTCTGCCCTTGAGAGGTCGGCCGTTATAATAATAGATGTCATTCAAGCCCATGATCTAAATTGCTTGATCATATATGAACATTGATGCTTTTCTTACGATGTCCTGTCGTCTATTCATTAATATGACTATCATGAGATTATCTGATCTGAACATTGATATATATTGACATTTTCTCCATGTGTATTGATATGCAAAATCGTCAATGACAGAGGATGTATACTCTGCCCGTCTTATCGTACGTCAAACGTGATTGTCTAATAAACTGTATAAATCAATACGAGAGTTCCAGTGTGCTTAATTTGGCACTGGCATTTGTTGACGTGCCCTGTTGATATTCCTGTTTGCCTGATCGCCACATAACCAAATAACATTCACGTTATCATCACCAGTAGTCAACTAGTCATCATACCAAATAACGACTACAACAACTATCCCAGTGTCTTAATAAGCTAGCTGTACTGCTAGTGTTGTGTCTGTTTCTGCTGTTCCCTCTTTGCCATGGTCCTGTGTCTGGAGACCTGTAGATCTTTCTTTTTCTTTCATCATGGTGTTCACTGGCACATTCTCTTTTAAGATTAGACCTTCTCTTGTTCATATCAGCATAGATCCTTTTCCAACATCTATGCCTATCTTTTTCCTGAGTGTGTGTGAGAGCGTGTCGGGACATGTCGCAAGTGCCCAGGTTGTGCCTGTAAGTGTTATGTGTTCGTGTTCGGGTGTATTTTGCATCATCTCCATGTTTGAGGATGAATAGTGTCTCCTGTTTGTGTTAACAAAGGTCTCAACCTGTCTCGGTGGCTGCCTTGGCTCCTGGTACCTGTATCTCTGTGGCCCAGCTTACCACATACAAAACAGGCGGCTACTCTGTCTCTCATATCCCAGTCTGCTCCATGTTCCCCTTTGTTGTCACTGCCTCCATGGTCCTCTCTGCTGACAATGGCTTATTTCCATAGGGTCTCCCTCATCATCATGATACGTTACTGGCCTTCCTAACCTAAGGTCCATTCTCCTTCTAACATTTTCTTCTAGCTTTCTTTAAGCTCGGTGGGTCCTTACGGAGTAGATGTAACTTCAGTGCTGTATTAAGTCCATCCACAAATATCCCCACAAGTTGTTTCTCCACTTCTTGTTTGTTAATATTCTGCCCGAGAAAAGCTTCTTGCTTTCATTAGCCTGTTACTGAACATTTGTGTTGTCTCATTTTGACGTTGCTTTAAACAGTGAAGCAGAGTCCAGGCGTATGAGCTGTCCATTACTTCTGGATATCTCCTGATGAGTTCGTTCCTTAGGTCTGTCCATGGCTCTGTAGGAAAGGCTTCCATCCTCCGACGGATAAAGTTTGTGACCAATCCATCCCTGGAAAGGTATGCAACTTTCTTTACTTCTTCATCAATCATGCTAATCGATGAACAGCATCTATCAACATCTAAAAGCAACTGCCTACAACCCTTAGGATTACCTGAGAACGGTTGTATCACATTCCTAACATTATGGACTTGGACTGGCTATCAGCCGCAGCTAATGTTCTGGTTATCATATATTGGAGTCCACCTCTGGGGTAGGTTGCTGCTGCTGCATCCTGGAACCCTGTAAGTGCTAGTATGCAAACACCTGTAAAAGAAGCTTTATTAGTCTCCAAGCAGACCTGTAAACAAATTATAAACAATGCAACTCAAATCAAATACATCTGTTCAATTGTCCCCAAACATATTATAACATGATAACCTCTAAAAAGAAATAATGCATACACAAGACTAAAACTAATTATTTCTTAATTATTACTAAGTAAATGACTAAAATGTTTGTATAATCTAACTATGTCTTGACTGTGTGCTTGTTCTCAGGAACTACCTTGACTGACATCATGACTTTAACTTCTATGTGACGCGACACATTTATTTTCACAAACTAGCACTGATCTTTCGCGAGGCTGTATTACTTAATTACAGTTACACACGTGCGCGATTGTCATGAAATTAGTCGGATGTTTGCATGCATGCATGGAGTTGCACCTCTAGCTAAGTAGTAAGGTGTTATAGAAAAAATTCTTCGTCTTGATGCAGAACATCTACGTAGTGTTGTAATCTTCTGTTGATGTAATCTTCACTTAAGATTGTTACTAGTGCTGGATGTTGTTTCACTTCTTGATCATTGTCTGGCTAGCTGTATGCTAGTTACTGCTTTGTAGTTACATTAAGCTATGATGCTGGCTGGTGAAGTTCACAGGCATCAATTATACATCATGTTTCTTGCAGAGCTGTTGAAGGGCTGGTCACGACACGATCATCAGTTATTAATATGTGGCCATTGACGACAGTTGTCTACTATTCGCTACTTTTGTTATGACCGTACATAGGTTTTATATCTCTACCCTTCAGCAGACTCATTTTCTGTGGTGTCATATAGCTTCAGACAGTACTCACTGACTCAACACAAACGCTAATGTAAAACGCCAAGAGCAGACTTTTTAAATTAAGAAGCTGGCGATCAGGTGATCTAGGTTCGAGTCCTGGCGAGTCCATTTGAAGGAGTGTCATGAACGAGGGACTGGAATACCTGAACGGCTCCTGAGTTGACCCAGCTCTAAAGGGTACCTCCGAAATTGGTGAGTATCTGCCTGAATGGTGAGAGGATACCTGTCATTGTACATGGAAAAAAGGGATACACACATAAAATCAGTCTCAGGTTAGACATATTAACCAGAGATTTCGCGTCGAGTAATAGCGGTCGTACGATTAAAAAACAAAACAAATTAAGAATGATGACTTTATTTACAATACAGTGAGTACAACTCTATCTTTGCAAAACTTCATAGTATAAATTCCAGATATGCTGGCTGGCAAAATATGGTGTGACATTTAAAATACATCTGCTGCCTCACCTGTTCTGCTGTAGTGGCGATTGGGTCCCAAAGTTGAGAACCACTGTTGATCATTTCCTTATTGTCATTTCTTCTATCTATTTTTTTAAACTTCATGCTCTTCTTTCATGATTATCATGTAGATCGCCTTGATATATCTTGCTAAAGAAACTGGCCTAACTGCCAGGGGTGGAAATGTTTACCAAGTTCTGTTTCTTCTTCTTAACGTATATCACTGCAAAAACTCTGCTCTACAGTTCATCTTTCTAAAACTTGACTTCACACATTTTCAGAACACTCACAGTCCTCCAAAATATTGAATATAACTGACATCTCGTTCCTTCCTAACATCTATCATAACACTATTAATGAGCATCATTACGAGTGGCAGATACTTGATCATTATGCAACCGCAGGTGACAAGCAACCAACTAGGAGCTGGTCTTACTAACTCTCTATACAGGTAATGCTCACTTGGCTACCTCTAAAAAACGTTCATAAAATTCATGTGGGATTTTCGCTTAACTTCTCAGATTGTAATGATGACAGTAAATGTACACAACAGACTAACGGTATGAAACTCTTGTCTGTTTTGTTTAGCCACTTATATTACTATACGTTACATCCCTTTGATTATAAGCTGATCAGACTCTTTTTAATTATCCGAAAGCCCACTAGAGTACTCCCGGCCACAGTATTAAGATGGCATCTGTGGTGTATAAGCCACATCTTTGGTATTTCATGGAAGGACAAAGTGACAAATCTTGAGGTGCTGACCTTTAGAGCATGTATACACAGCTTAGACAGTGTAGAATATGCTAGCTTGGCCATGTCTGCTGCATGAAATGGTCGCATTGTCAAAGATATTTTCTGCTGACAAATTGAGGATGAGAACAGAACAGTCATGTGACACAGCTAAGGTTCAAAGAAGTGTTCAAAAGAGTCATGAAGGCACTGGACATAAATCCATAACCTGCAAAGATGAAGCTGCAGATTGCACCAGGTGGGGATGCTCCCTACAGTACCACCTATGATCAGGCTAAAAGAAGTTCTCTGTGGCGAGATGGATACTTTTGGATGATAGTATCAAGTAGTTAACTTTATATAGATAGAGAATAGTTTTCCCAAATGGCATTATGTTGTCTGACTGTCCACAAGTTATCATTTGCCAATTTCCATTCAGTGTTTAAGCAAACTTTCATGTACTGGAATGCTGATGTAATAGTTTCCTCTTCCTTTTCGTCTGTCCACCAATGCTTCCAATGGACCCTTGATTGGCCTACCAAAGAGTAAAGTTGCCATGGCCAATCCTGTTGAGTGATGAAGTACTTCCTGATAGGCAAACAGAGTCACCAGTAAATACAAGTCCCAGGTATCCAGTTTCTCAAGTGCGAGTGTCCATAATATGGACATGAGCATACTATTGAAGCACCTTACCTGCCCATTTCCTTGAGGGCGATAGGGTGAGGTGTGGTAGTCTCTGGCCTGAAGCAACTTGATTACCTCTTCAGTTAGTTTTCCCTTAATCTAGGACCCATTGTCCAACAAAATCTGATGAGGGAAACCTAACCGAATAAATATTGTCAGCAGGGCTTTCGCAACATGCTTCAAATCGATTGATGTCATACCACTTGCCTCTTCCCACATTAAGCAAGTGTCTATTAAGCAAGTGTTGACAACAGTCAGTTTGTAACAGTTCATCTCCTTGGTCCTAGTGAGGGGTGTGACAATATCCACTGCAACTTGTTCACAGGGTGTTCCCATGATGGGCATCTCCCCCAGTATTGCTGGTGCAGTCCAATGTATTGGAGCTACTTTCTGACATTCTAGGCAGGATTTAACATACTTCTTGATATCCTCTGTAATTACAGGCCAGTAATGACAAACTATCCTTTGGCTAGTGGCACTTATCCCCATGTGACCATTAAAGGGTACAGCATGTCCCATTTCCAAAGCCTTGTTCCTATATGCAGATGGAACGATGAGCTGTCCATGTCCTTGTGGTCCTGTGCCAGCTTTCCTATACAGTAGTCCATTCTTCGTATAGAAATCTCCCTTCTCTAGGGGGTTATGAGCTTTTGGCAATTTGCCAAAACAAGGCTTGAGTGAGAAATCTTCCGCTTGCGCCTTCTTCATCTCTGCTGGATGGGTATGTATCAGAGTATCTTCCACCACCTTCTTGGAGCTTGACCTGGTCTGGACAGCAGACATGACTACAGATTTTACTCGGTCTCCAAGAAGACATATCTACTTCGCAGTATCAGAAAGTAGATGGGATTATCAAGTATCGATGCTTTGATTTTTCCTTCCACAAAGTGAGATTTCACTCTGATCTTTGCAATGGGCAATGTCATGGCTACTTATCCCTTGGTTGGCCCTGGAATATCCGCTGTCTCCACGTTCTCTGTACTGGTAGTAATTTCCTCTGGGCTCACAAGAGATGCACACACGACTGCATCATAAGCTAAACCTGTGTCATACGGGCACATCACTTGTGAATCATTCACAGTCTCTGTTTCAATAACAGGTGGATGATAGAGGTCATTCTGATATGGTGTCAGTTCCTTCCTATCAGGAATTCCCATTTGTAGACATGCAGCGTGATGAGGAGTGGTCTTCTGACATTCATTGCTATTGTGGTTGCTCATGCGACAATGCTTTCACCACTTTTCATCCTTCCTTGGTGTTTTATTTTCAAATGCCTGAGGGTTTCTTTCACATGGGTCATTTCAGCGTTTGGTTTTAAAGGAATGATCTTGAGCTTGTCCATTAGCTTCATGTTTTGGGGAGTTTTGAGACCTAAGAGAATATTCTCCTTGTTTCTTCCATGATCCTTGCAGCTTGCCTTGGGCCGCTTGATATATATCCGCATATTTTACTAATGCATTGAGCCAGTCTGACCAATTCTTCACCAGGAAGCTCCTCATTTCTGGAGACATGGAATCCTTAAGCTGTTCCAACAAGATCATCTCTTTCAGATCATAAAAACTCTTTTCTTCTTCTTCTTCCTCATTCGTCCTGAAAAGGATGTTGGTTGTGTTGTGTCCATTTACAGCAAAGCTGCGGTATTTGCGCCTTTCGCCCGACACATCTTACTTCCGCACTGCATTTTTGGGACCAGGTTTGCCTTCCCTCTTCGATCCCTACTCCTCAGCCAGACTGCAGTGATGCAGCCTGTTTCCAGGACCACCACATGGAGGTGGAGTAGGGTCTTGGTCTGCTCTGGTTCCCTGACCCTGATGCAGGCAGTCAAGCTATGGGTCGCTTACTGCATTCCTCACTTTTGGTGCGTCTTGGGTCCCATAAAAACTCTTTTGAAAGTGACCCAAGCTACACCATTTCAGCAAGTATGTTTCCAGTCAAGCTGTAGTACTAACTGTAAATTTCTCAAGTTTCCTTCTTTGCATTCCTAAACTTCTTCCTGTAGGCTTCTGCTTTTAACTCATAACGAATAAGCTGTTCCTGCTTCAGAACTTCAAAGTCCTCTTGCTCTTCCTTAGATAGCCTCATATTCATGTCATAGGCCACACATCGCAGACCTTGTGGCAAGCTCACTCTATTTTTCTTTCTCCAAGCTATACGTAGGGTCAAGTTGTTCATAGTGGTCTGTATAGGCCTCTATAAAATCGTCCTTCTCCACAAATGTGTCCAAGTGGAAGTTCATAGTTCCACTTGGAGCACCCTGGATGGAGCTGTTGTCAGTGCGAGGTGAGCTGTTTCCATTGATATTTCCAGCAGCTTGGATATCCAGTAGTTTTAGCCTCAGTTCATGTTCTCTTTCAGCTTGTATCATCCTTTCCTTTCTTTCAATCTCCACTTATAGTCTCTTTTCCTCTCTTTCAGCATCCAATTCTAATTTCTTCTCCTCTCTTTCAGCTTCCAATCTCTAGGCCTCTCTGTCAGCTTCTAATTTTAGTTTCTTGGCCTCTCTTTGAGCTTCCAATCTAGACAAAGTACAATGACGAAAGAGGACGTTTGACAACTACTTAAGTAATATTAAATATACTGAACTAACTTAAAGAAAATACTACCATACATTGACACCAAGTTTATAAAATATATTATATGTAGTGAGCTAATGCAAAGCTCAAGGGTGACTTGAAAAAAGTAATAGGAATATTAATAGTTGGCTGTAGTAGGACCAATGATCCTGAAGAACGAGTTTCCAGTGTGGCGATGTGGATAGTTTTGGATGATAGTATTAAGTAGTTAACTTAAAATAAATAGAGAATAGTTTCCAGACTCGGGGAAAGAGAACTGATGAACTATAAGTAGGGATGGCGCAAAATAAAGTCAGTAGTCAACCTCACAGTTCAGATGATATAGAAATAAAGAACAGGCAGGTACTTCACACTCTCACCTGATGTGTCCTATGCCTCTATAAATTCTACCTCATCTCTGCACCATCTGGCCAGGAAAGAGAAAATGAGGATGTACTGAAAGAAGCTATTACAGCTGGCATATTTCCAGTGACAGCCCTATCATGTGTCAGTAAAACCTTATTATATACATCCTTTATAACTTTAAATGCACTTGATGAATATGTTTATTTATTGACTTCAGTGTTGTTATATTTCAGAACAAAGTGTTGTAGAATTTACTCATCTCATTCATAAAGAAAGACATGAAACAAAACATAATGGAGCGAAGCCACACAAATGTGATGTTTGTGGTGTAGGATTTGCTTACCCAAGCCATCTGAAAGCACACAAAAGAAGACATACAGGAGAGAGACCTTACAGTTGTGATGTTTGTGGTGTATCTTTTGCTCACCAATTTGCCCTGAAAGTGCACACAAAAATACATACTGGAGAGAGGCCTTACAAGTGTGATGTTTGTGGTATATCTTTTCCTTACCAATGCACCCTGAAAGTGCACACAAAAATACATACTGGAGAGAGGCCTTACAAGTGTGATGTTTGTGGTGCGTCTTTTGCTTCCCAAGGTAATCTGAAAGTACACACAAGAATACATACAGGAGAGAAACCTTACAATTGTAACATTTGTGGGACTTCTTTTGCTCAAGCAAGCACCCTGAAAACACACAATGCAGTACACACTGGAGAAAAGCCTTACAAATGTGATATTTGTGGTAACAGATTTGCTTATCGCGGCTGTCTAAAAGTACACAAGAGAATACATACTGTACAGAAGCCTTATAAATGTGATATTTGTGATGTATCCTTTGCTCACCAAAGTGCCCTGAATGGACACAAAAAAATACATACTGGAGAGAGGCCTTACAAGTGTGATGTTTGTGGTGTAGGATTTGCTTACCCAAGCCATCTGAAAGCACACAAAAGAAGACATACAGGAGAGAGACCTTACAGTTGTGATGTTTGTGGTGTATCTTTTGCTCACCAATGCGCCCTGAAAGTGCACAAAAAAATACATACTGGAGAGAGGCCTTACAAGTGTGATGTTTGTGGTGTAAGATTTGCTTACCCAAGCCATCTGAAAGCACACAAAAGAAGACATACAGGAGAGAGACCTTACAGTTGTGATGTTTGTGGTGTATCTTTTGCTCACCAATGCGTCCTGAAAGTGCACAAAAAAATACATACTGGAGAGAGGCCTTACAAATGTGATGTTTGTGGTGTGTCTTTTGCTTCCCAAGGTAATCTGAAAGTACACACAAGAATACATACAGGAGAGAAACCTTACAATTGTAACATTTGTGGGACTTCTTTTGCTCAAGCAAGCACCCTGAAAACACACAAAGCAGTACACACTGGAGAAAAGCCTTACAAATGTGATATTTGTGGTAACAGATTTGCTAAGCGCGACTATCTAAAAGTACACAAGAGAATACATACTGTACAGAAGCCTTATAAATGTGATATTTGTGATGTATCCTTTGCTCACCGAAGTGCCCTGAATGGGCACAAAAGAAAACTTACGGGAGAGAGGCCTTACAAGTGTGATGTTTGTTGTGAGTCATTTGCTCTGCAAAGCACACTGAAATCACACAAACGAACACATACAGGAGAGAGGCCTTTTAAGTGTGATAATTGTGGTGTATCTTTTGCTCGCATGAATAACCTGAAATCACACAAAATAATACATACACGAGAAAGGCCTTTAAAGTGTGATGTGTGTGATAAATCTTTTGCTCACCTAAAAACTCTGAAAAGACACCAAATTATACATTTAGGAGAAAGGCCATACAAATGTGATTTTTGTGGTAAAGAATTTGCTAACAAGTCCAGTTTTAAAGCACACAGAAGAAGACATACAGGAGAGAAGCCATACATGTGTGATGTTTGTGTTGCATGTTTTTCTGATGGTAGCAGTTTAAGAATTCACAAAAGAAGATACACAGTAGAGAATCCTTACAGTTGTGATGTATGTGGTGTGGGATTTGTTATGTGCAGTTATCTAAAAGTACATATGAAAAGACATACAGGAGAGAAGCCTTACAAATGTGATGATTGTGGTGTAGGATTTACTAAGTGCAGTGATCTAAAACCACATATGAGAAGACATATAGGAGAGAAGCCTTACAAATGTGATAATTGTGGTGTAGGATTTACTAAGTGCAATGATCTAAAAGTACAAGAGAAGACATACAGGAGAGAAGACTTACAGGTGTTATGTTTTTGGTGTAGGATTTGCTTACTCTTGCGATTTGAAAAGACACAAAAGAATACATACAGGAGAGAAACCTTACTGCTGTGATGTTTGTGGTGTATCTTTTGCTTCCCCAGACACTCTGAAAAGACACAAAAGAATACATACAGGAGAGAAACCTTACAATTGTAATGTTTGTGGGGCTTCTTTTGCTCATGCAAGCTTCCTGAAAAAACACAAAGTAGTACACTCTGGGGAAAAGCCTTACAAATGTAATATTTGTGGTAAAAGATTTGACACAAAATAATACATACAGAAGCTTTATAAATATGATATTTGTGATGTATCCTTTGCTCACCAAAGTTCCCTGAATGCACACAAAATAAAACATACGGGAGAGAGGCCTTACAAGTGGGATGTTTGTTGTGAGTCTTTTGCTCTGCAAAGCACACTGAAATCACACATATGAGAGAGAGGCCTTTTAAGTGTGATGATTGTGGTGTATCTTTTGCTCGCATGAACAATCTGAAAGAATACAAATGAATATATACACGAGAGAGGCCTTTTAAGTGTGATGATTGTGGTGTATCTTTTGGTCGCATGAACAATTTGAAGACACAAAATAATACATACAAGAGAGAAGCCTTAGAAGTGTTGTATGTGTGATTAATTTTGTACTCGTAGCAATCTAATAAGACACACACAAAAATACACTCTAGAGAAAAGCCTTAAAAGTGTGGTGTTAGTGGCATAGAATTTGCTCAGTGCAGACATCTAAAAGAAGGCATACAGGTGAGAAGCATTACAAGTTTAATGTTTGTGATGTGCATTTTGTTCACCTAGACCAGCATGAGGCTCACCTTCAGTGGGTGCGAGACATGCCAGATCTTTTATAAGGCAATCATTAAATAATACACAGAACTCAGTTGTATTTGTACAAAATAGAACATTGACAACATGAATTAAATACCGAAATATTTGTCACATTTTGTAAATAACATTTTCCCAAAACATACTTGTATCTCTTTTTCTTATTTTTGGCATCTTTTGTGAGCTAGAAGATAATTGCATGCAAAGCTTCTTACGATGATGTAAAGAGGGGTGCAAGTCTTCTTAAGATGCTTTAAAGGGAAGCAAGGCTTCTTAAGATTCTTTAAAGGGATGCAAGGCATCTTAAGATGCTGTAAAGGGGTGCGGGACATCTAAAACGGTAAGCAACACTGACCCATACAGTTGTGGCTGGGTGGCCAACATAAACATTCTAAACATCACGTGATCATATAGTATCTTAGGCTCTTTTTTTTCCCTTTCAACCTTTCCACCCATATCTGAACTTGGACAACAATACTGGTTGCAGAAAGCTAACTTCTAAGACCAATGCATTTTAATACTTTATTTTTTGTCTTCTTCAAATGAACATATTTACAGAGATCAATGAATACAATACTTGTACACAGCGTCTTTCATCTGTCCATACTCACAGGTCATGACTAGACTTCTTTATGTTTGTTCTACTTGTATCAAAATTAATTCTCATGTAGTTGACTGATTATTCGTTCTGTGAAAACTAGGCTACCACCTGGGGATGTGCTTTGTCTGTCAAAAATATTCTTGTTGTAAGAGAATGTTCTTCCCATTCTATGAAGTTTTCACAAAGAAATTATCATCTACTGTCTTTATCATCACAAAATTATGGATGTCTAATTTGGTTATTTCTAGAAAGTAAAATTCTTCCTACATGCCAAAAGATCGCTATTCTGTCTGTTGATATATCTGGATCGTCTTGTGAATGGAATCTCTATAGCATCTGCAACCACAGATGGTTGCATATTCTACAGCCACCTGTCGTGATGAAAATAAGAATTACTAACTGTCTGGTCTCACACAACAATCATGTTCATACTCAAAGTCCAACTAAAAAAAGAGGAACACTCACTAGTGCTCGTATGTATCCTTATATAGGGAACCCTACATCACTGTATAATGTGACTTGTGTAACTTTGACCGCTACGTTATCTACTCAAAACCTTCGTCACTTCCCTTAGACTGTCTTTTAACTTAGTACGTTCTTGTCACTATATATTACTAGTGTCTTAATTCGGTTGTGACATCCCTTCCCTACCTCTGTAAAAAAATATTTATCGCTGAGAAATATATAGATATATATGTTTTCTTGGGAGCCGCGCTGGTGTAATGGTTACAACATTGTGCTAGAGACCAGGTTTTCAAGGTTCAAGCCCAGGCGCGATCATTTGAAGGAGTGTCATCAACCGGGATTTCAACTGAATAACCTGAACGGCTCCTGAGATAAACCCTCTGTGGATGGAAAGGAGCAAAGCTCCTGACCGGGTTGGAAGGAAAGTCCTCAGGTTCCCCAGCCTTGCAATGACATGTCATTGGGCTGAAGGGCTGAAAGCCCAAGTGCCGCTGGTTAAGAAAAACAAAAAAAAATGTTTTCTTCTATCCACCTTGTCACCATAGCCTCACAACCATCTATCAGGTTCTTCTTCAAAATTGTCCACCTGTTTTGTGACCACTCTTATATCCTCTGCACACACTTTCCAGACACATTATCTATATGTGTCATAACTACAGTTTCAACATGATTTTCACCTAATTACTCATATCAATAACTCCCCAAAAATATAATATTTTTAACATGTACCATAGAACAATGTCAAATCTGTACCTCTTAATCATGAACAAATTCTTGACCAACCAACATATTGGTACAAACACGTGGGGTCTTTTACTAACAACTGTGCCCCTGTTGGGAGTTACTTTGCGTTTCTATAAATGCAGGTATTTTGTAAGTTGTGTGAGCAACGCTTTGTTCCCCAATGACAAGCGTAGAAGCTGGCTGTGTTACAAGTTCGCAAAGCATGTGCAAAAAGAGAGAGAGGTTTTAGCAGCGGGGGTTTTGAGAGAAAGAGGGGGCATTCAAGTTTCAGCCATTGGGCTGTTGAGATGTATCTGGGTGTGTGGATGGCCGATAAGATATATTCATGTATATTCATTATATTGAAAGTATGCAACTGTATTTCATTATTAAAAGGATTGTTTCATATATACGAGTGATGATCTTAAAGATCACCAACAGCCTGTGTGATTATTATTATTAATCCTTGGTGTGTACAAATTGCCTGACCATGTCAATGGGTCTATTGTTCTTCATGTGTAATAAAGTTATGAACCATCAGTTGGCAGTAATTACTTTCTTTAAAGAAAGAGATGTATGAACGGAAGTAAGTTAATATTTATTTGCATCACGAACTTTGATAGGCTTGTCATCTGACAGAATAATGTCATGGCTGATGACAGATGTACGACCTGGGATGTCAGTAAGTACATCCTGTAAAGACTGAAGAAGAGTAGATACTTGAAGATGTTTGTTGGATGACAGATTGTGACAAATAGTTCGTCTTTCCATATCTCAGTGGCCTGTAGAGGCATGAGAGGAAGTTGCATAGGCACATCAGGAAACAAAGATTCTTCTTCCTGAATTACCGATAAAGAAGAAAAATAAGCATGATGGTGATTGTGTTCGACAGTTGCATGAAAGACGGATTGAAGGTAGTCTGGACGAGTGAAATTCTTTCAACATATTTATATGGAAAGTCTTATGTTTACCCTTAACATCAACAATGTAATTGACATCAGATATTCTAGAAACTATTTTCTAGGGACCACTCCAGTCAATTAATAACCGATTTTTCCTTCTTGGAAGAAGCACGAAAGCTTCATCACCTGGAAAAAGTTGTCATAAACGTTTGTAGCGATTCTGAAATTGTCGAGATTTTTCTTTTGCTGTTTCAGAAGAAACAGTTGCCAACTGACACTCATCAATGATTTTTCACCTTAAATTGACGACATATTCATAAGATGACTGAGTGTCCTGAGTCATCTCAGAGTCAGTAAGCAAATCTTGCATAAATGATATGGAACCACGAAGTTGCGCTACAAAAACGAGCTCAAACGGTGAGAAACCGGTCTGTTCATTTGGTACCTCATGGTAAGCAAAAAGAACGGTGGGCAAAACCCTGTCCCAGTTCTTTGATAAGCTACACTTGAAACACATGTGATGTAATGATAACTCATCATTGCTCCAGTCAGAGTCTGGGGTCACCTTTGCTCTCGGGTTTTCAGTTCTGCATGACTAGCCAGAAGAAATTACCCACGCTTGCTGTTGTGGCTTATGAATATACTATTTTCATATGCTGAGGTTGCCAGCCTCATATATAGCCACTAAGCAAGAAACATGTTAATTCACATTTGTAAAAGAAATGTTCACAACTTACCCCAAATTGGGCTATACACAATCTCCTTGCACAGTTTCGAATGGACGCAGCTCTGTATTAGAAGCTTCGAAATCACTTTGGCCTGGGAAATTAGAGTTAATTCCTCTGATGACAGGTGTTCTGTGAAATCACTAGGCCTGGGAAACTTTTTGTTTAATTCCTCTATGACTTGTGATCAGTTTCCTAGGTTCCAGTCTTGGTAATTGAAGTCCTGGTCCTTTTAAGTTTGTCTTGTATTAAAATGCGGGTTTACTTGTAAAAGCCAAAGTTGCCCAATACTCAATCTGTCACTTAATAATGGAATTCTGGCTTTTTTGGGAGTTTCATTGCAAAGCTGTCTGTTCTGTGTCTCTGAGTTCGCTAGATTATATTTTTCACTTCTCAGTTCAATCACAGATTGTGTTTCCGCCGAATGTTCCATTAGAATTCATTGTATATTCCAGCTCTTACTTCAGACCAATCAAATCTCTCTAGGACTACGTGGGTTTGGGTGTTTCATTTAAAATATCCCCTCGCATGTTTTAAAATATTAATTTTAATATTCCACGTGAAACCTCTGTCTAATCATGCTGTAATATTTCCGGCAACATCTTGTGCACAGCTCATAAACACCATCTGTGAACTCATTTGGTGTCCAGATGCTATCTATCACCAATATTGTCTCTCCAGACAGATTATCGTGATAATCACACACAGGGAAGGTCCCGTGAAACGATTATCTCATCGTCTGTGATCGTTTGTTCTCCAGACAGCCAGACAAAAGGATTGCCAGCCACTCAGAGAAACAATATGGTTTCCTCAGACATACAGACCACAACCTAGGTGTTAATTGCTTGATTGTCGCTGGCCCCGGAAATGAGTTGCGTCAAAGTCGCTCAAAATGTGGTGAGCTGACTTCTCATGAATATCGCTCGCTGACCAGTGATAATGACTGGGTATTGTTACGATAATACCCCAGTTCACCTGGAGGAACGTAAATAAGTCTGAGGAGTGGTAAACAAGATAAAGACAGTCCCATAGCAGATACTTCCATAGGGGAGTGGAGTGTTAGAGACTTTCCCCTACTAGATTCAGCATAGCGTAAAATAATGAAAGAAAAGACATTATTTATGCCTGTCGCGAGAGACGAATGAGTTTGTATTTCGTTTCTATACCCATTGTGTGCATACCAGACAGTCGTGGGAAACCCACTAATTTTACAAGAAATGTTTACAGAACACTGAGACAACACGCAACATCATTCACCTGAAATGGTTTCACAACACGCGGACATTGCACCAACAGACTATCGGAATAATTGATACTAAGTTGCGGATATGTTTACACAGGGCCAGTGTTAACCAAGTATTGTTGTGACTAAGGGAGACTTAAAGTCTGCACAAGGACAACATGAAAGCAGTATGAATACGAAATTATAACGAGAAGAACAACACTGTACGTGCCCCAAAGGACGCACACAGACAGTTTGTCTGGGAGAGGAACAACAAGGAAACGATAATAGAAAAATATTACAGGAAATGTACCCAGGAATGAGGACTGAATGTCTGACGAAAGGAAAACAAACGAATTTTCACATGACCCAAGAAGCGACCGGAAAAATAGCCCTAGGCGATTCAGACAGTATATACTGAACGAAATCTATCGTTCGGGCAATGGTATGAAAAATCATTCCGCCCGCATATACGGGTTCCATATTTCACGAGGAAGATTCAGGCCAAGTGTCAGTGAAATTCATGATATGGACATCAAGGTTAGTGTAATATAGATTTGTACCTTATATCATTATATCTTAACCTCAGTCAGATTATATATACATATTTCCCATATATGTAAATAAATATAACACTGTAATTACCAGTCACGTTTATTATAATATTATATCGCATACTCATAAGTACAGATTGCAATAAACACCATGCAAAGAATTATTATACTTATAAGATCGCACAGTTTCATTAATTATAATGAAGTAAATACAAGACACGTTTATTTTGTCTCTTACATTACCTGTTAACCGTACAGTAAACACCGCACAGTCATTCATTATAAGGATAAGATTTCACAGACACAAACACACCGCATGCGGAGCATAGGTTACGGGGTATTTATACGGGATTATCCTTTTATCCATCGCAGTGGTAGAGACCGGGGACCTTTGAGATACCTCAGCCTTTGTCTACTATGTTGCGGGCGTTAATTACGGGACAAGCTAAAAAGTAGGGCCGACCAGAGATACTGCGACGACACGCATCTCACATGTAATTAACGGCACCCACTTTACCCATTCTCCACGGGGGTTTTTGAGAAAGGAATTCGCCAGACGGTGAAGGGTCTTTCCATCATCCGCAGCCACCCACGCAGAACAGGGTGCAGACAATACCAAGGCAGGATTGTTGCATTACTAAAGAGCTGTCCACGTTACTTTAATTATCGGAAGGGGCAAGAGCCGACGGACGAATTTGTAAACCAGCGCCTACGCAAATTATTGAGATACAAAATTACTTGTAGTAATGGACAGATTCTCCCAGTGAAATATATGCGCCAACAAATACCAAGATATAACCTGCTTCCACCATCATCACCACCCGAGACCAATATCTTCACCACACAGGGACATCTGCATATCAGCGGAAGTCTCCACCGCATAACATTGTTTAAACAACAACATAGTAACACGCCAGCTCAGACACGCGGCGCAATGTCAACACTCGCTTTGTGAGCGACAAAAGGAACAGGCCATCGACACCTGACGAAATCCAGTGGACCGTCCAGTGTTATTGAATGCAGACTAAGACTTGCCCGTGTATACAAATTCCCGGAGTTTTATTGACAGTCATTCCGAGCCCCGAATCAAGATATCCTTTTTTGTTGGGGTTAAGATTAGGTTAATTCATCATCATCATCACATCGTGTAGACTTAAGTTTAGTGAGTGTATTTGTTGCCTAACTATTATCTTCTTTTCCAGGCATAGTTAGGTTAGTTCTTATTACATTTGTATTGGTGTAACTGAATGTTGTTATATTTCAGTATTTTAATAAACGTTGTAGTTGTGGTTACATTACCCACACACGTTATTACATATATAGAGAAGGAACGAAAGTGTGCGAAAGAGACATACTGTTCTTCTTCTCTTTCTCTTCTGTTCACTCAGTGTAATAGGGGAGTGGGGGCTCGTTAGTATTATAATATAGAGAGGGAGATAGAGTGGTAGGAGGTATATGTCACGAGATCCAGAATCACTGGGGCTATATGCTGGGAACTCATCCCAAAGTCTTATATTCACCTTCTCCACTCCTGCTGCTCATCTTCAACCGGGTGCCAGGCGAATCTGAGCCATTGACAAAGCCGGCACCTCACAGATAACTCTCTTTGGTTACCCTCACAGGGGTAACGTTGTGACATAATTGTGGGCTGCAGTCCGGAATATACCTTGGGACTTGCCCTAGACTAAAACATTAAATAATTCTTTTTTGCAAATTTTGTATAAACCTATTCACTGTCTTCTATACTGTTCCTTATTCTACTTAGGTAGAGGGAAAGAACACAGAATAGAGTATTAGATAACTAGATATTCATATTAGATATTAAGATTAGATTAGATTAGATATTCATAGTAGATTAAGTAAGACATTGACATATGTTAGAAGATTACACCGTATTAATTTATATGCACTTTATTACTGCATCTAGTTACCTCTATTGATTTGTTGTCGTCATTATAAATTTACCTGGATTTTTGGTACATGTATAGTACCACGTGGGTCTTTTAACAAAAGGCATTGGTGAAGTCGAACGCATCGAAACGAGCGAACCGATGTTGTATAGTTCTTTTGTTCTCAAGTGAACAATAGCGCTAAGCCACCGAGACGATACATTTTGGCAGTGTTTTCTTGGTAGGCAGACTGTTTAGGGTCAGACTTTTTATGGTCAGGATTTTTTAAATATTGTCATTTATCTGCACGGGTGTAAAGGTTATAGGGAAGTATTCAGGAAATTTGGTTGTTGTTTCTCCCTTGGGGCAAAGTCACGATTTTATTTTTCGCTCTAAATTTCTCTCACATAATTTTGAGTTGCGACAGGCAGATTGAAATTCTAGCTTGACCATGGCAGATTGGTTGCAAATGCGCGCAGCGCTTATCCAGGAAGCAACTAGTTTAAAACTAGAAAAAGGAGAACTTATTGAATATGTGGAAAAAGCTTTAAAGTGGCACATGGCAGCTGAAGAGAGAAAAGATAAAATTGCAGAGCAAGAGAGAAAAGATAAAATTGCAGAGCAAGAGAGAAAAGATAAACTGGCAGCAGAAGTAGAGCAAAGAAGATTGACATTAGCAGCGGAGAAGGAGGAGAGAGAAGCCAAGAAATTAGAAGCTGAGAGAGAGAGAGAGGCCGAGTATAGGAGATTCAAGGCAGAGTTAGTGAGAAATACGGAAGAGAGAGAGCACGTGCTTCGGATGAAGAGGTTGTGTGAAACATATGAAAAACCCAAAAGACTTGAACCGGAAATATGTATTTCGGCCCATGAAGTGACAGATGAGCTAACATATTGCCTAGAAGACACACCATCTTCGCATTGCATTACTTCATATGCAAAGAAATCCGCAGGAAAAACTGATTATGAGAAGGGCCCAGTTGGCCGGTATCAGGGGAAGAAAGACAACTTGCTTTGCAATCCACATAGAAAGGAAACTCAACACCAATCCTTTCCTCAGAACCAGAGGCAAGGGGATAAATGGTGCCGGTATTGTCGCAGGAAAAATCACTACACCAGCGAGTGCCGAAACCGCCCTCCTCTCCATCGCATGGCGTATATAGAAACCCGAACAATGAAGGACAAAGAGTCCCGGAGAAAAGAGGGGGAAAAATCACACCCGGCGGTAGTTAATTCAATGGATTCCAGACACCGCTGCAGAGATAACGGAAAGTTATTAAAAGGCACAGAAGAACCCACTCTAATTGCGAGCGGTACCTTCGATGGATCTTGCAAGGGGACTTCGAATAAAACAATTTCACCTGGCATCACAGGGAAGAAGAAAACAGGCACTTGTCTCCTGACATCAGGAGAACAATTATTACCTCACTCCACCGGCCCTTCTACGTGGAAAGAAGCGACCGGACAGGAACGGGCATTCGCTATTATCCACGGAAATAGACAGTTGCCCACATCGCCTAAGTCTGCCTTTACCCAGGACGAGGAAAAGTCAGATCCTACCACTTTTAAAACTTACGGAGAGAAATGTGTGCCTTTAGAAGGTATAACAACACATACGATTATCGGGACAGGGTGGACGACGGACACGGAGGCACCCCCCGACTCTCTTCAAAAGGAGGTAGAAGAGGATCATGAGAAGAAAAGTGTGGTAGAGCCGGCGGGGATACAGCAGCTCAACACCCACGGGACTCCGATTCTATATGTAGGCGAGACAAAAACTAAGCGGATAGACAGAAGGAAAGACACCAGGCGACACAAGAGGAAACAGCTTGGTGTACGCGCTTTAGGCAAGGCAAGGCGCCGACGCGCGAAATTAACAACACACTGTACCCGATACAAAAGGACAGATGGGTTGCACCGTATCTTGATTTATGACCATTCCACGGGCAAGATACACAAGATACGTAATAAGGACAAACAATGGCCAACTTTGATCCGTCGGCGGATTCAAAGATTGTTTAGCAGAGGAAAGAAGTGGGGAAACACTTTTTGTTTCAAGAGATCGAAGAAAGAAACAAAGAGATTTGATGTCAGTAGGAGTGGGTCACTCAAGAGAAAGAAGTGGGGGGACATTTCTTATTTCGACAGAGCGAAGACAGACACACTGAGAGTTAGTGTCAGTAAGAATGGACCACTCAAGAGAAAGAAGAGGTTTAAACCTGGCAAAGAAGGTTACCAGGATGCTAAGGCAAAAGGGCGGAAAAGGAAAAGTGATATTTTAGGGACGGCAACTAGCGCCCGGATTCCCTCGGAACGCAACGTTGTCAATAGAGAAAGAGCGGAAGAGGTATTCGATTCCAGGCTGGAATTCGATTCGAAACTCAGTTCTAGACTGGTTAGACCAGAACAATTGAGTGATGGAACTGTGGAAATTCAGTTCACAGGTAACGGCGATCCTCCATTGATGGCGGCTATCGCCCGGACTCCCATTGAAGGCAGGTATGTCAAGGGAGAACTACGAACGGCAGTTTTAAATGATCATACATATGAAGTCATTATAGGCTACAAATATGTGGTTATGGTAGACACTCGTCAATCAAGAGTCACAGCGGCAGTGCAGACAAGTGACCAAGCGAAGGAGAAGAGACAAGGAGACGAGGTTGACTTCCATCCGCAAGAGCTGAGACCAGCTCAAAACAACGACAAAGCGGTAGAACCTTGTTTTAAGAAGAGACTGAAGGGAGACAATCCATCGCAACCAGGAGACTGCTTTAAACAGCAAGGACAACTCCTTAGGAAAGTAGGAAAGCGCGGATATGAGTATAAGCAACTGGTAGTACCAGCACGATATAGATTTTATATCTTAGGTATGGGACATGCTAGTGAATCTAGTGGTCAGGTCAGACAATACATCACTACGCAAAGAATCACCCACCATTATTATTGGCAGGGAATCGCAAGGGACATGGATCAATTTATCAGATCAGGTCCTGAATGCCAGAGAGGGGCATCAAATCATGGGAAAAGTGAGGAAGCCACTGTTAAGGGAAACAGACTACGTATGAAGAAGAGGAGGCGTCAACATGACGGAGAATATAATACGACTGGTCCTAAGTGTGAGCTAGAGATAGCATATGTTTTACTGTTTATGCATAGCAAACAGAACAAGTTACAGATTGGATGGCACGGGCCATACACAGTGGTCGAGAAGGCATCTCGAACCAATTATAAGATTCCAATGGAGAATCAGCTGGAAATATATAATATTATTCTGCTAAAGAGATACTTAGCCAGACACATAACTGAAGCGGCCAACTTCCGGACACGAGCAGCCACAAAGCATTTGAATAAAGGAAATCCGAACTCAGCACTGCAGCCCAATGCGGCTAGACAGTCATCTGCAGGTGTGCAGAAAATCACAACCCACTCTACGAACGTAGTCGAGCAGGGGCGACAACTCTTGACTACGGTCACGATATTGAAACAGGAAGGGAGCAGCTCTTTATAGCTGATGCAGGAGAAGCAACTGAGGAAGATTGCGAGAAGAATGATTTGAACGAGGAGAACGAAGGGTTGAACCAGGAAGAGAAGGAGACCAAAGATAGTGAGAAGATACTAATAGGGGGCAATAAGGAAAGCGAAATACCCCCTAATTCGCAATAGTTCTCCCATGCTCGAACTTGTTGGGGGAAAGCTATGTCGCGAGAGACGAATGAGTTTGTATTTCGTTTCTATACCCATTGTGTGCATACCAGACAGTCGTGGGAAACCCACTAATTTTACAAGAAATGTTTACAGAACACTGAGACAACACGCAACATCATTCACCTGAAATGGTTTCACAACACGCGGACATTGCACCAACAGACTATCGGAATAATTGATACTAAGTTGCGGATATGTTTACACAGGGCCAGTGTTAACCAAGTATTGTTGTGACTAAGGGAGACTTAAAGTCTGCACAAGGACAACATGAAAGCAGTATGAATACGAAATTATAACGAGAAGAACAACACTGTACGTGCCCCAAAGGACGCACACAGACAGTTTGTCTGGGAGAGGAACAACAAGGAAACGATAATAGAAAAATATTACAGGAAATGTACCCAGGAATGAGGACTGAATGTCTGACGAAAGGAAAACAAACGAATTTTCACATGACCCAAGAAGCGACCGGAAAAATAGCCCTAGGCGATTCAGACAGTATATACTGAACGAAATCTATCGTTCGGGCAATGGTATGAAAAATCATTCCGCCCGCATATACTGGTTCCATATTTCACGAGGAAGATTCAGGCCAAGTGTCAGTGAAATTCATGATATGGACATCAAGGTTAGTGTAATATAGATTTGTACCTTATATCATTATATCTTAACCTCAGTCAGATTATATATACATATTTCCCATATATGTAAATAAATATAACACTGTAATTACCAGTCACGTTTATTATAATATTATATCGCATACTCATAAGTACAGATTGCAATAAACACCATGCAAAGAATTATTATACTTATAAGATCGCACAGTTTCATTAATTATAATGAAGTAAATACAAGACACGTTTATTTTGTCTCTTACATTACCTGTTAACCGTACAGTAAACACCGCACAGTCATTCATTATAAGGATAAGATTTCACAGACACAAACACACCGCATGCGGAGCATAGGTTACGGGGTATTTATACGGGATTATCCTTTTATCCATCGCAGTGGTAGAGACCGGGGACCTTTGAGATACCTCAGCCTTTGTCTACTATGTTGCGGGCGTTAATTACGGGACAAGCTAAAAAGTAGGGCCGACCAGAGATACTGCGACGACACGCATCTCACATGTAATTAACGGCACCCACTTTACCCATTCTCCACGGGGGTTTTTGAGAAAGGAATTCGCCAGACGGTGAAGGGTCTTTCCATCATCCGCAGCCACCCACGCAGAACAGGGTGCAGACAATACCAAGGCAGGATTGTTGCATTACTAAAGAGCTGTCCACGTTACTTTAATTATCGGAAGGGGCAAGAGCCGACGGACGAATTTGTAAACCAGCGCCTACGCAAATTATTGAGATACAAAATTACTTGTAGTAATGGACAGATTCTCCCAGTGAAATATATGCGCCAACAAATACCAAGATATAACCTGCTTCCACCATCATCACCACCCGAGACCAATATCTTCACCACACAGGGACATCTGCATATCAGCGGAAGTCTCCACCGCATAACATTGTTTAAACAACAACATAGTAACACGCCAGCTCAGACACGCGGCGCAATGTCAACACTCGCTTTGTGAGCGACAAAAGGAACAGGCCATCGACACCTGACGAAATCCAGTGGACCGTCCAGTGTTATTGAATGCAGACTAAGACTTGCCCGTGTATACAAATTCCCGGAGTTTTATTGACAGTCATTCCGAGCCCCGAATCAAGATATCCTTTTTTGTTGGGGTTAAGATTAGGTTAATTCATCATCATCATCACATCGTGTAGACTTAAGTTTAGTGAGTGTATTTGTTGCCTAACTATTATCTTCTTTTCCAGGCATAGTTAGGTTAGTTCTTATTACATTTGTATTGGTGTAACTGAATGTTGTTATATTTCAGTATTTTAATAAACGTTGTAGTTGTGGTTACATTACCCACACACGTTATTACATATATAGAGAAGGAACGAAAGTGTGCGAAAGAGACATACTGTTCTTCTTCTCTTTCTCTTCTGTTCACTCAGTGTAATAGGGGAGTGGGGGCTCGTTAGTATTATAATATAGAGAGGGAGATAGAGTGGTAGGAGGTATATGTCACGAGATCCAGAATCACTGGGGCTATATGCTGGGAACTCATCCCAAAGTCTTATATTCACCTTCTCCACTCCTGCTGCTCATCTTCAACCGGGTGCCAGGCGAATCTGAGCCATTGACAAAGCCGGCACCTCACAGATAACTCTCTTTGGTTACCCTCACAGGGGTAACGTTGTGACAATGCCACATAAAATTGATTGATGACAAAAATGAAGAAAAAGAGATGGTACTGCCGTAGGGTTGAAGGTGTGAGAGAGCCACCAAAAGAACTCATACAGACGTGTAATTTTACCTCGTCCTGTCTTTTTTTTTTCTCTTCAGCTTCTAACTCAATTTTTTTTTAAGTTTAATCTCCTGTGCTTTTATATGCTCATTAGTAGCAATTTTTTTTTAATCCTCAGCATCCATTCCCAAGGCTTTACCTTGTTTTATAAAATAATCTAAAGTAGACATTATGTATTGCCTTTATATAACTTACTCAGTCTCTGTACTGCTAACGAAATCACTGGTTTTTTTCACAGTACCAATGCCTTGCACTAAATAATATAAAAGGCGATTAACAATAGAGCATCAATACTAATAGTAGTAGATCATGCATAAGAAATATTAATGAAGAAAATTAAGAACAATATATATTATCCATGCATAAAAGAATAAGATATATATAGACAAAGTACAATGACGAAAGAGGACGTTTGCAGTAATAAATAAAGTAGTACAGCAAAACAAAAGAGGAAAGTGTTGCAGAAGCAACCTTACTGCACAAAAAAAAAATTTACAAGACAGGCTTACAAAACCGTGTATAAATGTCACCGGGCGACCTACTACTATGACTATAGCATAATTCGTGCTAATTGTTAGGAAGAATAGTCACGAGGTTTTATGGAAATAGATTTAAGATAGGCGAGTATCAGATTGAAACTAGAACTAAGTAAATCGGAATAGCCGAAATACTTCCATCGGGAGGCCAGTAAAATAAATAGGGAAATATTAAGCCGCCCAAACAAAAGGCTGGAAAAGCCCGCACTATTTTTTGGGAAGGCAAACTTCGGGATGATAAGGCAGTTGATCTCAGAATGCCGGTGTGTACAGATGTACAACCGTAGATCTTGAAGTTTTCAAGATATCGACTCGATAAAGATAGTATTACTTAAATGTGTGGGAAATTCTGTGTCGCTGTAAGTAGAACTTCAAGTGACTTATTTAATAATGCAAAAATATACAGTAGTTATAAAAGGCCACGAGATTCAGAGCTTAAAACACGGTGTTATTATTTTTGGCCTGCTCACAACACGCAGTCATGATAATGAAGGGTAACCGCACGAGTGAGAAGGTCGCAGTACTTTTCACGTGCCGTGCGATTCATAGTATCAGATTAACAACCCCAGTAGTCAACTGAATAACTAAATAATTCGTTCAGGGTGATTGGAGATTTTTGAATATTAATATGGAAGAGGAGATTTTTGAATATTAATACGGAAGATGAGATTGTGAATATTGTTCTGGAAAAGGCATTTTTAAGTTTTCACGCACAAGAAGATATAATAAGAACGGACATATGATAGACAGGCTCGAAATGCCTCATTTGCACAGATAGCAAGCTGAATTATAAGGAATGAAGCAGAGCTTGTAGTGTACACAGATTTAGCTACAGAATCTGATAAGAAAATTAGAGACACTATTGTGAAAGAATAATTACTCATTTGCATAGATAGCAAGGAGAAGGTAACCAGTAAACGACCAGCACACGGATACATTGTTATGTGGATTAGTAAGAAGAAAAATGTATACATTTGACTTTGTTTACTATGCATTGGTAGAATTACCTAAATAAAATTGTTGTTTTGGATCTGGGGAGTTTACTCTATTATCTCTCGTTGATGAAGTCTTACAGTAAAGAAATATGAAGAAATGCATGCATATAATTGTCACGCCACATATAACAACACAGAGGAAGTTTGGAACGGACTAGGTTACAGATATCAACAAGAATAAAGACCTCTGGCAGTATACCAGTATTCCTGACTTGGATGATATAACAAACATCTACACTATACTAATCACCTCCCCACGGTCACATAAACACAAAATGTGTATAGAACTCAGCGAAAGTAAGGGTAGGCAAACATGGACGAACCAAACTTTCAATAAATTATGGCACAAAGAATTATACGAGTACAATACAAAAAATTATACGAGTACAATAGCACCAAAAAAAAAAAAAAAAAAAAACATGACTGCACAGCTAAATAGATACGGGTCACAGGAGACCAACACAGTGTACTCAGAAAAGTTACACGGTCGATAACAGCCGGATTTCCATTGCGGGAAATCTGCGACAGACGTACAAAACGTCTGACGAAAGCCCGTATTGCTACAAGATGAATCTTATCGTCAGAACACCTCCTAGCCGTACCGCATAGTACAATATTAAATACATAACCTAAAGAGTGAGTAATTGTACCAAAGATGGGCTCAAATCCAACATATGAGTGGACCACAACAATAAAACAAAGCCACTTAACTTTCGACGGCCGAACTTCCCAAGAGCATCTCTTAGAAAGGCATCGGAAAAAAAAAACTGTCAGTGTCCAATCCTGGTTGAGCAAGGTACTTGATCATCGACACAACGAAGCAGCATCGAAAGGCATTTAACGATCTGCTTGAGCATAATTTGAGGCACGAAGGAATATTGATTTGTACATTCAAATGAGGTACTTGAACGAAAATTCTTGTCTGATATTCTGGTACATCATCTTTGACCGTTGGTTTTGACCTTCACGCGTGTCGACTAGGTGAAAAAAGGTTATCTGCATACAGCAAAATTCTAACGGTTCTTCTTGATCGTGCAGCAGTGAATTTCCGTCACCGTACATGAAAAATATGAGTTATAAGTGCGCAGAAATAAGCATGATGACGGGGCTTAAAATAGCTTGGCTAAGCATAGACGAAAAACTTGAAAAAAAATTATCACTCCATAATGGCTGGTCCACCAGAAATTAGGTGTTACGAATGAATCTTGAGATCATTATGTTGATTATTTTTACTGGCTCAGTTGAAGGTGCACGTGTTGATTGTTGTAGAGAATGTCGTTTTCGTGGTTTGTGTTCTCAAGATATTATATTTGCATATGAAGACACCATGACTGATACAAGAACATTGAAACTGGTCAAAACTGTAGACGAGGCTTGTAGACGATTAGACGACATTTATTAGACGTATCGGTAATCATCTTAACGACAAGTATAATCAATACTGGCAATACAAGGAATCGCTGGTTTGCATGGCATATAAAAAATACGTTGCGTACGCATTAACAAGTCTTTGACCGATTCAACTATCAATTAGTCGAGGCACGAGCTAGTTGGAGCACTGCGGTAAAGATATAAAGGTAAAGAACCCGTTACACGCCCATTGAGGCATATTGGGAATATGGTGTTAGGCCCATATTATCTTGACCGTCAGCACACTAGGGGTGATGAAGTCGGCATCACGCCGGCCGCCTTAACCTTCTCTCAAGAGCTTCTCTTGTAACCTTTTGTTAACAGTAAAGACAATTTAGCTGACCTCGATCTAAAGAAAGCCATTCACATATGCAGAATCTTCGAGCAAACTGGAAAAGACATAAGTGAGATGAATAATACAGTACAACATTCTGAAGCAAGGGTTGAACAGGTACAGAAAAAATCACTCAACCATAAACCTCCCAAGAGAGACACTTTGCAGCATACTGGTAAAGCCTGTCATTACTGTGGACAGAAACATCCATTGATTAAGAAAAAGTGTCCGGCATGGGGAAAGTTTTGCTCAAACTGTGGGGGAAGAAACCATTTCAAAGTTAAATGCAAGAAGGTTCACACTGTTCACACAGACTCAGTGGAAGATTCTGAAGTTTTTCTTAATTGTGTGAAGTCTAGCAAAGCTTGTACATCTGCACAACTCATTATCAATGGAAAAATGGTAAAATTTCAGCTAGACACAGCAGCTGATGTGAATACAATCTGTCAACGCTTTGTGATGCAAGAACAACTGTTACCCACTAAACAGAGGCTTGTTATGTGGAATGGTACTAAGATGACTCCACTGGGAGAAGTTATATTAACTGCTGAGAATCCTAAGACTGGGACAAATCACAATATAAGGTTTACTGTTGTGAAAAATAGATTCACATGTTTGCTGGGCAACAACACACTGCAGGATCTACAGTTTGTGACAGTCAACACAAACAAATTTATTGCTAAGGTGGCTACTGACAGTTTAGATAATGATCATAACTCTGATAACCATCTAGGTGTCCTGGGTGAAGCTGTGTTGCATATTGATCTTAATATTCGTCCAAAGGCACTGCCGTGCAGAAAAATACCATTTTCACTCAAGAGCAAGGTAAAGTCAGAGCTTCAAAGTCTAATGAACAGAGGTATATTAATACCAGTAGAGGAACCGACTGAATGGGTTAACCAAATGGCTGTTGTTGAAAAGTCTGATGGTTCTTTAAGAATATGTATTGATCCTAGACCCCTGAATGAGGCTTTGCAGAGAAAGCATTACAGATTACCAACTTTGGATGATGTATTGCCTGAACTCAATAATGCCAAGATTTTCACAAAACTGGATATCAAGGAAGCATTCTGGCATATCAAACTTGATGAGAAGTCTAGTAAACTTACAACAATGATTACACCTTTTGGTAGGTTCAGATGGTCTAGACTACCATTTGGCTTGAATGTAAGCAGTGAAATTTTCCAGAGGCATCTAGCACAAGCTCTTGAAGGTCTTCATGGTTGCATCAATGTTGCTGATGACATAGTTATTGCAGGTTGTGGATCAAACAGAAAGCAAGCAATTAAGGACCATGATCTGAAGCTTAAAGCACTGAAACATAGGTGTAAAGAGAAAGGCATTAAACTGAATGAAGCTAAAGCTCAAGAGAAGAAAGAAGAAATTACCTTCATGGGTCACCTTATTACTGCTCGAGGTGTTGAACCAGACAAGAAAAAGGTTGAGACAATACTAAACATGCCCGTTCCTAAGGACTGTCATGAGGTTCGCAGATTTTGCGGCATGATACAGTATCTAGCAAAGTTTCTCAACAATCTTTCAGAAGTTCTTCATCCAATAAGAGAACTTACACGTAAGGATACTCCCTTTATCAGGTCTGCTGAATGCGAACAAGCTTTCAAGAGAGTCAAGAAACTGATTACTTCTACTCCAGTACTTGCATACTATGATCCTGATGAATCTTTGTCTATTCAAGTTGATAGTAGCAGCTATGGACTTGGGGCTATCCTCCTGCAAAATGGTCATCCAATAGAGTTTGCTTCAAAAGCTCTAACTGAAACAGAACAACGCTGGGCTCAAATTGAGAAGGAACTCTTAGCGGTTGTATATGGTTTGGAACGCTTTGACCAGTACACTTATGGAAGGAAAGTTACAGTCATCAACGCCCATAAACCTTTGGCAGCCATCGTGAAGAAACCTCTGAGTCAAATTCCTCGAAGACTGCAGAATTTATTGATGCGCAGCCATTGATATGATTTTGAATTCCAATGGGTACAAGGTTCCGATCTTCTTATAGCTGACACACTGTCCAGAGTTTGTGTTCATAATGTCACATTGGATTCCTTAGCTGATAGAGAGAGAGCAATGCAGGAGCTGATGCACCTGTAAGATTACCTGAAATACCAGATATGATGATGGAAAAGATTAAAGCTGAAACTCTCAAAGACAGCGTGCTCCAGAGGTTGAAGTCGACCATTTTGGATGGGTGGCCTAAAAGAAAGTCTGATGTACCAGCTGAGCTTATGCCTTATTTCGACATTCGGGATACGCTGACAACAGAACAAGGCATAATACTTAAAGGAGAGCGTATTCTTATCCCAAAAGCACTGAGGCCTGAAATCAAGCAGAAGCTACACGCTGCTCATCTTGCATTTGACAGCATGATGCGCCGGGCCAGAAGTTGTCTGTTTTGGATCGGCATGACAGCTGAGATTCGACAGATAGCTGACAGTTGTCCAGAATGTCAAGAAACGAAGGCAAGGAATACTAAAAAACATTTAAACCAACACTCAAGAGGTTTATCACCCTGGGAGAAAGTTGGCAATGACATCTTTATTATAGAAGGTCGATATTATTTAGACCTGATTGACTACTTTTCCAACTTCATTGAAGTAGACTTTCTACCTACAATGACAGCACAGTTAGTCATCAGGAAATTGAAGTCTCATTTGCTCGTTATGGTGTTCCTAAAGTTATTGTATCTGACCAAGGTGCTCAGTTTACGTCTGCACAGTTCAGATCATTTACTGCTAGATGGGGAATACTTCATGTTAAATCAGCATCAGGTCACCATAAAGCCAATGGATTAGCTGAATCTGCTGTGAAACTCATCAAGGGTATGATGAGAGACTGTTCAAAATAATACAGATGCATAAGAGGCACTACTTGAACTTCGTAATACGCCGAGACAAGGGTTTGATCAAAGTCCAGCAGAAATACTGTTCAACAGGAAACTGCGTACACTGATACCTTCTGCAGTGAAACCCATTGCACCTCACAGTAGAGTTATTGAAAGTAGAGGCAAGAGAGACAGATCAGTGAAGAAGTATTATGATAAAACTGCTCATGATCTGCCCAAGTTGTCTCACCAGCCAGTCTACTATCAAGACCCTGAACAATCAAACTGGCAACCTGGAAGGATTGATAAGAGGCTCTCTGAAAGATCTTATCTCGTTGAAGGGGAGAATGGAGGTCAATATGTCAGAAACAGAATTCATCTAAGACCTAAAACAACACCTTTCACACCTGATCCCGAGGACCTGGAAATTGATGTCTCCTCTCCAGTTCTACCCGAGCAACGGGTTGTTTTGGTTATAATTTGGGTATTTAGTGTCATTTAATTTACTAATTTTGTATTAAATTTAACTAACTTGACTTTTGCAGTTGTTGGTTTTAATTTATATTATTTGTCATTTATTTTTAGTTTTGTATTGTATATAGATAACTATTGTCCTTTGCACTTGGTTTTAATTTGTATTAGGTCTAGTATTTGTTCTTTTTAAAAACCTTGTTGTCTTTCCTTGTTCTATATGTAGTTAATACGTTTGCTAATTTTCTGTTGTTTTTTTTCCGATTGATTTGTTAGCTTTTGTTGCTTAATTTCTATTTGGTTGAATGTCTTTTCTGAAGTATTATTTTTGTTATTGTTGTTAATATTGTCATTGTTACTAACCTTATAAGTTTTCCTTTGTTTTATGTATATATCGTTTAAGTATTGATTGAGCTTCCCCTGGGGCATCTATACTTAAAACCTTATCCCCTTTCATGTCTACATTGTGATTTCTATAGTAGGTTTTTAATTCAAGCCTTTGTTGTTCGTACTTTTTACAGTGGTTCAGGTAGTGGTCTATGTCATTTTCTTCCTGACATTCTTGGCATTGTGGTTCCCCTATCGTAAAGTACGCAGCACCGAGACAGAGACGCCACAGCTTTTTGTTCGATTGTACCTTTAATTCTTCTCTGACCTGGCATGTCCTTGTTTGTTCTTTTAGAAGTTTGAATGCGTGTCTGCCTTCACTGCTGTCCTTCCATGTTGTTTTCTATTCCTCGTTTATGGTTAGCTTCACTTGGCTCTTAATCTCTCCGATATTCCAAGTCCTGCACTTATATTGTTTTTACTTATTCTGCTATCTCGTTACCAGCTATACCTATGTGTGCTGGAACCCACACTAGCCCCACCCTGCATCCTCTGTTTCCTAGTGGTGTATTAATTGCTAGAATTTCGTCCTTTATGTCTGGCCGGCTACACTTACCTGGGTGTTGTAGTGCTTGTAGTGATGACAGTGAGTCTGTAAAAGTCGTTACTGCTTCTGGCTTCTCTCATTTTCTTCCTGTTCAAGACTACTTTTTCCACTGACTTTATAGAAATACTCAGCAAGGGCATTAGCTATTTCTTTATCTGTTTCTGCTCTCTTTAGTAGTTTTATTGTTGGCACTATTGTTTTCTTATTGTTTCCTTTGATTGCCTTAAATTTTTTCCATACTTCTTTAATTTGTGTGCTAGGACTAAGTGACCGACAAAAACTGTTTCCAGTTAGTTTCTTTGGCTTTGAATATTATTCTGTTAGATTCATTCCTAATATGTTTATATTCGTAATAGTTTTCCTCTGTTCTGTTATTTCTATATTTTTGTAAGGCGTTTTTTCTTCTCTCATGAATTTCTGAACATCTTTTATTCCACCAAGCAACAGGTTCTTTATTATAGTTAGTCTTTCTTTCCTTATTCATGTTGTTTATTTGTTTTAAGTGTTGTGACATATTTTTTACTTGGTATATATTTTATTGGTATTTTAAGAATGTCATTGGTCAGTGTCTCTGCTAACAAGTCAGTATCATCTGATTCCATGTTTTTATATTCCATCAGGAGCCGCGCTGATGTAGTGGTTACCAAACTGTGCTGGCGACCGGGTGACCCAGGATCAAACCCGGGCGAGGACATTTGACGATTTTTCGTCGACCGGGATTTGGACTGGATTAACTCGAGCCCTGGCGAAGACATTTGAAGAAGTGTCGTCGACCAGGGACTGGCGGCTCCTGAGCCGACCCAGCTCTAATGGGTACCTCCGAAATCGGCGAGTATATGCCTGAATGGCAAGGGACACCTGTCTCTGTTAAAGAAAAAAGGGATACTCACGTAAAATCAGTCTCAGGTTAGACATACTAACCTGAGATTTCGCCTCGAGTAATAGCGGGCGTATGAAAAAAAAAATATATTTGAGTATATATATATATATATTTTTTTTCTCATACGCCCGCTATATATTCGAAATATATATATATTCCATCACTTCCAGCTCTGATTGGAAGGCTTCCTAGTTTGCCTTTTTATAGTTGAATGTT
Organism: Oreohelix idahoensis; assembly: GCA_024509875.1. Taxonomy (NCBI): domain Eukaryota; kingdom Metazoa; phylum Mollusca; class Gastropoda; order Stylommatophora; family Oreohelicidae; genus Oreohelix; species Oreohelix idahoensis. Next base: position 182,271 of record JAMPIV010019420.1, on the reverse strand, counting down.
GGTTTTTCTGATCCTGGGTTTGGAACAAAATTTTCTTGCATAGTTATTCTAATGGCCAGATGATCTGAGTTTGTGGCTGATAACACTTCCCAATTGGCATTGGCTAGATTGTTAGTTGCTATACTTATGTCTTTTGCTGAGTGTCACAACAGTAGAGATATTCGCCGAAATATATTTAGTTTGTTACGCTGTAGAGTGGCAACAGCGTAGAATAGAAAACCCGTTTGGCGAGTCGGGCCAGAACGGAAGAGGATATAGATTTTTTGACGCGATTCATTCTACGAGATGGCAGCCGTCCTGTTCGGACGTTTGTTCCCTTTGTCAGAGGTTTTGCTGGGATTACATGAATGTCATTCTTGTTCATTGCTTACCAATTGTTTCAGGTGTTCAGGATTATTGGTATATTACTAGAATATGGATGTAATTTCTAGTGGTTTTTTCCTGGATAATATTTACGTAGAATCTTGCAAGTATGTGATAAATCTCCTTTTTCTTCTTCATCGTAACTGTGTATACCAGGCATGCTGTAAAGTACTGCTTTCATTCTCCTCACGCAAACCAGTGGTGAATATGATGGAGGCTCCAGGGGGAGCAAAGGTCAACTCAACCGACGCAGGATTATGCAAATATGGAGTGTGAGTGTAAAGTCTGAGTTAAGCGAATGGTGGACTGTTCGTGTGTTGACCCGTATAAGGCACTCATTCACTCATTACGTTATGTCACCAATGCAGACCACTGCAGTCGTTTCAATAGTTTAATTGGACGCACACACTTGACAGATTGGGTACAGTTACAGGAACATGAGTCGACATAGACAGCATAATATTGATCAATAGACTACCGTCCTAAATTAGCATTCATGAAGAATAATCTGGTAATGGAACATCTGTAAACACCAAGATTTCCATAGTTTATAAATACAGTCAGTAGACCTTACTGACCGAGCATGTCCATTAAGCAATACTGTTCAAACTTGACTCCTAAACAGGATCTCTTTCTAGCGAAGATTCCTTTAGGTAAATTACAGCAAAACTCTGTGAAGATAATGTTAATTTCTTTATAATAGTGATCTCTCAATCATCACCTGATAATAAGGAAGTTTTCCCGTTCTCTGCTAATGATTTACAATAAGTAGAATTCCAAAATCAATCGAATTCCACAATGGCTGCTGGTTCCCGGTTGAGCATCACTCACTATACGGGTGTATGGCCAAATCTTCAATCGAAGCTTTGTTCATCAACAATAAATGATTCTACAAGGATCAGCATATTCTGTCCTCATAGTTGCTGCAAATAAACATATTTAGTGCTGCTAGAGAATATGTCGTCCCGACATATTCATAGGTAAGTTCATGTAAACGTCTGCACATCTTAAGCCTAGGAATGAACGAAGTCAGCAAAAGTACGTTTTTTTACCTGGACATAAGAAATACACTAGCAAGCACAAAAACGCTCTCCCGGCGTTATAGAATCACAACTGGGGAACTCATGGACTAAACGATCCTGGAAGAAACTATCTTCGTCCCCAGAATAACTTAAAGAGATCACAAACTCTTGGGCATCTCTCCGACATGACTTCCCGCCCTAGGCCTACACAACCGAAGAACCCTCTCATCTCTCTTCATCCGCCGAAAACACCTGACCCCCTTCAGTACAGTACACGAACAAATAGTTCCACTTAAATATACTAAGATATCAAGATATAAGACATACTCGTCCTACATAGACAAGCACTACACATAGATTCGGGCCATAGACATTCTGAAGCAAGAACAATCTATTCCTAACCAAACACAGAATAGATTCAAGTAAGTCTAAATTCCTCCGCCGAGTTCTATTTTTAAGAACGCTACAAACAGCGATAACTCACAGAATGACTACTTATTGCCCAATCTGAGTTTCGTCCCTCAAGACCAAAACATGCATTCAAAGATGAATATATCTTCATCAGACAATTAAAACATTTTACATGGTATGCGTAATCCGTGCGCCAAAAAATATGTACGCAACAGATTACCACACCCCCGGGAAAAAAATGAAAATCATTTTTTTTTTTCATCTGAGAGCAACATACAATAGGCTCCCTACGCATAAATACTGCGCAGATGAGAAATATCTGGAATTATTTAAGCCAGATTAATGCAAAATCTCAATCCCTCAGAGAAAGCATTTCTCTTAAGCATAAGTGTTTCCAGGGATGTGTCACCAACGCATACTACTATACAATGATACAATGCATATAACAATTTAAGTTTAAGCATTTCAAGTACATGATTGACAAAAAGAAAAATCATCAACGAGTAATGGTGACTATATATCCATGAACGTAGTGTCATTACGAATTACAATGTGTATCTATTTTGATATAGAAAAGAAAAATCTGTTGTCGAGTTGGAAGTGTTAAGACGTCCAATACCCAACAGCTAAGTGGAATCATGTGGGCATCTAGACAGAATGTCTGCCATCACATTATCTGATCCACGGATAGCTCGTACCGAAAAATGAAAAGGTTGAAGAGCAATTGCATATCGAGTAGACCTCGAACTCTTCATTTACTCTGGATAGCTGTAAGAGCTTTCTGATCGGTTTCTACTATAAAATGTGCGCCTAGAAGGAATCTTTGTAATTTGAGAATTGACCATACCATAGCCAACAGTTCACGGTCTAAAACCGAATAATTCCTTTCTGCAGCATTAAGCTTTCTGGAAATATACATATTTAGTGCTGCTAGAGAATATGTCGTCCCGACATATTCATAGGTAAGTTCATGTAAACGTCTGCCCATCTTAAGCCTAGGAATGAACGAAGTCAGCAAACGTACGTTTTTTTACCTGGACATAAGAAATACACTAGCAAGCACAAAAACGCTCTCCCGGCGTTATAGAACCACAACTGGGGAACTCATGGACTAAACGATCCTGGAAGAAACTATCTTCGTCCCCAGAATAACTTAAAGAGATCACAAACTCTTGGGCATCTCTCCGACATGACTTCCCACCCTAGGCCTAGACAACCGAAGAACCCTCTCACCTCTCTTCATCCGCCGAAAACACCTGACCCCCTTCAGTACAGTACAAGAACAAATAGTTCCACTTAAACATACTAAGATATCAAGATATAAGACATACTCGTCCTACATAGACAAGCACTACACATAGATTCGGGCCATAGACATTCTGAAGCAAGAACAATCTATTCCTAACCAAACACAGAATAGATTCAAGTAAGTCTAAATTCCTCCGCCGAGTTCTATTTTTAAGAACGCTACAAAGAGCGATAACTCACAGATTGACTACTTATTGCCCAATCTGAGTTTCGTCCCTCAAGACCAAAACATGCATTCAAAGATGAATATATCTTCATCAGACAATTAAAACATTTTATATGGTATGCGCAATCCGTGCGCCAAAAAATATGTGCGCAACAGATTACATGAATGTCATTCTTGTTCATTGCTTAATAATTGTTTCAGGTGTTCAGGATTATTGACATATTACTAGAATATGGATGTAATTTCTAGTGGTTTTTTCCTGGATAGTATTTACGTAGAATCTTGCAAGTATGTATTGCTTTGCGTCAGTTTTGGTCTTAGCCTGTGAGCGATAGTCGTTGTGTGGTCGCTGGGTAGAGTATGTCGGTGACTAATTTTGCTATTAGGTTGAGCTGTTGATTACGGCAAGTAGTTTGGCATTTTCATTACATTGTGTATTGCATTTCGTGTGTATTGATAGCCGTGTATGGCTTCTGTGTGTGCACATTATTTGTTGAAGGGATCATACCTGCTTTAGATGTTATTGTATTACTCATGTCATCTACGGTGTACTGTGGTCGTACCTTTGAGACAGCGAGCTAAGAGTCTAGTGTGAGTGTGCCTTAAACCCATAGTACCAGTAGAGAGTTTGTTCAGACAGCACAAGTAGCCCGGTGTGCTCTGTGTGTGTGCTGTGTACCATTAGATACATATAACTTATTCTGACATCTGGGGTGACTCGTCGTTTTTTCTAGGGAATAGGGCCAGTGATTTTCTAATATTTGGCTGATATTTGATAGCGGACAATTCTTTTGGCCATGAGGCCTGTATGTTATAGTGTTTATTCCCAGCTAGCTGGCTGATATAATATGATATTATTGTTATAAAGGCCTTAGAACCTGTGTTGGCTGTAGTCAGGCCATTAAGTATTGTACACATAGAGTGTTAGGAGTGGGCAGCCGTATCGGCGCATTCCTAGGTATTGTCAACTCACGGGAGTTGTTTTTGTACGTCCAGTGGAAGTCTAGTGTTTGTCAGTCTGAAAATGGCATGGTTTACGGTCGTGTGACCTGACCTCGATTAAAGGGCTCTGACCTACTTTCAGCATCACAGTTGTAATGGCTATTTTTCTTTATGTTTTCAGTCTATCGCCGTTGAAATAGTGTACAGTTGAGTTTCAAGTGTTTGCTCTGGTATTGTTGCAGGTCTGTGTACGTTTGTTGAAGGGTTAGGCTGATGTTACAGTGTGCATCAGACGGGTCAGTTTGACGTATCTCTGAGTCCTTTCGGTGGTTGGCGACAGTGATCCAGCTGGAGCAGCGGAGCTTGGGGTTTGGGTACCATCTAGCTAGTTTGGCCCAGACGGTGGGTGGAGCGTCCGATTGGAGATAGCTTGGTCAACCCCGGTATAGGGTGGTAGGAGATGATTGTTTGGAGGTTGTAGTTGATAGGAGCTTGTTAATGTGGTTGGTACCCATGGTCATCGTGTGGGACTTCTAACCCTGTAATTGCTACTCAGATGTGCCCACCCAGGGGTGAAAGTCAACTCCTCTGACGTGACCTTCCTACTCAGACGTGTCCAACCAGGGGTGAAGGCCGACACCAGTGACGTTGCCTTACTATGCAGATGTGCCTGACCAGGGGCGAATTCTTTTGTGCAGCGTGTCCTGCCGACTTGCCGGTGTCCAGTGGATGTTACCTTACAGACTGCTGTGATCCTTGGAGTAACTAACGTTCTTATAGACTTGTCGTGTGGTACACATGTGACAGTGCCAAGGAACTTACACGTGTATCTGACGGGTAGACTGTTGTTAGTAGCTGTGCAGCTGAACTTTGAAGAAGTAGACATTTCCGTATATGTTATGAACAGTGCTGTGTGAGCACCGTAGAGGATAGTGTGGTCATTGCATGAGAGAGTATTATACCGTGACAAGGAACTCTGTAGCGAGTTTGTGACACTCAGACTGACAGTGAAGCTATTCCTGGACTGAGATTCTTTTGGGATTATACGTGTTTTATTGTGGAGTCTGGTTTGTTCTGTGAGCATCATTCATCGTCAGTGCTGAGGATTCTCCGTACTCAAGCACCGTTGGAGCTTCAGATAAGTTACTGTTTGTCTGCTTGTGTATTATGTATTATATTCATATTTTCTTGTTTTTCCGGAGAATTTAATTTTTTTTGTCTGTCTTCTTACTGATACTAGCTATCTTATATTTCGACCTGTTAAGTAGTTTAGTGCTGTTTCTTTATTTGCTTCTCGGTTTGTTATCGTTTTCTTTCCTTTTTGTTTTGTCGTTTTCTTATTGTACAAGTATGACTTAGTTTGCATGTTTGTTGATTGTTAGTTGAATCTGATCTTGCTCTGTTGTCTTAGTAGTGTGAAAATTTTGAACAGATTTTGAAGCAATACCTATTGTGAACTAAGTTGATATACTGGTGTCAAGGTATCAAGAAGTTGTTATTATACAACTAGTGACTATTGTAAGTTTGTTGAGGATATCATAGAGACTAAGGGGTCAGTTAGACCAAATTTTCACAGTGATGAGACAGTAGCCAAGTGGCAAAGTAAAACTTTATACTAGAAGAGGCAAAGATTGATGTTGTGTACACATTGAGAGGTGAGGTGATATTTACTTACACGCATATATATATATATATATATATATATATATATATATATATATATATATATATATATATATATATATGTGTGTGTGTGTGTGTGTGTGTGTGTGTGTGCGTATTGAGAAGTGATATCAAGAGTTACTATTATTACTGCAGATGGTGGTAAGCAGAAATTTATCTGCTAATTTAAGTAGAATATATACGATTGAGTAATTGTATTGTAAATATTTATACCAGAGATAATAGTGAGCATTCTAAGTGTACACTATGGATCTACAGGCTTTCATTCAGATTGGGAAAGACTGTGGGTACACTGGCAGAGAACTAAGTGAATATGCCAAGGCTGATTTTTTTCATTCGAGAATCAGAGAGCTCTGGAGAAGGAAAAGAAAGAGAAGGAAGCAAAGGAAGAAAAAGAAAGAATTGAGAAACAGAATGCTATAAGAGATGCTTGAGCTGAGGAGCTAGAGCTAAAAAGGAAAGAATTTGAATTACAAGAAAAGAAGATAGAGCGAGAGTTGGAGGAAAAGAAGATAGAGAGAGAATTACAAGAAAAGAAGATAGAGCGAGAGTTGGAAAAAAGAGGATAGAGAGAGAATTACAAGAAAGAAAGATGAAAGAAGAAAGTGAGTGGAAACAGAGAGAATTTGAGTTACAAGAAAGGAAGATGAGAGAAGATAAAGAGTTACAGTTGGAGAAGGAGAGAATGAGAATAGCTCTGGAAGAAAAAATGATGGAGAAGGAAATACAATTGAAGAAGTTAGAGGTGGGTGCGAGTGGTCAGAACTCAACTTCTGGTGGGGCTCATTGTCCTTTTAGGCTGCGTCTACCAAATTTCAATGATACAATTTATAGTTTAGATTTCTTCCTGGAAAGATCTGAGGAAGAATGTGTGGCCTATAAGGCTGATAGGGATCAGTGGCCATCTCTTTTATCGACACTGCTAGTGGGGCCCGCGATGGAGACTTTGTATAGCCTCCCTGTAGAGGAAAGGGCCGATTATGACAAAGTGAACGAGAGATTGCTCTGGAAGTTCTGTCTGGCTGCTGACGGCTACCGGACGCGTTTTAAAAACGTGATGCCTAGTGCAGACCAAGACTTCGAGGATTTTATCTCGAAGATCAAACTTCTGCTTAATAGATGGATCGAAATGGAGGGGATAACAAAGGACTTTAATGGCTTGCTAGATTTGGTGCTACGGGACAAAGTTTTGTCCTCGTGTTCCAGTGAGTTGGTGGCGTTTTTCCAGGAACGTCAACCAAAGGACATTGAGTCCATGGCCCAATTGGGGCACCATTATGTCCTGGCCCATCCGGGCAAACCTATTCAGAAGTCGGGTCTGTCAGACGCGTTAGTTGCCGGGGTCAGCAAAGTGCAGCGCCAACCATGGCAACGCCGAGTAGGTAGCGCCGAAAGGTCCATGAGGTCAAGATTTGATAGGTCACCCCGCCCATATAAACCAGGTAGAGACAGTTGCAGAAACTTTAGATCACAGCGACATTTTCAGCCCAGATGGTATAGTAGACAATCCAGTAGCGATAGTGATGGGGAGAATTTCCAAGGACGGAAACAGGTTCGTTTCCAAGACTCGAAAGATAAGGGCAAATCATTTTATAAAGGTAAAGGGTCCAAACATAGAAGTGGATCATCAGATGGTCGGGGTTCGGACTCCGATATGCATTCTTCACCAAACCATAGTCCTAACAAGGACAGGAAAGATATTATTTGCCATGCGTGTGGGGCCACAGGTCATATAGCTAGGGGGTGTACGGCTGAGCCGGAGAAGGCTAATGTGGCATGTGTGCTAGACACTATTAATAATGAAGACTGTGAGGGGTGCAGACAGTTGTTTGTACCAGATGGGAAACCAGTGTTGATTTGCAGGCACACTTTGCCCTATCTGTCTTTCCTGGACGAAGGTGGAAAACTCGAGCTTTGTACAGGGTCGGTGCAGTCGAGGCAGGTATCCGTGCTTAGGGACATGGGGTGTACCACCATAGGGGTACGTCGCTCCTGCATCGACGAGTCATGCCTGACAGGTAAGACAGTGAGGTGCATCACCTTTGTGGGGAATGTAGAATATTACCCCATAGCCATTGTGAACATATACACCCCCTTCTTGGCAGGAAGGGTGCTTGCATGTGTCCTTAACAAATCAGTGACAGACCTAATCATCGGTAACGTGCAAGGGATTCGAAATTGCACACCGGAAGAGATTTACGAATGGGAGAATAATAGGACTGTAGTAGCTAATGCGGTGCTAACTAGTGCGCAGGTAAGATTGCAGGAAGAGTGTGATAATCCCGATGCTTCTCGTGTCCCATCAACAGTAGATGAGGTTTTAAGTGTGCGAGACGTTTCGGTCGGTGATTTCGCAGAGGGGCAGAAAACAGACAGGACGCTATTGAAACTGTCGGAGTTAGCGAAAACAAGAGAAGCGAAACAGACCAAAACATCATGGTACTGGTTTGAGTATAAGGACCAGATCTTGACTCGGTGCTTTGAGAGACAACAGCAACTCATACGTCAGGTGGTGGTGCCAAGCCAGTGGAGAGCGAAGGTGTTGGAGTTGGCGCATGACTCTCCTTTTGCTGGTCACATGGGAATGGCTAGGACTCGATACAGCGTTCTCTCCCAATTTTATTGGCCAGCATTGAATAAAGACATCAAGGCATATTGTAAGTCTTGTGTTGTTTGTCAACAGATGTCTCACAAGGGCCAGTCGCCAAAGGCCCCGGTTCAGACAGTAGACTTGGCACTGTGTCCATTTCAGAAGGTTGCGGTTGATATTATAGGCCCGTTGTCCGTGACGTCTGACAGAGGATTTTGTTTTATCTTAACCATGGTGGACTTGTGTACTAGGTGGCCAGAGGCAGTGCCTATGCGATCTATCACCTCACAGGTAGTAGCGGAAGCACTTCAGCTGTTATACAGCCATTTCGGTTTACCAGAGTGCATACTCTCTGATAGGGGAACTCAATTTATTTTGCACGAAATGTCGGAGGTAACTAGATTACTGGGGATTTTCCAGTCTTTCACCTCTCCCTACCATCTGCAGGCGAACGGGGTTTGCGAACGCCTAAATGGCGCATTAAAACATATGTTAGCTAAGGTGACTGTTGAATTTCCTCAGGATTGGGATAGATACCTTCCAGCTGTATTGTTTGCATACAGGGAAGCCCCGCACCAGAGTACGGGCTTCTCGCCATTCTAGTTACTGTATGGTGCAAATCCCAGGGGTCCAATGCACGTACTTAAGGACTGGCTGGTAGGAAAACACGTAGACAGATTGGTAGTGTCCGCGTATGATTATGTTGTACATCTACGCGAGAGGATAATTAGGTCCTGTGCGTTAGCGCAGGAGAACATGACCCATGCGGGTATTCAGTACCACTAGTACGCAAACCGAGGTACTAAGCTTATATCATTTCAGCCAGGGGATGAAGTGTGGTTGCTTTTGCCCACTAAAGAAGATAGATTGAGCATCTCCTGGCAAGGGCCATTTCGGGTTCAGAAAGAGGTAACTGATGTCGACTACATTGTAGAGGTTAGAAAGAGGGAGAAAGTGTTCCACGTGAACATGCTCAAACCGTACGTGGAACATCCTCCCAAGCTATCTTCGGTGGTTAAGGCCATGAGTACGCGACATTCGGAAGTAGCGGCGGCAGTGGTGATAGATAATGGTGAAGACAGCTGCGACGATGGAAACTTACAGCTGTCTCTCATGCCGATAGCTCCTTCCAAATCCTGGGCAGACGTGTTGGTTTGTTCAGATTTAACCAACAGACAGAGGGCTCAGGTTGATGCAATACTGAGGGATTTCAGTGACGTGCTCACGGATTTGCCGGGTAAAACAGATTTGATAGTTCATGAGATAACTTTGATAACCAGCCGATCAGAGTTAAACCATACCCTTTACCACTTCATTATAAAGCGGCGATCGAGAAGGAGATTGACGAAATGGCTCCCTCCGAATCCCCATATTCTTTCCCCATGGTGGTGGTTAAGAAGAAGAGCGGGGCCCTCAGAGTTTGTATTGATTTTTGTAAGCTCAATAGTGTAACGGTAGTCGACGGAGAGCCTCTGCCTAACCTGGAAGAGCTTCTGACCAAACTTTCCCATGCTAGATTTTTTACAAAGTTAGATTTAGCAAGAGGATACTGGCAGGTGCCATTGGCTGAGGCTGCAAAACCTCTTACGGCGTTTGCTACTCCAAGAGGTCTATTCCAATTCAATTACATGTGTTTCGGGTTAGTGAATGCACCCGCCACCTTTGTAAGAATGATGAGGAAGCTACTAGGGCACAGAGACGATGTTATTACATACATCGACGATATCTGCATTTTCCACAAAACTTGGGAGCAGCATGTGGATGGGCTGTTTGCCGTATTGAAGTGCCTGAAGGCACATAGACTCACTGCTCGCCCGAGCAAAGTGTCCATCGGGTATGCAGAGCTGAGCTTCCTGGGCCATGTGGTTGGCCATAACATCATGAAACCTGAAGATGGTACAGTTACAAAAATATTACAGCTGCAAACGCCGAAGACTAAGAGGCAGGTAAAGAGTTTATTAGGTTTGATCAATTTCTATAATAAATTCATCCCAGATTTTTCATCGTTGGCTGAGCCGCTTACGGCACTCACCAAAAAGGGGCAACCCAACAAAATAAAATGGGATTGTAAATGTGAAAATGCTTTGGGTAAGATTAAAAAACTATTTTCTAAAAAACCCATCTTGAGATTGCCAGATCTTGGCAGACCACTGATATTGCACACTGATGCTTCGTCGGTAGGCATTTGGGGCCTACCTTATGCAGGAGCATGGAGGGTCGCTCCATCCAGTGTTGTATGTCAGTCGTAAGCTGTTGCCAGCAGAAACCAGATACTCCACGATCGAGAGGGAGTCCCTTGCGATTATCTGGGCGGTGTCTAAGTTGGCAAGATATCTGTTGGGGGCAATTTTTTTTCCTCCAAACAGACCACAAACCACTGCTATTTTTGCAGATGGCTAAATCCACCAGTGCTAAATTGACACGCTGGGCATTATTGCTACAGCAATTCAACTTTACTATTTTACCAATTCAGGGTGAATATAATGTGGTAGCAGATGTCTTGTCCAGGTTGTGAAGTTGGTTGGACATTTATAGTCTATGGGACAGGTACATCTGAAGAGAGTACTTATTACAATTTATGTAAGAAATGGGTTATGTTTATTAGAATTGATATTTCATGATGATGTATTGTGGTAAACTATATATTTATTATGCTGCCATAAAGGCAATATCTATGAAGTTGTACTCAATGTGTAGATATATCATGTTATCTTATACCTACAGCTATATTATGAGAAATGATTGTTAAATACGATGACTTGTTGTTTGATTGGTGACAATTAGTTATATAGATTTGGTGTAACATGCATTGTGTTTAGACTACTCCAGGATTAGTCAGTCATTGTTAATTTTCACCTCTGCCAGTACCTGGTGTGGATTTGTACATGTTCTTTATATCTAGTCTAGTGAGTGAGAAGGCATGATGACATAAGTATTGGACAACTTTGGCATTCTTTAGCTTCATGAGGAGGTGCTATCTCGGCATTTTGTTCGCCCTTACTCCAGAGGGGCGTTGGGCGTGTCTCCTCCGGTGGAAGAAAACTTCGTTTTCTTTCTTAAGGGAGGGGGGGGGGGGTTGGTTGGATGTCACAGTAGAGATATTCGCCGAAATATATTTAGTTGGTTACGCTGCAGAGTGGCAACAGCGTAGAATAGAAAACCCGTTTGGCGAGTCGGACCAGAACGGAAGAGGATGTAGATTTTTTGGCGCGATTCATTCTACGAGATGTCAGCCGTCATGTTCGGACGTTTGTTCCCTTTGTCAGCGGTTTTGCTGGGATTACATGAATGCCATTCTTGTTCATTGCTTACCAATTGTTTCAGGTGTTCAGGATTATTGGTATATTACTAGAATATGGATGTAATTTCTAGTGGTTTTTTTTCCTGGATAGTATTTACGTAGAATCTTGCAAGTATGTATTGCTTTGCGTCAGTTTTGGTCTTAGCCTGTGAGCGATAGTCGTTGTGTGGTCGCTGGGTAGAGTATGTCGGTGACTAATTTTGCTATTAGGTTGAGCTGTTGATTACGGCAAGTAGTTTGGCATTTTCATTACATTGTGTATTGCATTTCGTGTGTATTGATAGCCGTGTATGGCTTCTGTGTGTGCACATTATTTATTAAAGGGATCATACCTGCTTTAGATGTTATTGTATTACTCATGTCATCTACGGTGTACTGTGGTCGTACCTTTGAGACAGCGAGCTAAGAGTCTAGTGTGAGTGTGCCTTAAACCAATAGTACCAGTAGAGAGTTTGTTCAGACAGCACAAGTAGCCCGGTGTGCTCTGTGTGTGTGCTGTGTACCATTAGATACATATAACTTATTCTGACACTGAGTCTGCCCCGTTAGCATGTTGCAGTTCTATCACTTAGTATTAGCAGGTCATTGTTTTCTACAAAGTCAAGTAGGCGCTTTCCTACATTGTCTGCATATTGTCCACCCCAAGCATAATGATGAGAATTAAAATCGCCAACTATGACTGTTTTGGGGCCTAGTCTGGTGCTTATGGCTAATATTTCTTTATCTTTAATTGTACCATGTTTAGCGTGTACATTTAAGATTGTTAGATTGTTTGCTTCAGCTGCTATAGTAACCTGATACCTTCTATGTTGGTTGTATCAAGTACTTCCCAGTCTATAATTTTTAATGTGTCGTTTACTAAGACTGCGACGCCCCCTCCTCTGCCTTCTTTCCTATCGTGCCTAAGTATCTTAAAACCCTTACAACTATATGGGACTCTCGCTAGTTGTTTTTTATGTTGTTTTGAAAAGGTGATGGGTGGAGAGCGATCACTTAACAGCTTACCGTTATTGCCTCTTCTCGTTCCAACTTGGTCTACGCTTTTCAACCTGAAAATTGGTTATAATTGGGTACTCTCGCTAGTGCTTTTACGCATTCTTACATAGGGGACACAATGTCACTATATCATGTGACCCGTATAACTCTGACCGCTCCGTTATCTACTGAATACCGTGGTCACTTCCCTTAAACCGTCTTTTAACTTAATGCGTTCTCGCTTGTATATTACTAGTGTCTTAATTTAGCGGTGACACAGTCAGAAAGCACACAAAAGAATACATGCAGGACAGAAGACTTACAAATGGGGTGTTTTTAGTGCATGTGATGCAGATTCAAACTATGTAAGAAGTACCGAAGGAATGCAGGTAGGAAACTCTTTACAGAGCGATACAACAGGAGGCAATCTGATCATCAGAAGTGGTCCCCCCGTCGAACAAGTGTTTCGGCCCTGTATACTCATTTACACTCTAAGGGGGGGGGGGGGGCGGGCCCACTTGGTTCATGACTCCCAAGTGTCTCAGCCTTCTGTCGTCTTGTATCTAAAATGAACCCATTTCACTTTGGTAGCAACTTTAAAATCCACAACTCCGCCAGCCATGGAGGCAATTGTGAAAGTAACAAAGAGAAGACAAATTATTCCTCTCTTCCGTCGCACACCACTACTAGGAACAGACACTGACACACCTGCGCGAAGCCGACGAGGCTAGCCACTTGCGCTAGCTACTGAAATTCTGTGCCCAACACCTCTTATAATAAACGCCGCGTTTTGCCGTCAGCCACAGCCCTTTCACCAGTACACCAAAAAACTCAACGTATTGTGGACTTAGAAAAATTCCTGGTGTTTTCTGTACCGCAGAGTTTACTGTCACGAGTTCCATAGCCCATTGCGGTTGTTCCACAGCCAGCATGATGCCTTTTCGGCATTTTCACCAAGCCTCTTCAGTGCCCTTTTCTGGACTGTTCCATCAGCGACCAACAGTTTCAATAAATCATACACTGATGCAGCCATGAGCCCTCTTGCGCCCACCTCAACAGCCATGATCCTTGCAGTGAACCCATCGTGTCTCAGATCCGCGGTCAGATCATTATACTTGGCCGCTTTGAACGAATGTTGCTCGTCCAATCTGGATTCAAATGGCACGGTCAGTTCAATGAGCATAACCTGAAGCGATGCCGAAGAATGAAGCACTATATCCGGCCGTCTTCGCGATTTTCTGATACTCTCTGGATATGCCCTCGTCCAGGTAGGTCTACCGCCATCTCCCAGTCGTTTGCACAGTCAAAAAAAAAGATGGTAAACTGCTACCTGGTTTACTCGGTTTTGGATGTGCTGACTTTCCTGCCCTCAGAAAGTATGTATTTGCGTTGTTCAGCCTGGCTTTGCTATTCGCCTTCATCCTTGCCAGGTCTATTGTCGCAGGCAGCTCATTTGGCACTTTTTTGTGGCGCCAAGTGTATCGCCCTTGCCCTAATGACACCTTTCACGCTGAGAGCACGTGTTCAGGTGTCTGCCTCCCCTGACACAAGGGGCACTGCTCATCATCCGACTTTCCCCATCTCACAAGGTTTGTGGCCAACGGCAGCAGGTCATACATTGATCTAACAATGAAGCTGAGCCTAAGAGATGCCATATGCCATATATCATTCCGTCAAGGACCTTTGCAGGGCTCCTTCCCATGTAGTCCATTGGCCTTGTTGGGCCTGCTGCACTGCGTTTTGCAACCTCTTATCATTCTCAGCTCCTCGTATCTCCTGAACTCCATGTCACTGCGCTCCCTGCTTGATGCCTTGGACCACCAGCGGATGTCTCCATGACCAAATCCCCGTCTATTTATTTGTGTGTATCCGATTACCTCCCTCAGTTTGAGCGGCTCTTGGGCAGCATCAACAGCTTCTTCCACTCTCCACTTCCTTCCCGTTTTCAGTGTGGGCTGAATGGACTTAACCACATCATCTGCTGACTCGCGTAGCATCATTGCAAGCCTTGCTTTTCCAACTTTGTACTCTTCAACAACTGACTTGAAGGGAAGCAGAAATTTTGACCTTTTGCAGTACAGTGCTACATCTGGCAGACCTGGTGGTACCCCTAGCCATTTTCTCATGAATTTGTTGACGTTCTGCTCTATAGCTTCCACTGTACTTGTGCTTATTTCATATATAAGCAGTGGCCACAGCAACTTCGGTATCAACATGAACTGGAGGCACCACAGTTTGAATTTTCCTAGCAGTCTGCTTTGGTCTATGATCTGTAGCCCTCTGTCTGCCATTTCTATTGTTGTTGCACTGCCTTCGAGTCTTTTAATTGAGCATCGTACACCCTGCCAAGACTTTTAACAGGTTCCTCAATGATAGTAGGGATTCTTTGGTTGGAAACTATTAATATGACCTCTGCTATCTTCCTTTTCCTGACTGATAGGCTTCTCGACTTCTTTGGTTTGAAGCTAATTCTGCACCAACTGACTAGTTCATACAGGCGTGCTAACATTTTCCGGGCCTGATGTTCATCTGATGTCAGAATTTTTGGGTCATCCATGAATGCTTTGAGCGATGGCATGTGACACATTCCACTGAGCTGTGGACCTTTAGCCATTCCTTCAGCCGCATTGAGGATTACATGCATTGCCATCACAGATAGTATCGGAGAGATGGTACATTCCATCGCAATTCCAACTTCAAGGCCAATCCACTTCGTTGTGTACTCTCTGGTTGAAAATCTGACAGAAAACCCTGCGAAATACAGCTTCTGCATTGCTGCAATCTCTTGTAGAACATTATATATTTCTAGGGGCCTGCCACAACATCTGGTGTGGAACGGATCCATAAGCATTTGCTAGATCCAACCAGATTACATGAAGGTTTGTTCTGTCAGACTTTACCTTTTGGATTGCTTCCCAGACCATGGTGGCATGCTCTAGACATCCTGGTGTACCTGGGATACCTCCTTTCTGGATGGTAGTGTCAGTGTACCCAAATAATAAAAAAAACATATGGCCTGATGTAAAAAGTTATATGCAATAATAAATCAATGTTCACTCAGTAATAAACAAATGTGGTATTTGTGCTAAGTCTTAACCATAGATTAAATAAATATGTGGCATCAAACCTTATAAGTATTAATGTTTGTCTGGTTGTATTGAAATTTAAAAACATATAACAATATATTTTATAGAGAAGCATTAGAAATGTTTGTGGTTTACATTTTACTTCATACTGTTTGTATTGTTGTTGTTTAACTAGGGCTGCAGAGGTTCTCGCTCTTTTGCAGCCAATACAAAGTTGAAGACTTAATGATATTATCTACACTGTAGATCTAGGCCTTTCCTGTAGCTTTTCTGCCATTCCGAAATGTATTGAGTTGAAGTCATGAGCTCCAGTTTCTTTCCTGCATGTCAAGGGATATTTTGGCAGTGAAGAGACAGATTGTTCTTTATAATAGATGCTCCACTGGGAGCATGTTTATTTGAATAGTTGTGAGATGACTGAGAGCTGAGAATAACCATGACATTCTGTAAGCGTGATGAATAAGTCAATAAATAAAGGTAATTAACAGGTACTCGTTGGACATAAAGGATGACACTAGACATCAGAAAAGAAATGTTGGTGCAAAATTGGCTGAGCGTCCATTCACGATGTACTGTCACAGCAAGGCAATGGCACCGTTTTGTTGGTCCTGGGTTCGATTCCCGGTAAGCCTATCACTTATATTTTCTTTTCTGTTGTCTAGTGCCATCCTTTATGTCCAGCGAGTACCTGTTAATTACCTTTATTTATTTACTATCCACAGGACTCAGGTTTCCTTCATTATTTATTTATGTAAGTGTGATACAAGAGTAGTGTATGAGTTGTCGTCAGTCAGTATGTTGCGAGTTCTGTTTAGTGATCAAAATAAGCGTGAACTGAGAAGTGGTCGCTGGTCGAGAGAGACTGTTGTGTGGGTTGAGGTGGCAGTCGAATGTTGGTTCTCAGTCGAGCAGGTTGGTTGTTACAGTGGTTCCTGCGGTGATGTTTGGTTAATGTCTGAGTGGAGATATAATTGATAGTTGTTTGACTGTGGGAGATGTCACAAGAAGTTATCTTTGTTGTACAACACATCTCCTTGTGTGTGTGATAGTAGATTTGTTATGCGGATTCACTGCCCATGAGTTATGTACACAGTATATGATGTCCGAGACTGATACACGGCTTTTGTTTCATTATTTCAACTAACCTGTGACATGTGCAGTGATTGTGTCGTCACCCTGAATGGTGTACTCACCCCTTAGTCAACATAGCCAAAAGCATGCTCCATTTAAGAAAGAAGAAGCTGTGACACTAGGTATTCTGTCCCAGCTGGACTTGCATTTAAAGGATCATCCCATCTGATACCAAGATTGTTAAGATCACGCAGATGTCTGGAGGTGAGGCCTCACTCAGGGCCCTACCAGATGACAAAGTGATCAGCATCCTAGAGACAATAACCGGCAAGAGAAGCATCTCTAAGGTACGGAGGCACGAAAAGGGAGTCGTGCTTTCGCTCAACAGCACGGATAAGACAACTTCCCTGATGACAGAACAGGAGGCCGGACCGAAAGAATTCATGCTGCCTCACCAAATAAAAATAGTGATGGAGACCAGCAAGACAACAAAAAAGTTGGTGCTAAGAGGGGTGGATACAAGATGGTCCACTAGCGAAGTCCAGGGTTGCCTACAGACTGAAAACACAGGTGCCCAGGTCATACAGGTCGAGAGGTTAAGGACATGGAATGGAAAAGATACCAATCTGGTGGTAGTTACTATTGAAGGAGTGACAAGACCTGAAAGACTAACACTCAAAGATACATCAAAAAGAACAGAAGCCTATATACCTCCGGCGATGCAGTGCTCCAACTGCCAGCAGTTCTCACACACAAAGAAAACGTGCAGAAGAGATGCAGTCTGTCGATATTGTGCGGGTGGCCACCCATATCGCGACTGTCCCAAGGCGAAGGAGGACTACAACTACAAAGCAATAAACACAAACCGTACCTGTGCAAACTGCCTCAGAAACCACGGGGCAAGGTACCGAGGCTGCCCGATGTTCCAGGAAACAAAGAGCATCTTGAAGGAGGCCGTGTCCAAAAACATCCCCTTCAGAGAGGCAAAACACAAAGTGGCTGTGGATGTTGCAGAAAAACAGCGCACGAGGGACAGAAGACAGTTACACCAGCTGACAGCGGAAGTAAAAGAAATGAAACGAAAACTCCAGGGCGAGAACAAAAGCAGGCAGAATCCCGAAAAACAAACTGACAGTGAAGACGTAATTGATCTACAGAGCGCTAAAGAAATGCTGGAAGACATGAAAAGAGTTCAGCAGCAGATAGAAGCAGATGTCAAGAGGCTGAAAGAGCTGAAACAAGAAAACACAGAAATCCTCAAGAGAATCGAAGCAGAGCGAAGAGCCGTAGAGGAAATTACAACCAACACACAAGAAACTAAATCAAACAACCAATCAGAAGAAGAAATCATCGAGGAAACTCTAGAAAGACTACTCCCAGCAATCATAGAAAAAGCAATAGTACAGATACAGGAAAAGAAGAAGATACAAGAAGCAGAAACGAAGAGGACAAATTCTCACAAAACCAAACAAGCCAGATAGGGAGGCAATAAAGAACACCATGAACACGCCACGACACCACGAACGGACAAGCAGCAAAGAGGTATCCAGACAGTCAGCTAGAGGTCTTTTTTAGGACCAGTCCTTTTCAGGACTAACAACCGGCTTGCACCGAAGAGACTAAACGCAATATATACCCCAATTATAACCAATTTCCAGGTTGAACAGGGTATAACAGCAACATAGCAGACAAAATAACGAACGATACCAAGCTAGATGAAAGAAGCGTGTGGCATGTTGTGCATTCTCCGCCGTCCAAATATGCAGAGCTAGAATACTGGGCTCTGGTTCTGGGCTCTCCCAAGTAACTGTCATGTCCTACATAGAGCCACTTCTCTGGGCTCTCCCAAGTAACTGTCATGTCCTACATAGAGCCACTTCTCAGCTCCCGCTGCCTATCATGAGTCCAAAGTGAGATCCTTCCGCATGTAGCCAACCAGGTAAAAGCCAGAGTTATGTCTGGGACTCGTGTGACTCCTCCAAGCTTTGTGTGCAATGTTGGGTTCTCAACATGTTTCACCACAGGAAGACTCACTGGTAGTGCGTGGATGATTTGGAGAGTCAATGAGGGTGTAATTAGCCTCACAGACAGAAGTTCACTTCCAAATCTGTATACTATATAAATAAGTATATAAACCAATAAAACGGTATTGAATCAGTTCTACAAATTAACAGTTCACATGAAACAAGGGACGTTTCGGGTTTTACCCTTCGTCAGCCAGTTACAAACAGGTGACAAGGACAAGAATTAAATATAGGTACTACAAAAACATACGATGATGAGAAATATACACCAAATGAGCGATACAAGCAGATGGAAAAAGTAAACAGCCACAGTGATGAGCGAAAAAAGAACAATAATAATGCAAGAAAATCGTAAAACCTGAAAGAAATACCGAAACAAGAAAGTAAATAATCAACGAAACAAAAATAAGAATGAACAAAACTTTGGAACAAGTAAAAGGTCACTTAGCTAGATCTGTAGATGCTTGAAATAGAACACCGAGGTAGCATGTCCAAGAATACTATATATATATATATATATATATATATATATATATATATATATATATATATATATATATATATATATATATATATATATATATATATATATATATATATATATATACTATACTATACACTGTATACTATAGCATGGTGCTTAGCTGGTGGTCATATAAGGATAACTCCAGATATGCCTCCATGCATATGCTGTTTGTGTATGACATGGCCCAACAAATAATAACATGCAAGTCTTTTGAGCTATTGTGATGGTTCTAATTGAAGAAACGTTTTTAAAAAATGGAAGAGGCAAATAGTACATTCATTTATCTTCAAAATGACATAATTCATAAAAATCTGTTAAAAATTAAGAAAACTACAGATTAAATCCCTATATACCTACAGAATGAAAATTGGAACAAAATTTAATTATGCCACAGTGTGCTTTTCAATTTGGTAGTTAATGTAAAGTGTATTAATAATAATAATAAATTCTTTAAGCGCCAAACACGGCGCATAAGGCAGAAACCAGTGCTCTCCAGGTTGTTCGTTGTGACGCCACTCCTCTTAGCTCTTGCACATTATTTAGGCCCAACGTTCTTCCTTCTCTTATTATTGTTCTTCTGAGTGTTTCTTTTGGTCTTCCTTTTTTCCGCTTACCCTCAGGAACCCAAGTGAGCGCCTGTAGTGGTATTCTGTTGTTTTGCATTCGTAGGACATGACCGATATATGACCATCGTCTTTTCCTTATATAGTCGGAGACATATTTCTGCCTAGAGTCTTCTCTTATTTGTCGATTAGTCTTGAATTCTTTCCAACTGATGTTCATGAGTTTTCTAAGACATTTGTTCTCGAATGTATTCAGCTTGTTCTCCAATGATTTTGTTATTTTCCAACTCTCACAGCCGTATGTTAACACTGAGATAACATTTGAATTAAACAGACGAAGCTTGGTATGTATATTCAATGATCGTAATTTCCAAATGTTAGATAATCTATTGAAGGCGCTAGCTGCCAAAGCAATTCTAGTATGGATTTCTCTTGTTGTGTCACCATCCTGAGTCATTTTACTGCCTAAATAATTGAAACTTTCAACTTTCTGTAGTTTTTCCCCGTTCAAGATGATATCAAAGGTCTCGTTAGAAAAGTTCATAGCTTTAGTTTTAGAGGCATTTATTTGGAGACCAATTTTAACCGAGAGATGACACAAATTATTTATTGCTTCTTGGGATTGTCTTGGTGTTGAACTTAAGAATGCTACATCATCTGCGAAATCCAGGTCCCCCAGGAATTTTCCATTTGTCCATTTTATACCCAATTGTTCATTGTGGGTATAGTTTCTCATAACCCAATCAATAGCTATTCCAAAAAGTAGTGGTGACATAATACAGCCTTGTTTCACCCCTGTTTCTACTGTAAACCATTCTGTATTCCCTTTATTTGTTCTAACACAACATCTTGCATTGTTATATAGCGCTTTGATTATATTCACATATTTTGTTGGAAAACCATAGATTGTAAGTATCTTCCACAATGATGGGCGGTGTAGACTATCAAAGGCTTTTTGAAAATCGACGAAGGTGATAATAAGTGGCGATTGCCTTTCCACTGATTCTTCTATAATTGTTCTTAGTGTGAATATTTGATCAATACATGATCGTTTCGGCCTGAAACCCGCTTGTTCTTCTCTGATCTTTTCGTCAGCATGCAATTTAAAGTGTATTAAGTTATGCATATTTAAAGGCATTGCTGTAGATGTTAAATTCGGAGAACATCTGGTTTAACATTCAGTGCTGTGTTGATTTTCTAAATAGGTCAGTGCTTTTAAATGCATATTAAATGTGATTTTAAATGCATATTAAATGTATCCAGCATCAGTTTTAACAAACATATCCTATGCAAGTTGATCGCAAGAAGTCAAGTGTAAAGATTTCAAAATCAGTCTGTTTAAACAAATTAAATGTTTTGCTTTGTTCTTGAAATCGCATGCACCAACAGTTTACAGTTTGCTATAACATGGCACAAATATATAAAAATAAATAAAAACTGGAGACAAACCTAACAAAAGTGATATTTGTTAGATTTGTAATTGCTCTACTTGTGGCGTATTTCTCCTTGTTGTGTTCCTTTTTTTTATCATCTGCAAATATATCTCCATTACTTACAAACACTGTCTTGACATTAACGCTGGTCATCAACTTTTATAATGTGGAAACATTAAAATAATGTTCTTCATTACTTCTCATTACAATCTGTCTTATTGACCCACTTGGATATTTTACTGGTGATTTCCAGTGATAGAAACTTTACAAGTCATCAAGGGTCTCTTCTACGTCAAAGCATACTAATTTTTTCAATAATGTATCTCTTCATTTTTCTCTGCCTTTATCATTGAAACAACCACCACTGAATATATCATACTTGATGTTGTTACTTGATCTACAAAAATTTTCCAGTATGGAGACCTCACCAGTGTAACACCTCGTGGTGTGTTCCTATACTATCTTGATGATTTCTCTTAATTTGCAAAACATCTACTCGACGACTTGATTCTTAACTTCTCTGCATTGATTACATCTCTCAAATCTGAATACAAATTACCTTTGATGAAGGCTTGAAATAACGATGTCATTTGGAGTGTTGTCTTCAAGAATATTCTATTCATTTCTTGATTCCTCTCACTGCTCATTTCTCATTCTGTAAACTACAGGATTTGGGCACACATGGTTACGTCCCACACTGACACTAGCATTCAACTGCAAGAAAACTGG
Organism: Oreohelix idahoensis; assembly: GCA_024509875.1. Taxonomy (NCBI): domain Eukaryota; kingdom Metazoa; phylum Mollusca; class Gastropoda; order Stylommatophora; family Oreohelicidae; genus Oreohelix; species Oreohelix idahoensis. Next base: position 160,078 of record JAMPIV010019420.1, on the reverse strand, counting down.
AAGCAAATGAGCACAAAAGAGAGTGAGTCCACTCACTTGTCTTTATAGCTCCTTTGTGACCCTTTAACTCGTAAATGTCTAATCCATTTTGTTGCTTATTGAATCTACCCTCTCATTCAACATTGAGATTTAGTATCTGTACTGCTCACAGTTATGTCCCTTGGACTTTGTTTTACCACGTTGTTATGTCCTCAGCATCACTAACGCTAACAGTAGCTATGTATTGTAGATCGAAAAACACATGGAGAAGAGACCAGGTGACAGAAATGAAAAAGAAGACATGAAAAGACCTTGATTTCACGCAACATGAGGACTTGATATGTGTTTGTTCAATGCCTATGCTGCTTTTGGAGCTATAGGGTATCAACTGATTAATTGATTGGAATAAAACATTTGTAATAATTAAATAGTTATTTCTTATCTAATTAATGTAGAAATGAGCGAATCTGAGATTAAAAGCTTAATTAAAGAAATAATAACAGATGAATGGACAGCAGAGTGGATTAAAAATCTGAAAGGAAGACATGTGTACAAGATGCTCAAGGCTCCAACATGAAAATCGTGGATATCTAGGGAATTGAAAATTTAAAAGAAACTTCTCAGGCTACAGCTGGAAAAATGCTATTTCATAATAGAAGAACCTTACGGTGCAGAATGTCATCAAGACAATAATATAGAGCATTTCTTGTTAAAATGTAAGAGGTATGGACAAATGAGAATCCCAATATTAGATTATTTGCAGGCTTCAAATTCACCTATAAATATAGAGCAGGTGTTAATAATAGACAGAACTAAGGAACTACATAATAGACAACAGTATTTAACAAGAACATAAGTTAATATATAGTGACTTGTGGGTATATGGCAGGATGAAGTGAAGGTCTAGTGGCGATCTTATATAACATATTATTTATGGCAAATGAAAGTCAAATACCAAACTAAACACCTAAGGTTTTTATAGTTTTTGTGTGTTTTTGCTTGCCTTGTTTTTGGTTTGTTGTATTTAGTTTCTCCTTATTTCTTTCTTGATTTTTGTGAACACACATAATTTGGTACCGTTTTTTGCTCTGATATTTCACAAAATTTGGACTCCTTTTGCATATCTGCCGCTGAACATATTATTTGAACTTGAAAACACTATATATTAATTATCATAGCCATCAGAGGTTGGACAAGATATTTCTCATCATTAATTTAAAAATAAAATGATGAAGATGTAAGTATAATTGTGTGCATAATGTTGTGCTTGTGATAGTAAGTGTTTTTCTAGTTTTTGTTTCTTTTATTCTGTAAAATTTAGGTTTGAAGCATTAATTACTTTCTTGGAACTAGCAAATAACACTTTATGTTTTGAGAACAGCTAGCTATTTTCAGTAATATTTCCTTTATTACATACTCTTATATCTATCGCTTACATTGAAAATAAATTCCATAGTACATACCCGTAAATAAGATGCCAGTATCGCATATTTGTCACGTAGGGTTTATATTCATTTAATTTCCTACATCTTCTTCCTATTCTTTCACCCGATTTCTCTCTTTTATTATCTCTGTATTTCATTTTTCCTGTATATTTTTTCATCCATTCGTTTTGCGAATATTATTTTCATATAATTCGCAAACTTTACCTGTTTTCCTTTCTCTTAAACTGAGAATCGCACCTGGGTGGTATTGCGTACATGTCAGTCGCGCTGGTCGGATGATAGGCGTGAATTTACAGCATTCGCTAGACATTCGTCTGAGGGTCTCTGGCCTGGGGCGTGAAAAATTCACCCGAGGGACATGGAAAGTAGACAGAGAGTCTGCATTTCAGTAAACGCATGAGGTTTTTCGTCAGGAAAAACCCGGCTTAGCGTGAAAATCCACTCCGCACTGCAGACGGTGGTCTGAGATTTGCAACTCATGCAAGCCCTCGGCCACTGATGGCTGTTACGTCACGCGATAAGCGGACGAAGGTGTTATACGGACAGGGGAGACTATTTCGCTTGGCGAAATAAGATTAGGATCCTGTGTCCGATTTTAAAGATATTGGCCAAGTTTGAAACTTTAATTTCATTCTCGCTCATAGACTCACAGTAGATAGGTTGCTCGTAAACAGAATAGCTGTTAGCGAAGATCTCAGTTTGTTTCGGCAATTTGTCGAACTTCTAGACTTCCAGAAATATTTTCAGCATTTTTATTCTTAAGTTGTGCGACTACCTGTAATTCTGTGGTTGAGGTAATTAATATGATAGATATATAGATTTTGTGAGTGTTAAAGTGTTTAATCGCTTAATTCATTTTAATCTATTTCTTTAGCGCAGAAGAGAAATAAAGTGGTAGGCTATTATATTTTCTAGGGAAGCATTCAGTGGAAAGCAGAATAAAATTAAAATTTCTAGCTTATAACGGCAATTGTAGCTATTTATGAATTTAATTTAACCGCTAATACTCAGTCGAGTGTATTTTTCTAAACTAACGTATAAACTCTAGAATCGAGCCTCATGAATGGTGACGGAATACGCACGTGTTCCTAATTCATGAGGATTGCTGATTTTTAAATATAACTTACGTCACGGGAAGTTTAAATGATAAGCAAAGCTCTCTGCTTGCAAGTTTAAATGTAAGTTATAACCAGTACAGATTCTGTTTATTATATTATATGTTATTTTTCCTCCACACAGTGAAAGTTTTGGGGTGACCCTAACTTTACCAGCACCTAGTAGTAGTTTCCATACTTGTGAAGAAATAGACAGTCCTTATTTTGAACCACGTGGGTTTCTTAAGTACCACTGGTCTAACAGTGCATATGCAACCCGAGTTAGCCAGAAATACTATCTCCCAATAACGGGTTTTCAAAGACTGTAATGATAAATACTGGACCTTGGAGCCAGATCTTAATTTCTTCTAGAAAAAACTCTACGTAATCTTTCTGCCTGGTGGCGCGAAATACTTCAAGTATTAACTAACATTTCCCGACTATATATATATATATTTTTTTGTGGACAAATCTGTGGTGTGACTAAAGTGAATCCTATACTGAGGGAAGGCACCGACCTGACATTCATCATTTCTAGAAACCTACGCTATTGACACTGTGCTCTGCTAACTCCCGCGCCTGGAATAATTGTTAGGTGACTTAATCAGACATTTGAACAAATTTGCACACCCAAGTAGTCGTTCCCGGAGACTCCGAGTTAAATACGTCTTTTGGAACTGGGGACTTCTTGGCAGAAGACTGCATTTTTTTTGAGTCTGTGTGAAAATCTAAAATCAGTGTGTTCCAAGAGGCAGCGAGCAAAGTCGTGAGTACCTGTATGAGAGGCCATGGCGGAATGAATGAGTGTACGCTGGTTTGAGTGATATTTTCACTATTATATCTTTGACACCCTGTTGCTGTCCTATTTGTTTTTTCAATCTGCATAATTTGTTGCTAAGGCTAGAGTTCTTGTGTTTTTGTCTTAGGTTAAATCAGATTTTTTTTCAAACTCTGTGCATATAATTACGAGATAAAACAAAGAAAACTCTTAGACTCAAACCCTATGTATCTGTGACTCGGGCGCCATCATCTGTTCTCTTAACGGGGCCGGGCTAAACCTAGAGTTAACACTATAACGGGGCTATCATCCTTGCAACATTTCCTTGAATTTTTATGACTATGTGTATATGTATTTTCCTTGATGTACTTTCTTTGATGTTGTGAGCCGATTTTTCCTGATATTAAAATCGCTCTTGAACTTAATAATAGTGTTTGGTCAGCTCGTTCTAGATATATATGTATCATTGTTATAGTTTTCCCACGTCTGTGTGTTTACCTGTCGTCACGTGTATGTGCGTGCCTGTGAGTGATAGAAATATACGTAATATGTATATTGGTGTAGTCTGTCTGACGCTGTAACAACTGTTGTAGAAGATAGGTGAGAGAGAGAAGAATTCTTTTCGCTTTCAGAGACAGCCACTATATCAAAATCTATCATCTCACGTGTGTGGAAATTCTATTACCTTTCACTAACTCTCACTGAGTCTATCACCTATTCAAACCTATTCAGAAGGGACCAAACCTAGTCTTAATTCTCCTATCGAAAATCTACGACAATATTGGAAATTATACTTTTTTTTTTTTCTCTAACCAGCGGCACTCGAGCTTTCCAGCCCTTTTGGCCCAATGACATGTCATTGCGAGGCTGGGGATGGGGGGGGGGGGGGGGGGGGGGGGGGAGTCAGAGGACTTTTCTTCCAACCCGGTCAGGAGCTTCGCTCCTTCCCATCTACAGAGGATTTATGTGCAGGAGCCGTTCAGGTTATTCAGTCAAATTCCCGGTCATAAACATTCCTTCAAACGCTGACGCCCGGGCTTGAACCTTGAAAACCTGGTCGCCAGTACAACGTTGTAGCCATTACACCAGTGCGGCTCCCATTATACATATTATTTGGACTTGAAAACACTATATATATATATATATATAAATCTAAATTCTAACCCTTTCGAGGTTAAACGTTTATAACACATAAGGAAGGGTAACCCGAGGCCTGTAAACAGTAAATAAATATTAGACAAACATAAAGGTATGTTTTCAGGCACTCGTAAGAAATAAAGAAGTAGAACACTAGACAACAGAAAAACAACAGACGTGAGTGGCTTACCCAGGACTCGAACCCAGGACCTTCATTTTTTGGTGATGCCTAGATGGCAGGGAGGATAGTGTGATTCGCTTGCATAGCTAGGCAGGGCTGTCGCACGGAAGGTGCTGGGTAAGCCACTCACGTCTGTTGTTTTTCTGTTGTCTAGTGTTCTACTTCTTTATTTCTTACGAGTGCCTGAAAACATACCTTTATGTTTGTCTAATATTTATTTACAAGATTAAACGGAATATTTGTCACCAATTTTTACAAAATGTCCGTAAATCATAAAATACACATGTTTCATGAGACAGTGCAAATGCAGTATCTAGGTTTTTCAAGTATTTTTGTTTTCGTTAAAGTATCCTCTAGTTTTTCTGTTTATTTTCAATCAAAACTGAGAGTGGCAACACTGGTTGTAAATACACCGGCATTGGGGAAAAAAATCCGGAAGGTGCTAATACAATGAGTTTGAAGAAAAAGCGTACTTCTTACGATGCTGGCTTTAAGATGAAAGTGTTAGAATTTGCCGAAAACCATGGCAATTCCAATGCAATGCGTGAATTCGGAATCGATGAAAAACTTATTCGCGATTGGCGTAAAATAAAAAAATCCTTGCAAGAAATGCCGAAAACAAAACGAGCAAGGAGAGGGAACACTTCGTCGTTTCCGGCTCTTGAAAAAGAACTAAATGAATGGGTTTTAACTCACCGGCAAAACGGTTGCATCATAACTCGAAGATCAATTCGAATTCGCGCCCTTGAATTGAAAAGCAGTGAAAAATATTGCGAAATGCCAGAAATATCGAAATTTCTTGGATCTGCAGGATGGTGTAGCCGTTTTATGAACCGGTTTTCACTGGTTCGGACTTCAAATAAACAATCGGTATGCCTATAGGCATAGTACTTTATTAGTTAGGCCTACCACTGATATTTATCAGTATTTAAACTTTAGATTAAAATGCTTATGAACAGACAAATTTTATTTTTTACGCTCTGTTATTTGGAGTAGGTACAGCTTCGTTTTTATTCAGCAATGTATTGTATTGCTTCTGATACATTCGTTGGCTTGCCCGACTTAGCAATGTATTCGAATTAATATATTACCCAAATTGCATATGATTAAAGTACTTGTAGTGTTAAATTTTCTTCTTTGATGCCCCATTTATGAACAGAATTTAGCATAGATGTTTTCATGCAGCATTGTAATTATCTTCTAACTTTTCACCCATTCACACTTTTTTTTAAAACTTCGTTTTATAATCGGGTCATTCACTTTGGAAGCTTTTTACGTCCTAACGTCTAGGGGTCGACTTATAGTCGGATTGATCTATACTTAGGTATATACGACAGTTTCTGGTGGTCCCTGAAGAGACAAAGAAAGAATATGGCTACTGTACACTCAGGCATGTTGTAAAAGGTAACTAAATGAAATTGCATGTAGTTCTGCCAACCCATCATGTCAAACAAATAGCCACATAAGCCACTGCTGCAAGAACAGTTGTGAATACAAGCTGGTAGTTCCACCCTGGGAGATCAAGAAGCCAGACATGGACTCCTTCTTCTTCTTCTTCCATCCTTAGCCTTCAACCGGCAAAGCAGTATGTGGCCAGTACGCCTAGTGGCGTCTTAGGGCAACAACAAATTGATCAATCTATCGCTGTTTCCACCACGCCTAGTGGCGTCTTTGTGGAACAAAAACAGACCAAACAATCTATCATTGTTTCCGTAATCAGATTGGTTGGCAAGCAGGTGATCAGCCCACTGTGCGAAGTTTTTACGGGATGGGGTAAACAGCCCCATGCCCATACCCTCCTTAGTCGCCTTTTACGACATGCGTGGTAGGGTGCAGTGTTACTATTCTTTGCTCCCCTTTCGGGCCCCAGTAACACACGGGTGGACATGGACTCCACCTAGCGGAAATACTTAAGAAAGCAGATAATATAGAAAATATTATTTTAAAAGCCAAAAAAATATTTACAACAAATAGCAAAGGACAGCATTACTGCATATACAGATGGATACAAGGGAGAGGGTGGCAAATTGGGAATAGGAATTTTTATTCCAATATGGAAAATGGCAAAAGAGTAAATTATCGCGGAAAATACATCTATTTTCAGAGATGGTGACAATCTAAAAGCACTAGAAATATTCTCTAATAACCCTCCCAAGAAACTAACAATTTTAAGTGACTCTCTTTCACCAATTCAAGCGCTTATAAACTTACGAGAATGCACTAGACCTGATATAGCAGAGGAGATATTTCTGGCTACTGCATACTTATATTCCAGAGGATGTTCAGTCTTAATAGCTTGGATACCTTCACATGTTGGTATAGAGGGAAATGAAAAGACAGATAAAGAAGCAAAGAAAGGTAGATCTGATAAAAATCTAATAAATAGTAGAGTAAATTAGAGATTAAGAGCTAAATTAAAGAATTAATTTGCAGATGAATGTAAAGCAGAGTGGGATAACAATCTGAAAGGAAGACATACATATAAGATGTTCAAGGCTCCAACAAGAACATGTCAGATATCTAGGAAATTTAAGATTCCCAGAAATAAGAAACTTCTCAGAAAAACTTCTCTGGGAACAAATGCTATTTAAGAATAGAAGACTGCCATCAATGGTACCTATACCTTGTAGCAGTATGGCAGCTTGTGTACCCTGACAATCCCCAGAGCTATGCCAGTGGGAGTTTTACTCCTGGTAGGTTCAACCAAGCTGGACTGGTCTGCGTGGGTAGGGGTCAGACAAAAGCTGGTACCCTGGTCCTCCAGGTTGGGGGTTTTAGCACAGGGCCGACACCCCTGTCTGTGTAAAAAATCGCACATGTTACGGAAACAGCAACAAATGAAAAAACTTTGATGCGGGACGGACATCCGGAGTCTCAGGCTCGTATGACTGACAGTGGTGAAAGCCGAAAGGAAGCCACTGGCATGAAAACGGATGCCCAGACCGCAAAACACGAAACCAGAATTGGTTTTTGGAATGTCAGAACTATAAATGAGGCAGGAAAGCTGAGACAGATCACAGCAGAGATGAGGAATTACAAACTACATATCCTGGGAATAAGCGAGAGCAGATGGACAGGGATGGGGAGAATAAAAACAGCTACAGGGGAAACAGTACTTTATTCTGGTAGAGAGGATGGTCAGCACAATGAAGGTGTAGCCATTATCCTTGAGAAAGGAATGGAAAGGTCTCTACTGGAATGGAAACCCATTAACAACAGACTAATAAGAGCAAGACTGAGAGGGAGATTTACCAACACCACAATTATACAATGCTATGCACCAACAAACGACAGCGATGAAGAGATCAAGGACGAGTTCTATCAACAGGTACAACAGGAAATGGAAACTGTACCCAGGTACGATCTTATTATAGTAATGGGAGACCTAAATGCGAAAGTTGGAACAAACAAAAATTATAACGAAAGAGTAATGGGGAAATGCGGCAGTGGAACAGTAAATTAGAATGGGGACAAATTAATAAGCTTCTGCAGTATTAACAACCTGGTCATTGGAGGAACACTTTTTCAACACAAAGAAGTGCACAAGTTAACATGGGAATCACCAAACGGACGAGACAAAAAACCAGATAGATCACATAATGATCAATGGCAGATGGAGACATGCACTACAAGACGTAAAAGTAAGAAGAGGCGCAGATGTGGGAAGTGATCATCACCTAGTAGTAGCAAGACTGAAGGTGAAACTCAGAGCTGGACCAGTTGCAGTCAAACAGAAAAGATATAACATCACGAAACTTAAGGACCCCCTCACCAGAAAAGCATTTGTGGTCGACGTAAAGAGACTATATCTGATTACCAAAAGCCAGGAAAGAACAGAGACCGACGATGTCGACCAGAAATTCAACACCATCTCAACAATATACACAGAAAGCAGCAAGTCATGCTTGGGATTCCAGGAAAGAAAGAGCCAAGACTGGATAACACCAGAAATGCTAAACACCATAGCGAAGAGAAAGGAAATGAAACGAAAGAAAACAGAAGCTAAGTCTCCCAGGTTAAAGGCAATATATAGTGAACAGTACAGTCAGCTGGACAAGGAAGTAAAACGTCAAACCCGTGCTAACAAAAGGACATTTCTGGATGACCTTGCAAGACAGGCAGAAGAGGCAGCACTAAGAAATGAACAAAGCACAGTTTATAAAATAACTAAAGCTATCAGTGGAAAACGAGGTGCAAACAACATAACGTTAGTAAGAGACAAGAAAGGAAATCTCATCACCACAGCACAGGGGCAGGAAACAAGATGGGCAGAGCACTTCAGAGAAACACTGAATAAGGAACCACCAGAGACTCAGCTGAATGTTCCTGAGGCTGAAAGTGACTTAGACGTAAATACAGACATTCCACGAAAAGAAGAAATTATCACAGCTATCAAAGGGCTAAAAAATGGAAAAGCGCCTGGTCACGACAATCTAAATGCTGAGCTATTCAAGACAGACCCAGAACTAGCAGCAGAACTATTAGAACCACTATTTGCACAAGTCTGGGAAACTGAGACAACACCAACAGAGTGGAGTAAAGGAATAATTGTCAAATTGCCCAAGAAGGGCGACCTTGCAGACTGCAACAACTGGAGAGGAATTACCCTCCTCTCAGTTCCCAGCAAAATACTAGGCAGGATAATCATCCAGAGAATTTCAAAAGCAGTTAACCATAAACTGAGGAAAGAACAAGCGGGCTTCAGAAAGAACAGAAGATGCGCAGATCATATATTTGCCCTCAGGAACATTATAGAGCAGTGCTCAGAATGGCAGAGACAGCTGTACATTAACTCTGTTGATTTTGAAAAGGCTTTCGACAGCATACACAGGGACAGCCTATGGAAAATTCTGAGGGCTTATGGAATTCCCAGCCGCATTGTTTCCATTATAAAAAGCCTCTATTCTAACTTTACTTGCAGTGTTGGATTGAGTAATGTAACTTTCGAAGTGAAAACAGGAGTACGACAGGGATGCCCCTTATCAACAACATTATTTTTGACAGTCATAGATTGGGTGATGCGCCAGACAACAGAGGGCAGTCCAAGAGGAATTAGATGGACAACGTTTTCTATGCTGGAAGATTGGAATATACAGATGACATTGCACTACTCGCGCATTCACATCAACACATTCAAGACAAAACCGATAGACTGGATAAGCAGGTTGGCCTGAACATCAATTTGAAGAAGACAGAGGTCATGACACTAAATGTGGGCAATCCTGAGCCAATAACAGTAAGGAACCAGAAGTTAGAACAGACAGACACATTTACTTACCTAGGAAGCATAGTAACACCTGATGGCGGAACAAGCAAGGACATTAACAACAGAATGAATAAAGCGAGAACAGCCTTTGCTGTTCTCAACAACATTTGGAAGTCTTCCCAGTACAGCACAAACACCAAATTAAGACTATATGAGAGCTGTGTACTTTCTGTGCTTCTCTATGGTGCGGAATGTTGGAGAGTAACAGAGAAGGAAATGTCGAAACTGTCCTCCTTCCACACAATCTGCCTAAGGAAAATTCTCCGAATCTTTTGGCCAAAAACCATCAGCAACTAAGAACTACTTATTCGGAGTAACCAGGAGGACATGCACACCATCATAGCTGGCAGACGCTGGAGTTGGGTTGGCCACGTCCTCAGAAGGGACCCTGATACCATCACAAGAACAGCTATGCTATGGACCCCCGAGGGAAAGCGAAAGAGAGGCCGACCAAAACAACTTGGCGGAGAACTGTGGAAGCTGAGATGCAAAGAATGAACCACAGTTGGGGCACTGTACGAAGGATGGCCGCCAACCGAGTAAAGTGGAATCAATTTGTTGTTGCCCTACAAGACGCCACTAGGCGTGATGGCCGCTGACTGCTTTGATGGTTGGTGGTTATGGATCAAAGAAGAAGAATAGAAGAACCTTGCTGTGCAGGATGTCTTCAAGACAATAATATAGAGCATTTATTGTTAAAATGTAAGATATATGAACACATGAGAAACCCAATATTGGATTATTTGCAGGCATCAAATTTACCCATAAATACAGAAGAGGTGTTAGGAATAGACAGGGAACTGCATAATATAGTCAAACAGTATTTAACAAGAACAAAAGTTAATATATAGTAATAGGGAATCTGAAGGTCTGATGCTGTTCTTACAATACATATGACTTTTGACAGGTGAAAGTCAATTAAGTATCTATTAAAGTCAATTATATAACTGGAAATACCAGGTCTTTACCCCACCCCCTTAATATTATTTTTGTTTGATGTTTTTGTTTGGTGTTATTAGTTTTTATCTCATGTTTGTTTGGGTTTTTTTTTTTAAAAACGAACTAGCATAATTGGTAATTACAATTTGCCCTATTTACAATGATTTGACAGGTGTGATGCTACTTTTTCTAACGCCAGTTCATATTATTTGGAATTGAAAACAATATATATCTAATTATAATCCTTCAGAGGTTGAACAAGATATTTTTCATCATTAAATTTTTTAAAAAAATGCAAGAACATATGACTGTTGTAGGCTTCCTGCTAGAAGATCAGCTGAACTGGTAGAGCCACCCTCAGTAAGGAGGGAAAATGGAAGTGACAAATGATGTGTAATACAAGGTATATTTTTTGTTTTTTTTTGTTTTTTGTTTTCTCAGACTGCAAGAAATATGGAAACATGTGGCTCATCACTGAGTGAAGATGTTGAACTGGAACTAGATCATGAAGTGAGTTTATTTCTTCTTCTACAAATATCTTAAAAGCACATACATATCCACCCGTGTGTTACCAGGTCCCGAATGTGGAGCTTTATAACACTGTACCCTACCAGGCATGTTGTAAAAAGTGACTAAGGAGGTTTGGGCATAGGGCTGGTTTCCCCATCCTGTAAAAAAAATTGTTAAACCACAAAAACAGATAGACCTAGAGAATTGTACAATATAGTAAAACAGTATATAACATGAACTAATGTGTAAGGATCAATGATAGTGTGTGGATAAGGGGTAGTCTGATGGGGTGCTCATGTGGAGGATGGCAGATAATTGGTGGATTGGGTGTCATCCTGGACAGCCCTCGGGTTTCTCACCCCTTTTCACCTTGTTAACAGCTTGGCAGTTATTTGAGAATTTACTTCTTTTTTTATTTGTTTTTTATTTTAATTGTTTTTTTTTTTAATTTGTTGGAAAGGGGAGGGCATACATTCATTCGCATAATGTTACAGTTTTTATTTACTCTATTTGGACTGAGTGGAGGGGGGAGAAGATACTGTATTTAGGTATCAGAAATCAGATTTTATTATCTGAATTTATTACACTATGTATCCTAATTATAACCCATCGAGGGTGTAACGGGATACTTTGTCTTGAAAAAAAAAAATTCAACAAACATGGACAGGTGAACTAAGGAGAATCTAACTCAGCCAACCAAGACAGGAGAAGGTCATCTGTCAGGGAGGCACATGACACAACACAGAGAAAGCTGAAAGTGGTCGGTGTTGCTGACTAACCTTCTTTCTTCTAGGAGAAGAGCTTGAGCTAATAGCTCATGACAGGAGGACTTGGCATGTGTTGAAGGCCTATACTCCTTGGGGATCTAAAGGGTAATGAGTGAAATAACATATTCATTGAAGAGATCCATAAACAATCACATTTTTAGTGGAAAGTTAACAGTTTAACTGAGATTGAATTAAGAGAGAATCAGCTTTAACCATCTGTGCCTAACTGGTTTTTTTCTGACTGAGTCAGTACTTTCAAATACATTTTGATGTATCTAGGATAGTTATTGACAGATGTAACCTATTTAATTTGATAGCAGAGATTATGAAGGTTTGTAAAACATTAATCGGTACCCTTTAGCTCCTCAAGGAGCATAAGCCTTCAACAAACACATGCCAAGTCCTCCTGTCACATGCCAAGTCCTCCTGTCACATGCCAAGTCCTCCTGTCACATGCCAACAACTCAAGTTCCTTCCATATCTTCTTCATAATTTTCATTTCTATCTCCAGTTCTCTTCTCCATGTGTTTTTTGTTTTTGTTTACCTCTACCTCTCTACCTTGGGGATTCCAGAACAAGAACCCTTGTCATGCTATCACCAGGTTTCCTTAATGTGTGTCCTATCCATTTCCACCATCTTCTCATATCCTGTTCCACTGGTACTTGTCATAAGTTCCACATTGATGACCTTGTCACACCATTTTAATATTTCTATTCTATGCAAGCATTAATGAAAGTCTGTAAAACATGAAGATCCCAAAATGGATGTAAATAATAAATTGCTTGTGCTTTTTTGTATTGGTAATGAAATCATGTAACCCAACAAGTTACCAATTTTGCCAGAATGTGAAGCATATTTCTGAAACTGTCCAGTGTGGTCTCTTTGTTTAAAAATTCTACTTGACAAAAGGGCAGCCCAGTTTATTTATAAAATTAATATGATAACTTCAGGCAGCGGGTACTACAATGGACTAACATGTGAAGCCCAAGTGCTGCTGACACAATAACAAAAACAGTAAAATTATTTTAATAACATTTCATTCAGTTTGAATTTATTGTTATTCCTATGTAATTCCCTTTTGATCATGCACTTTGTGTATTGTTCTATTTTACTGCCTATTAATTAAAGTTATCAATTTTTATTACAAGGCTACAGGAAATAAGGAACCTTAATGCCTGTTACCGAGTGAAAATGTTGAACTAAATCTTAAGTTGTTAAATGAGTTTGTTTGTTAATTAGTAGTATGTAGCCATGGTTTTGACCTTATTAATTAAAGGTATTGAAGCATTTAAGTATGTGAGTGGTGCTTAACTGATTCACTACGTAATTATTTTCAGCTCTGGACGGAATTATTTTTAAGCCCCAAAAATGTACATATACATAATTTACTTTTACTAACAATGTGTGTCTAATCATGAGTTAAGTATAATATATTATATATCAAATTAAAGTACATTGGATGGAAAATATGAATATATATATTTTTCTAGCTAATTTTATATTATGTTTATGTTATGACAGATAATATGTACATAGAACAAAAGATAACTTGAAATTTTGAACATAAATTTTCCACTTACCTAAGGCTTGTAACATAAATTATTATCACAATACAGTTTCACTTCTCTCTTTGTGAAGGTAATCCATTTAGAAACACAGAAAAAGTAAGAAAGTTGTGGCTGATCACACAGTTTGTTCACTGTTCACATATTAGTAACATATCCTGCGTGTTTTTGGCCATTATAGTGATACGACACAACACGATCAAAAATGAAGATAAATGTGAAAAATTCCCTTCAAATTCAAACAAAGAAAGTTGAAGCTTGTTGAAATTTGTGCAGTTTTGTGTTTACTTCCGTTCGAGATAAATTCTGGTCAGTATAAAATATCAGAGTGGAAAGAAACAACGAAATAAATCAGAGTCTTTTAAAAGATCTTGTGGACACAGCGGTTGGCCATTGCATCTTTTAAAAGATCTTGCATAGGGAATCAGATTAAGTCTCAAGACAACTAGAAATTTGAAGTGACCACTAGCTGGTGACAGTAAAGAGAACAGCTGAAAGAGCTGCTAGGCCTTGGCATCACTGCTCACTGTCGGGTAAGAAACCAAACAACCAAGAAAGAGAGATCAGAGTTAAGACCTAAACGCTGAGATAACCAGAAGCTAAGATCAGGTATCAGGATTTTATTGCAGCAGCAGGGAGAAACATAGAAGAACCATCAAATGACCTGGAAACCCTCTGGTTTAAATTTAAGAACGTCTTAAAAGTAGCCACAGCAAAGGCTGTGGAGAAATCTGAGTTGGAAAGAAGGGAAGGAGAACACCCTAGTGGACGGAAAATTTAAAAATGCAAATTATAGAGCAGAAAAGGGCAAAAAAGCTATACTTGGAAACTAAGAATACAGGTGAAAAAAACCCCCAGATAAACATATGTGAAACTCAGAACATAAGCAAAGGGAACAAGGTGCTAATAGCAAAACATAAATCCTGGGAAGAAGTTGGAGAAAAGTTAAAAAAAACGCACTCAATGTCATGGAAGCCTCCCTTGCTTTGCAGTACTGGTCCAACAGTGGCCAAAACTCAAGAGTATCTAAATGGGTCATCAAAGGTGTCTACCTTCGCACAAGATTACTCTTGGCAGAGTTGTAGATAGAAGGATAATGATGCTTCTGTCTTAAGGGATTGTTCATAAGATATTTCCGATGTCAAGAACAGTGCTGCATTGGCCGGGCAATTGTTAACTTTATATCGGTCCTCTGCCTTTTATGAAGAATTAAGCAATTGTTTAGCCCGTTCAAGCCCACAGCTGGTGTAAATACAGCAAAATCCCTCTTATAAGTATTAGCTCTCTAAATGTAAATATATGTCTTGATATATATATACGGTATATATTAAAATCTTGCTTATAGGTATGCTTTCATACTGGTAATAACTGAATAAACAATGAGTGTTTAGTTTTAAAATAACGTGTAATACATTTAATAATCAATTAGTTTTAACAAGTTAAAATAGTGATGAAATGATGGTGAATTTTAGATGAAAATAAACTTTCTCATCATTTGAGACTTTGTTTGAGGATTTAACTTTAATTTTAATGGCCATTTGCTGGTGCCTTTTTACAAGCACTTAGCTGGCAAAAATGAGTCCTGCAGCCTTGGTTTTGTCAGTTCTTTTGTGATGATGACACTTCACAGTCTGATAGCTTTGTTTCTCAAACGGTCTGATAGCTTAGTACCACGATCTTTTAGACAAAATAAAAACAAATTCCTCTGCTAAGTACATTTGTGGGCTGCAAATTAACAGGTGCATTGTCTCGCTGTCCACCCACCAATATTAATCTCTATGAATAATTATTCTTGAGTATACACAGCGTAACTCAGGAAGGTTGATTAGAAATCACCCATATTCTTCTGGTTATTAAACTGGGAAAATATGTGCTTGGACAGTGTGAACAATGATTTGTGCCTGAACTAACATTAACAAGTTATATATATTTCACAAAATGATATGGTACACTTGAGGCACATGTGATGTAATCATCACTCATCACTGCTCCAGCCAGAGACTGGGGTCACCTCTGCTGTTGGTTTTCTGTATGACTAACAAGAAACAATTGGCAGCGCTTGCTGTAGTGGTTTATGAATATACTATTTTCATATGTTGAGGTTGCCAGCCTCATATATAACCACTTAGCAAGAACAACATATCAAATTCATATTTGTAAAATAAATTTTTACACTTACCCCAATGTAACTTTTGGGAACACAATCTCCTCGCACAGTTTAGAATGGACACAGCACTTTATTAAATGCTTCGAATCACTTGGTCTGGGAAATGTTAGCAGCCCTCTTATGATGAGTGTTCTGCGAATCACTTGGCCTGGGAAACTTTAGTAATCCTCTTATGATGGGTGTTCTGCGAATCATTTGGTCTAGGAAATGTTAGTAGTCCTCTTATGATGGGTGTTCTGCGAATCACTTGGCCTGGGAAACTTTAATAATCCTCTTATGACGGGTGTTCTGATTCCTTAGGTATCCAGACTTTGTATTTAACATGCGGGTTTACTTTTAAGTTTCAGAGTTGCCCAAAATACTGTCCTGGCCCCTTAAGTTTCCAGCCTTTGTATTTATAAATGTGGGTTTACTTTTAAGTTTTAAAGTTGCCCAAACACTTCCGATCTGTCATTTATAATTTTGGAATCCTTAGTCCAATCCTTCTTTCTCTGGCTTTGTTGAATTGCTGGCTTGACATGGTGATGCAATCTGATCTGTGACTCCTATTTCGTTCAGTTCTCACTTCAAATCCCAGATTGTACTTCCGACGAATTTTTTCAGTGAAAGTCAATGTATATTCCTGCTCTCAAATCAAACCAGTGGTAAGCTCTTTAGCACTATCTGGATTGGGGTGTTTAAATTCATAATCTCCCCCGCATGTTTTAAACTAAATTTTGAAGTTCCATCATGTGACCTCTTTCTAATAATGCTGTAATATTTCTGCAACTCACAAAAAAATCTGTGAACTTCTTTAATGACCAGATGCTACCTTCCAATATTGTCTCCCCCAGACAAATTATCGGCAATATTGATACTGAGAGGGCTCAGATGAAACAATTATCTAATTATCACCAGTGTTTTTACCTGTCCCTCAGGCGACTTCCTTAGATAGCAGTCTGGCTTTCTGTGCGTGTTCATGCGATATCAAGTTGCACAAACATCTGACGTCTCTTTCAAAGGTGGCCAGACTGACTTACATGATAATCGTATTACTGCTGACCTGGTCGATTAACCGGATAATACTACGTTCACTTATCTGAAACGTAAACAGTCTGGGAGTGGTCACCACAAAAATAAGGAAGATGCATTTAAATGCCAAATAATATGACTATGAGGGAGAGAAAAATGAAGAAAAGAAGTGATACTGCCGGAGTGGATGAAAGTTATAAAAGTGCACGACTGATTTCATCACACTCATGAAAACTAGAAGCTGTTTTACAAGACACTAAAGGGTATGAGGAAGAAAAAGCAGTGTCCTCTGAAATTTGTAAAAGACAAGCAAGGTGCTTTGCATACTGTCCCTGTTGAAATAATGGAACATTGGAAAGAATACTAGAACTCCTTGGGGGTGAGGAAGAACAAGTCTCAGAAATGGCAAACACTATCACAGAAGAAGAAACCAGCAGCAGAGATGGCATCAGGATGGAAGAACTGAAGGCAGCACAAGGGAAAATTAAGGTAGACAAAGCAGATGATGGTATAACACCAGAAATGGTTCAGTACATGGGAACGGTAGGTGAGCTATTACTCTTAAGTGTTCTTCACACAGCTAATGCCACTAGATCATACCAAATTTTAAAAGGGTAAAAACCAGCAGTGTGAGAACCATAGACGCATATCCCTGCTTAGTGTCCCTGGAAAAATTTATTCTAGAATCCTGGAGCAGAGACTCAGATGTCTGGCTGAGTCACAGATGGATGAGGCCCAGTGTGGCTTCTGAGCAAACTGAAGTGCTCAGGACCTTATCTTCACACTCATGGGCTGAATATAAAGGAGTGATGCATCTCTTTTCTTGGACCTAGAGAAGGCATTGGCAAGGTTCCCCGGTGGAAGCTTTGGGACCGCTTGGAAAGGAAGAACATTCCAGTAACTCATGTTATACAGATCTTCTACAAGACTTGTAGAAATTATGTAAGAACATCATATGAAAAATCTGAAGAGTTCAGGTCCCCTCTGGAGTAAGACAGGATGATATTCTGTCACCCTATCTTTTCATACTTCTGATGGGTGATGTCATCTTGTAAGGAAAGGACAAACAAGTATTCAATAGGATACTAGAAGGTGAGACCAATCTATTTCAGAGATGGCATTGCCAATGATTGGCATTTATTGCTGAATCAGAAGCACACCTCTAATCCAACCTACAAGTCTGGAAGGAAGAGCTAGAGAAGAGAGGGAAGGTCATCAGTAGCTCCTAGATTAAAACCATGGATAAAATACATTAGATCAAGGTGGTTGAACAAGCTCTGGAGCAGGTCAACCAGTTTAAACACCTCGGTGCTGTAATAGACTTGAGGGGAGCAATCAAAGAAGAGTTGGCTACCCAAAGAGCAGCCACTGGTAGACTTTACAATGCATGAAACCAAGGATTCTTCAACAAAAGAGAAATTGGCAAGAAGACTAAGATGGCTGTATACTGCTCCACCTATGCCCCAGTCTTGACCTATAAATGTGAGTCGTGGGCAGTGACTACCACCCACAAGAGACAGCTTCAGACCTCAGAAATGGAGTATTTGAGGAAGGTGGTCCAAATGAAAAGAAGGGACCAGAACCAGATGATACAAATAGCCTAAAAACCCAGCCCCTGCAGACCTGAGTCCCATTTGTGATGGTTTGGCCATGTCTGCAGAGTGGGAGAAGACCAGCTAGCATGACAAACATGGAAAACAAAGGGCCTATGATCCAGACCTCCAGGATGACTCAGCGTTCAAAGGGGGGACAACATCAGACAATCTCTGATGGACCAAGAACTGAGCTGGAACCAGGCCAAAGGGAAGACAGCCAATAAGATAGCATGGTGCTCTCATTGGCAAATGTCTACACCCCAAGGAAGAAGAAGAACAACTAAGTAAGTAAAGCATTCATTGCCTTTTCACAGATGATGAAGCCACTACTATAGTCTTCATTGTGAAAATTGTCAAAAACAACTGAAGATACCCCTGTGGGTAAGAGGCAGAATAAGAAAAATGCATCTGTCATGGATAGTGCAGAAAGTGAAGCTATTGCTAGAGCTTGATCATGGTATTTCTGTGCAGCATCTTACTGAGGAATATGGTATTGGAACTACCACAGTAAATGACAGTCATGATCAAAAACTATTGACAAATCTGAATAAATTGCATAGAGTAGACATTTGTTGCCACTTATTATTCACAAGAAAACTAAGTACTAAAAACAGTGTAATGGTTGTCGGTTTTATTGTTATTGTTGATCAGAATCGACGTCATTGCACTCTGGGCAAACCCACAGGTGCTCAGTCTCCCTCAGCAGATGTTGAACAGTATGAATGCTAATTAGCGGTTTTAGCATTATAATGTAGGCCTAGACTTAGTATGCAGAGAGAGAAAAAAAATTATCGTAACTCTATTTCATACTTTAAAAATATCACAAGCCTGTAATGTAGCTAATAAGCGCATTAAAATCTAGTCTATGTTACATTGTAATAGATTTTCAAACATGTGTACTGTGCTACCTGTATATTATCAAAAATTAAAAGAAGACAAATCCAACCAAAAATACAAACAAATAAATCAACTAAAATGCAAAGTTAGACAGTGATTTCAAAACAAGGACACTAAAATCAAGAGTAGCTTTTATTACATTAGGAATATATGGAAATCAAAAACAATTAAATCCAACATGAAAATCAGATTCTTCAACTCAATTGTCCAGTCAGTCCTATTGTATGGCTCTGAAACATGGAGAACAACAAAAACAACAACCATGACATTACCAGCTTCATAAATGGGTGCTTGCATAGAATAGAGGGATTAAAATAAATGATCACTAATGTAGTACTGATGACAAGAACCAGACAGGTGCCAGTGAAGCAAGGGATGAGAAGAAGATGCTGGGAATCAGTAGGACACACACTGAGGAAACCTGATTGCCTTACAAGGCAGTCTGTTCTGGAATCCTCAGGGTAAAACAATTGGAGGGAGACCATTAAAAAAAAAACTATGTGAAAGAGAGAAATGACAGGGATACAGACTACATGACAAGACCTAAAATAGATGGCACAGATCAAGAGAACTGGGCATGAATGTCTGGAAGTCCTATCCTCCTTGGTGAGCTAAATGGTTGATGGGTGAAGGAATCAGTGTACACTACCACTTATGGCTATTATCACATTTTCAAAGCCCCTTTACATATAATAATTATGGGCTGGGATTGATTTTAAAAATCTTAATCAATCAAATTTCTATAATCAAAGATTAATTGATCAATTTCAAATAATTTGATAAATTATTTAAAAAATAACATTTTTGTATAAGCTATCGAATTTCTATAATCAAAGATTAATTGATCAATTTCAAATAATGTGATTAATTATAAAAAAATTTAAAAAATAACATTAAAAAAAATATCACTGAGGCCTTTATTTATTTTCTTGTTATACAGTACAGCGACATCGTCCTGAAAATGTAATGTAATTACTGAAAAGTTACAACCAAACAGTTTATTATTTGGTTATGTTTTAAGGACTATCTTCATTGCACACCAACAGCTCCATCAGTGCTCCGATTTCTTCCTTTAGATTATTCAAGGAAGATTTCAGCACAGTGCACAAACTCGGTAGCACCAGCGAAAATCCCAATATTTGCATATAGGAACAGCACATTCAATAAATATACTACTGGACAAAAGTTAAGGGCCACCGTTCAGTTTAGACAAGGTTTATATAATTGATTGGCAAACTGTAAAGACAAGTGAAAATGTTATTAAAACTGAGCTCAGAGAAATGTGTATACATTTCTGTGTGCACTAGGTTAATTTTGTTTAAATGTAAAAAAACTGGGTCACTTTAACCCGCACGTGAAAATTGCCATTGTTGCTGCAAAAACTCGTGGTTTTTGCAACACGCCCCACTAGTTCAAAAGGTGAAAAAGTGAGTTGAATTTGAATGCACATGGAAAATGATCATCGGTAAAGAGTGTTCACCGTTGGTATGCAATAAATCAGTATGACAAGTGGTCGAAATGATCACTGCATTAGCCAAGCCACCAAGGAGAAGTCTCAGCACTGTAGACCGTGGTCGAGCCATGGCATGGATTCAGGATGGTCAATCTGTTCGTCATGTTGCAAGACGTTTAGCAGTGTCCCACTCTACCATTCAGAGACTTCTTGAGAGATTTCAAGCTACAGGACATTTGGAAAATCGACCCTGCTCAGGAAGAATTATATAAACCTTGTCTAAACTGAATGGCGGCCCTTAACTTTTGTCCAGTAGTATATTTTTGTGGTGGGTAGGTTTTAAATTTTGCCATGGCTGCGGCCTCAATGGCCTACTCTTTATGATTTCCAACTGCCGTAGGATTTTTAACATGTGCAACTTGTACACAGGATCTCCTATTTTTGTGCCCTAATCTGAGAAGGCTAGGCATCCAATCTTACTACCAAGGAGAACAAGGGGGAGTATGATATTATCTGGACCACTGGTTCTGAAAAAAATTTCTATAAATTATATTCTCTCTACTGGGAATTGAACCTGGTACCTTTAGACTTTAGGGAGCCGTGGTAGCATAGTGGTTAGTGCACTGGCTTCCTAGCTCAGTGGTCTATGGTTCGATCCCCAGATGAGGTGGGATATTTTTAGGCTGCAAAACTGGGTACCAGAGCAACTCTGGGAAGGTTAAGGCGGCCGGCGTGATGCTGACCACATCACCCCTAGTGTGCCGATGGTCAAGAAAATATGGGTCTAACACCATATTCCCAATATGCCTCAATGGGCGTGTAACGGGATCCTTTACCTTTTTTACCTTTAGACTTTGAGGCGGACACCATACCTCTTAATGTATTATTGTTGACCATAATTGCCAAATTCCATATCAGAAACCTCTAACGTAGCAAATGCTGTCTCATTCAAGCAAAAAGCATGAACACTGCTAAAAAAATGTAAAAGTCGATTAATATTTGTTTTATCAATTAATCAATTAAATTTTTTGACTGGTTAACCGATTAATTAATTATTAATGATCACAGCTCTAATAATATTGCTTATAATCAGTTTAATTAAGCACTCATACAAAAAAATCTTAAAACTTTTTTCTTGTAACTTTAAAGAGGGAAAGTAAATATAATTTTTACTGCTAAATATTGCCAGAATGTGGTTAAACCAGGGGTCTCCAAACTCCTTCATGCAATCCTTTTGATCTTTAACTGATCCACAACAAAAAACAATAAATAAAATAAGGAAGTGATTAGAAACACAATAAAATATCATTATTGTGTTATCGAACTGGTTAAATTTATTAATGGGAAGGGAGCGGATGATGAGCATTAACAAGGGCCTTGATTTTTGGTTGGAGATTGGTGAGTTTTAGTCGTAAGAGATTGGTGAGTTTTAGTCGTAAGTCTCCTTGCTTGTCCAGGTTCAGTCTATTCCTTTGCTTTGATAAAGCTACACTTGTGTGGCTAAATCAAGCTTAAACTGTGTACGAATTAAAACAGAAATGGCTGAACTGCTGCACAAAACTTGGGGTATGTTGTAGTAGTATATGCATTCGTTCAATAGACACTCTGGCTTTTATTTGTGCCCGTTGATTTAGCTTCAAGATCCATGCACATTTGAATGAGTTCATCATGTAGATGAAATTCAGTTACTATATTTTCTGTTTCTACATTAAACAGCTTAACAATTCAGTCAGCAGGTGCATGCATTTTCTCCAGGTTCTCCAAACGTACTTATAAGTCTTCCTTTAATTGTTCAAGCTAATGTATGGCAAGATATGAAACAAACATTTAACTGTCCACAAGAATGTTTCCAGATGTACAATTTGGCCACAGCAAGCATTTATTATTGTTATATAATTGTCAACTTTTGATCCCAAAAGATTAATTGGCTCCCTTGGGCTTATCAATCCCCGGATGTCGTTATTGATCCTTTGGGATTGATATCGACCACTTTGGGGGTCCCTGGTGTAAACAAAGAAGTTACTGAGTATTGAACAAACGTACTCACATCACGGCTGTTTGTACCTTATACCAGAGTGCTCTTTTAGTTCGGTGACCGGAATTCTGACAACAGGTAATAAATCTTCCTGCGCACCGTTAACGCCTGCCGCTAGTTTTGGTGGGGAAAATCAGCTGATGTGTGTTTAAAATCGGTAATTATATAAATCATTACACACTCGTTCTGGATAAATACAGCGCTAAAATTCTTTTGTGTACTATAACTTTGTTCTGTGCTCTACTTTTTATTGTATTTTTATTTGTTTGAAATTATATTTGACGGAGTTACAGACTTTTGAAAACAACGTCATCATTTGAGGAAATTCATAACAGAAGTAATCTATTTATTAATGTAATATCTGAAAATTGGGCCATTCTTATGAGTTTATAATTATATAGACTTCTCGAAGGGAAGCTAAAGATTATTTCCACATACTTTTTTTTATTGGTTTCACATCTTGAGAATGTGTGGTAGTCAGTTTTGGGAGTTTGGCATTACAAAAACAAGCATATTGTCACCAGATTTTATAACATTTAAATCACTGTAAACGCATTCCTGATACTCACAAATCTTAAATAAGGTTGTAAAAAATAACTTTTTGTAAAGTACTATCTGTTTTTGCATTTTCATTCATTTATAACAATATTTAGCTACGTATATAGGCGTCAGAAAACATGTAAAGCTATAGATTATTTCCACATACTTTGATCTATCTTTCAAGTCTTGTTAATCTTGTATTTATAATATGAATGTCTTTTTTTATTGTGTGCGAGACAAGGACTGTTCCATTAGTGTTCTTTGGAAGACAATCAAAACAAGGAAATAAAGACATCCAGAGAGCATACAACTTGCAAACCAAGAAGTTTGGCCATGTTGATAAGAGATTACAATAGATATATGAAATATGGGAAAGGGAATGAAAGGCAAGTGGCAGGTTACGATAATTATTTACACAAACCAATGTTAGAGATTGAAATTGAATATGTAGCTCCTCCTTATTCATATTTTATTAGGCATTGTTTTGAAACACCACAGACTTCTAGAACAGGTACCCGATACAATAGACGCCAAGACATTTTAGAATCCACAAGAGATACACGCAAACATTAGTACTATTAAGAACTTGAAGAGATCTGGTAGAAACTGGAAACAGACAGAAGAATTTGAAGCTAAAATTGAATTTTTTCAGGCAGGTATTGAACTTTGTGAGGATAAAGAGGAGACAGATAGTTTTAAAGTTAAACTTAAAAATGCACAAGATGCGCTGGCCAAACTTCAGTTTCAAGGTCTAGGTGTGCTAGGTCTGGTCCAGTTTGCTCACACTTGGACAAGGTACTAGCCAAACACAAAATCATACCACAGGCTTATCATAGCAGAGCATTCATATGGAATCACTGCCACAGATATCTCACACACAAAGTTTATAAAGATTTTAAAAGAGTAATCATTACACAAACACTGAAAATTACAAACAAGATATAACTGACATAGCTTTTATTGCCAGAGAACAATTCAACTCACTGAATGAAGCAGAAAGTACACAACAAAATATCACACAGTAAACCTATTAGTAAAGAATCAATATCATCAATAACAGCATTAATAATAATAATAATAATAAATTCTTTAAGCGCCAAACACGGCGCATAAGGCAGAAACCAGTGCTCTCCAGGTTGTTCGTTGTGACGCCACTCCTCTTAGCTCTTGCACATTATTTAGGCCCAACGTTCTTCCTTCTCTTATTATTGTTCTTCTGAGTGTTTCTTTTGGTCTTCCTTTTTTCCGCTTACCCTCAGGAACCCAAGTGAGCGCCTGTAGTGGTATTCTGTTGTTTTGCATTCGTAGGACATGACCGATATATGACCATCGTCTTTTCCTTATATAGTCGGAGACATATTTCTGCCTAGAGTCTTCTCTTATTTGTCGATTAGTCTTGAATTCTTTCCAACTGATGTTCATGAGTTTTCTAAGACATTTGTTCTCGAATGTATTCAGCTTGTTCTCCAATGATTTTGTTATTTTCCAACTCTCACAGCCGTATGTTAACACTGAGATAACATTTGAATTAAACAGACGAAGCTTGGTATGTATATTCAATGATCGTAATTTCCAAATGTTAGATAATCTATTGAAGGCGCTAGCTGCCAAAGCAATTCTAGTATGGATTTCTCTTGTTGTGTCACCATCC
Source organism: Oreohelix idahoensis (assembly GCA_024509875.1). Classification (NCBI taxonomy): domain Eukaryota; kingdom Metazoa; phylum Mollusca; class Gastropoda; order Stylommatophora; family Oreohelicidae; genus Oreohelix; species Oreohelix idahoensis. The sequence continues at coordinate 135,067 of JAMPIV010019420.1, read as the reverse complement.
TGAGTCATTTTACTGCCTAAATAATTGAAACTTTCAACTTTCTGTAGTTTTTCCCCGTTCAAGATGATATCAAAGGTCTCGTTAGAAAAGTTCATAGCTTTAGTTTTAGAGGCATTTATTTGGAGACCAATTTTAACCGAGAGATGACACAAATTATTTATTGCTTCTTGGGATTGTCTTGGTGTTGAACTTAAGAATGCTACATCATCTGCGAAATCCAGGTCCCCCAGGAATTTTCCATTTGTCCATTTTATACCCAATTGTTCATTGTGGGTATAGTTTCTCATAACCCAATCAATAGCTATTCCAAAAAGTAGTGGTGACATAATACAGCCTTGTTTCACCCCTGCATTAATAGAGACATATATGTCGTTGTTCAGTAAGACAATTCCTAAACAGCACATATTAGATAAACATTGCGCAGACTGGATCAGAACTCATGGCTTTGGAATGGGCATGCATGGAGTGCAAGGAGAAGAATTTGTACATTCCACTATTTCCAAAATTGAAAGACGAGCCACGGTATTAAAAATACAACTTCACAATTAAAATTTATAATGGAAACTCATTTGTTACAAATTTCTCCATCTGTGAATGTACAGATTCCTCCTATCAAAAAAAAAAGGAAGTTTGAATGATAATCGAGCGAAATTTTGGGGCTAGAGCAAATTATGGCAGTTGTTGCGTGAGAGTGACTGAATAAACAGAGTGTGCAAATCATTTAATAGGTGTATGTTTTATTTATTAAATTGAACATTTCATTTTACTCATGACCATACTCATTTTACATGACCATCGTGGTGTATGATTGAGAGATAATTGTTAGCTCTCATGTTTTGGGGACAATTGGGTGTGTTATTTTAAGGTAATAAATGTGGACTTGCAATTTAACATTTCAATAATTCATGTTTGACGCATGAATCCAAAACAAAACTATGATATCCATATTCTGCAGGTTTTCTGCTTTTGATTTTTGTAATTTTTTTGCAAAATTATTGGGATCGTTTTAGTTTAATTGCATAAGAAAGAAACCATAACAAAATTAAAAAAAAAACTTAAATTTTATACTATTTCAGACTATTATATCTTCTGTTCTAATTGTGATAAAATGTTTGTTCTTGTTCTAAAATTTACTCTAACACTTCTAGTCTAGCTTAACGCAAAATTAAAGCTGGTATTTATAATAATAAAGTTGCCTAAAAGCATTAATTAACCCCTATCAAAAGTAAACACCGCCACATTTTTTTCCCGTTAGGAAGATGACCCCGTGACCTCTGTCATGATAGCTATAAATAGCACGGTCAGGAAAAACTAAAGTGTCGCTCATAAACTGCCATGACATATGCATAATATTTAATATGTAATTATGACCATGTTGTCCATGGGCAACATAATCTAATTGTTCAAAATCTGTTCAGAGACACACAGTCAAAGAGGAAGTAAATGACACTGGAGAAGGTCATATGCTCCCTGCCATGAAGAACAGAAGAACTGGTTCCACTTCCCTTCTTTCTCCAGATGTGGACAGTTTTATTTGTAAGTGTGTGCTACATTTGAATCAAGTTCATATTCACATTTGGTTTAAAAACTTGAATTGCTTGCCTCTTTAGTGTATTTACAAAACACTGAATCCTCACTAATTTGCTGTGTGTCCTCTTTATTCCAAGATCTTGAGACTGTGCACATGATATTTCTCCATTATTCTTTATGCTTTATGTCGGCAGTTATTTCCTCCCATGTCTTTCATCAAATTTTCTGTATCCTTCTTCCAGTGTAGTTGGCAGTGAACTTTGCCTGTATTAATGTTACTTTCTTATAATTTTTTTTCTTTTCTGGTTTCATTGCTTTCAATGTTATGCATAACATTTTCATCTTAAACGACATTTTAGTTACTGCAAATATTTTTTTTTGTTATCCAACATTATTGGTTGTACACAAAATTGCTTAGTTTTCCTCCTTACTTCTATTGTAGATATATTTTTTTCTCAGTATGCTTTTTATTTATTTATTTTTTAATCTGCTTTTGTTTGTGCAGTTCAGTTTTATATTTGTGTTAAACATCTGCACAGTTTGGTTTTGTATTTATGTTATGTCTTATATTTCAGGCTGTAAGACTGCCAAGTTATCCTTAATTTCTTACAAGTTTTATTGTTGTTCTATTGTCCTTTGATATTATATTTTGACATATTAGTTATGCTATTGTCACTGTTTTTTTTTTTTTTAATATTTAATTCAATCCTGACTTTATCACCACTTGATGAATACATAACAAATCCTAGCCTCTGTTTTGATCTATTGCATGTGTGCTGACACGGTTGTACACTTCTAACAGTAAAATCAATGAATATATTGTTGTTTGACAATATAGCGAGTATTACATTTTTTGACAAGATAGTCAATATGAATAGTTTGATCTCCTGTAATGATAGCCCATATCTCTGTTTAGATTGTGAAGAATGCAAGCTGAAATATGAAGGAGACTGTCCTGTGCATAGACCACTGGTCTATATTGATGATGCTGAGGTAATATGTTTGTTATTGTCTTGTGTTGTTCTGTGGGGTCTGAGAGGAGCTGAAGAGAGAATAGGACTACTGCTGTCTCAGTAAAAGGTGACTAATATGAGGTTCTGCTTGGGGCTGTCACGCTCATGAGGTAAAAACAATTGTGACATTTTTGCACATCTTGACACTTTACTTGACAAAGGACTGGCCTATATTATGACCACAGGGTCTTCATCTGGAGAAAAGTGGGAGAGAGCACTGATCTAAATGCATAAAATATTTATTTATAATGAAATGATGGTACAAGCTGTAAATGCATCATCATAGTTTTAGTGTTTTGTGTATGTAGATTAGGTCTCTATGTTTGCTGCTGTTTTTGTTTCCTGTCCCTGATGACCTATGGTCATAATGCTGACAGTTTCTTTGTTCTTTGTCTTAGTAAGACAGGCACTAACTAGTTTTAGTTTCTTTGAGGTGTTTGCCTTCTTGTGGTGAGACATATTTAGTTTCAGACTAGATTTAAGTCCTTCAGTTATATCAGAATGCGGTTACCATTCAAAAATAAATGAACTATGTCAGCTGAAATATAGTGTTAATAAAAACTAAGTGCTGGAAAGAACTATTAGCTTTTACCAGTTAGCATTATGAAGCTGTAGAAAGGGCTACTCATGAAAAGGACTGCTAACTCATGCAGCATTAATAAATACTACGTCCTGAAATGGACTACTAGCTTCCCATTTAACATGATGAAACCTTGAAAAATATTTCTTCTGAAAGGGACTGCTAACTACGCCAATGCTGCCCTGAATGTGAATACAAAATGTAACCATACACCACATATTTTTGTTTACCCCCACAGTTTATCTGTTTCTGCGTATCTGTATTTTTCTCATAGGTTGTTGAAATGACCAATAACTATGCAGTGAGAGCACTTATATTGTCATGCTGGCAAGTGAAGTTGTTTATTAGAAGAGAACTATATAGATTATATATGACTACTTTTTTTCTTCTTTTATCATTATGTCAACACCAAGTATTTGCGCCTGATTAATTGGTGCATGCAGATACTTCACAGTTTGGAGTGAATTATTTGTGAGAATCATTACACCTGGTGTGTGATCTTCACTGTCAAGTCAAAAGGTCATTGAGACTATTGTTAATTGTTAAAATGTGTCCTTCTGTGCACTATTTCAGTTAGTCCTTTTACAGACATGATATCTTAGGGATAAGTTTTTGTTGAGGACTATTTCTTCATTCTGCTGTAATATGCTTAGTTTTATTTGTTTTTGGTCAGTCTATTTTGTCCTTTGCTAAGTGTGGGAAATCATAGAATGAGCACCATTCTGCTTTCTTCTTGTTCAAGAGGGGATTTGCAGTTTTATTAGGCTTGCAACATCTGATTTCAACTGGTTTTTTTGTCACATTTGATTTCCTTAGCCCTTGGTTGTTTCTAGTCTGCTTCAGGGGCAGCAAGTTTGTGTCTCGTTGTCTTGTCCCTACACTTTGTCCTGCCAGGCTTGGGAGATCATGTTGGTAGCTGTGTATCTGCTAGCATAGCTCTTGAATTTATGGGGACACAAGCTCTCTCACTGTGTCAGTGGAGGCACTTAGGAGAGAGTTGTTGTAGTGACCATCAGACTACTTGCTTCATTTTCAAAGATTTACTTTCTTTTCATTGAAAATCTTTAATACTGTATTCCAGGTAGATGGTAATATGGATAGAAAATTACCAGGAAGGGAGACAGTAAAACAACCTGGTTTATTTGGAAACTATGAAGGTAAATATGTGAGATAGGTTGGTGTTTTGAAGGACTGTAATGTGAAATACTAAGATGTAAATTTTAACATGATCTGAGACTCCTAACATTGCTAGGCATTCTTATTTGTTGCTAGCCCTTTGACAAAGGGGCTTATACATATTCAACACTGTATTGTAAATTTGTCCACACACACAAAAATCAAGTTAAGCATAGGTTTTTAGAGAAAAAAGTTTTGTTTTACATTATCACATGTTTTTTGAGTTCATTTAAATGCTAAGAAATAAGTGATCATACCTATCACCCTTTCTTTCAAGGAAAGAAAAAAACTTGGCTTATAGAGTACACAGTATCCTATCAAGGACGATGTTTCGTCAATAATTCTGGTTTGACAGATCAGCCTTGACCTTCTCCTTGAGCATTGGGATATTGTCATTTTATTATGCATGCAGCAGCTCTGGTTGTAAAATGAAAATGAACAAGATGACAAAAAACTGGTTTTTTTAAATGACAGGAGAGGCTATAACTACAACACACACACCCATACACCCACTTGGTTTTCATTCATTCTTAGTGTATCAACACATTATTGTCATTCATAACTACAGTTTATCAACACATGATTGTCATTCATTCTCACATTGTATTAAAATGTTAACTTTTGTTTCAGTACTCAGTAGCATACATACAGGAGAGAAGCCTTATAAGTGTGATGTTAGCTGCATGTTTTTGTGAAAGTTTACTGCATTTATATGTTAACTTGGGGAAGGAACCTGTCCTACCAGGCACGTCAACCGGGAGATGGATGGTTGAGTGGCCTCTAGATAGAGAGGTTAGCTGTGAATACTGAATAATCAACCGTGAACCAAAACAGGTAGTTGTCACTGAGGGCAAGGTGGGACAGTTGCGAGGGACAGCTGTCTGTATCAAATCACATCTGAAGCTTTATGATGAGACAACCAGCGAGATGGAGGTGCTTTAACCTCTTCCCTCCCCACTGCCTTGTGGGTTTGACTTTTTAGTCAAAGGCTAGCAGAGACAACCGTACACAAAATGACAGAAAGCAATGGGAAACTACCATCATATTATCCCTTGTACAATTATGAATCAAAACAACTTCATCAAAATGTTAGAAAGCATCAACATTGATGGTAAAGACTTGAGGATAAAAAAGAACATGTACTGGCAACAAACATCAGCTGTAAGAATTAGCAGCCAAATAGAAACGTTCCACCAAGTAGAAAAGAGTGTCAGGCAGGGATGTGTGCTGTCACTGGATCTGTTCAATCTACACAGTGAAAACATAATGAGATCTCTTTAGAACATGCCAGGAATATCATTCGGCGGACATAATATAAACAACTTGAGACATACAGATGATACAGTCTTAATAGCAAAAAGTGAAAAGGAGCTGCAGGAAATGGTTGATACAATAGTGATAGAAAGTGAAAATAAAGGCCTTAGCCTTAATAGCAAAAAGACAGAAGTAATGGTCGTCTCAAAGAAAAGGGCTTCCCCAGAATGCAATATCAAAGTAAATGGAACCATTTTAAAACAAGTCAATAAATTCAAATACCTGGGCACATTAATAACAACGGATGAAAGATGCATCTCAGAAGTGAAAAGCAGAATAGCTTAGGCAAAAGCAGCATTCTATAAAATAAGGAGTATTTTATGCAACAATTCTTTGTCAGTGGAAGTATGAAAGACAGTTTTTCATTGTTATATAGAACCAATCCTGACATATGGGAGTAAATCATGGACAGTTAGTAAACAAATAGGGAAGGCACTAGAGGCAACAAAGATGTGGTTTTATAGAAGAATGTTAAAAATACCATGGACAGCCAACAAGAATAATGAGGATGTCCTGAAAGAGGCCAATGCACAAAGGAAACTTATTTCACAAGTTAGACAGAAGGAATAAACTTTTTTTGGGTATATAATGAGAAGAAGAAAACTGGAATATATTGTAACAACAGGTAAGATTGAAGGAAAAGGAAATAGTGGAAGACAAAGAGAGCAAATACTGGACAGTTTGACATCGTGGCATGGAAAGAAGTCAACAGCAGAACTGATAAATTGTACTGGAGACAGGAAGTTGTAGAGAGACATGATCTCCTATGCCACCAGGCATGGTACTTGAAGAAGAAGAAGAAGATATGTAAACATTAGATGCATATTTTATGAATATTCATTGTGTAATTTATGCTGGATGCTGGTCATCAGACGGTTAGTTCTTTATTAGCATTAATTTGTTCTGTTGCTAGTGCAAGTGAGAAAAAGAGATCTTCAATGCTATGTAGAGCCAAATCGGACATGGAAGTGAGTCATGGACAATACCCTGAATGTCTATAAAGAGCAATGAAAATGTCCTGAAAGAAACCAGTGTGCAAATGAATCTTATTACTTATATTCATCATTTCCCATTTCACTTCCTATGTAGCATGGTATGACCACTGCAGTAAGCTTTCATCTACTCTTGCAGCATAAATGGGAAAATTCTGAAACAATTCAAGAGTTTATCATACCTTGGTCACACAATAACAGAAGATGGCAGATGTGAAACAGAAATCAAGAAGAGAATAGGAATGGCCAAAGCTACATTCAACAACATGAGACAAATACTGATATCTGAACAGTTAACTCACAAATTAAAACTGAGAATCATAAAATGTTATATATATTCTGCACTACTGTATGGTGTAGAAACATGGACAATGAATAGGCAATTGGAAGAAAGAATTGAGGCTCTGGAGATGTGGATATATAGAAGAATGGGGCGCATCTCATGGAAGGAGAAGAAAACAAATAAGAAGGTCCTAGAAAATCTAGGTATGAAAAGAGAACTAAAGAAGGAGATCAAAATTAGGGAGCTAAAATATTTTGGCTGCATAAAAAGGCATAACACCTTGCAGAAGACCATAATAGAAGGGAGAGGTGAAGGCAAACATGCAAGGGAAAGACAGCGCTATAAGTGGGAGGATAACATAAAGAGATGGACAGGAAAGAGTCTATCAGAGTGCACCACCAAGACAAGAGACAGAAGATGTAGGAGATCCATTACAGTCAACCTTCGTCGTGGAGATGGCACCTGATGATGATGATTGCTTGAGTTAGGGAAGGCAAAGTCAGCAAAGAAGGGAACTGGTCACCTACCTCATAAAGCTGGGCCTAACACCTCACCCCCCCCATCCCCCCATGGAGGGATATCTGGAGTCATCCTTATATGACCACCAGTTAGGCACAATGCTATAGTATTAGGTTATGGATGTGAACCTCTGTCTTTGAGACTAATTACACCCTCATTAACTCTTAAAATCATCCACACAGTTCCAGGGATTCCCATTGTGGTTAAACATGTTTAAAACCCAGCATTGCACACTAAGCTTGGAGGAGTCACTTGAGCCCCAGACATAACTCTGGCTTTTACCTGGTTGGCCGGATGCAGGAGTATCTCACTATGGACCCCATGGTAGGCATGGGAAGCTGAGAAATGGCTCTATGACGATTCCTTGGAAGAGCCCAGAACCAGAGCACAGTATTTTAGCTCTGCATGTTTTGAGAGCCACCTTAGATGGCAGGGAATGCTCAGTATGCCATGGGCTTCTTCCTCCTGGAACCATGTGTGGTGATTCTTTAAATGCAAGCCAAGCTGGAGAAACTGGAGCTCATGCCTTCACTGAACATGTTTTGGAATGGCAGAAAAGCCACAAGAAATGCCTAAGTCTACAGTGTAGATAATACCAAGGACTCTTAAACTTGGTATTGGCTGCAAAAGAGTGAAAAACTCAGCAGCCCTAGTTAAACAACATGACCCCCCCCCCCCCCCCCCCCGCCCCGCCCCACATGGCATTTTTGGCACACACAACCTCATATTAATCATCTCTTATGACATGTCTGAGTTAGCGGCAGTCCTATTTTTTCTATGAGGGCATTACTCATATTAGAAGGAAACAATCTGCTTTCTTTGGACATGTTATGAGAAGGGGCAGACTTGAATATATTGTGACAACAGGAAAGATTGAAGGTAAAAGAGATGGCACGGTACTTGAAGAAATAGAAGATTATCAGATCAGGTCATTATTGTCGGCTTAAATAAAAGTCATGAGTATTTCCAATGACAGCTTTCTTATGTCTCAATAAAATCTGTGTGACATAAAAATGATCATAACTTTATTATGTGAATATGTTTATTTACTGTCTTAACTCACTGTTAATATATTTCAGAAAAATCTGGTGTAAGATTTGTTAAATGCAGTGCTCTACATGAAAGAAGGCATACAGAAGAAAAATCTTACAAGTGTGATGTTTGTGGTGTATCTTTTGCTCACCGAGGCACTCTGAAAGCACACAAAAGAAGACATACAGGAGAGAAGCCTTACATGTGTGAAGTTTGTGGTGTATCTTTTGCTTATCGAAACTCTCTAAAAGTACACATAAGAATACATACAGGAAAGAAGCCTTTCCTTTGTGATGTTTGTGGTGTATCCTTTGCTTGCCAGAACAATCTGAAAGTACACAAAAGAACACATACAGGAGAGAAGCCTTACATGTGTGATGTTTGTGGTGTATCTTTTATTCAGCAAGGAAATCTGAAAACACATCAAAAGAAACATATAGGAGAGAAATCTTACAAGTGTGATGTTTGTAATGCAACATTCATTAAGTTTGGTTATTTAAAAGTGCACCTATGGTTACATTCTGGAGATAATCCTTAAAACTATTATTTTTACTGCAAATTATGTTGGTTCTTGTGAATTATCAAAAAGAATGCATAGTGGAGAAAAGCTTTACAAATGTGATGTTTATGGAACAAGATCTGTTTATTGCAGTAATCTTTAAAAACACACACAAGAGCAGACATACTTGTGTGGGGTTCATGGTGGCATTGATCTAAACGAAGTAACAAGAAGTGATATGGTCTGCAACCAGAAGATGCTTCATGGTCTCAAAACCCAACTGCTGCAGACCTGGAGGGAACAGTCCCAGTTATGATGGTTTGACTATGTCTGTAGAATGGGATAAAATCAGCTACCATGACCAATATGTAAAACCAAGAGCCAGGGACCCAGACCTCCAGGACAACCCAGAGCTTGCTGGGAGGACAACATTAGACAATTTCTGGAGGACAGAGGACTAGACTGGAACCAGGCCAGGAGGAAGACAGCCAATAGGATAGCATGGCACTTTCTCTGGCAAACCTCTACACCCCAAGGTAGAAGACTCCATAAGTAAGTGATCTAAATGGGCTCTAATACATACTGTGTCAATAATGAAGTTGGAAAACAAAAGAAAGTGACAACATGAAAAATAATAATAGAGTCCATTTATAAATGAACAAAACACTAAAAACACAGGACTTTGTGGGGTGAACCCTTCATTAGCTGGTCACAAACAAGGAAGTAGAGATTTTTCTTCTTCCTCATTCGCCCTCAGACTTCCACATTAATGGCACTAATAAAGGCAGTAGTCAGCTCAGTGTCTCTGACATCTCCAAACAGTTTTTAGTGGAGAGAAGTATGTAGTTGCTATATGCTAATTTGTTCATTGCTGTATATTGGTCAGGACTGCAGGAGATGAGAAATATAAAAAAAATTTTAAGAAAATGACAGTTATATGAAATTGACAAAGGAAACAGTAAACATGTGAAACATATAATTAATAATTAACAAAGTCAAGAATACTAAATAAGAAAGAAATATCAATGCAAAGAAACTAACTGCAGTAACACAGCACAAACATCAAATATAATAAAACAAAAGTATGGCCTTATGTAAAAGTTATATCCAACAATGAACCAGTGTCACTATGTAAAAGTTGTAACAAGGACTGGAAGGAGCCGCGCTGGTGTAGTGGTTACCAAACTGCGCTGGCGACCGGGTGACCCAGGATCAAACCCGGGCGAGGACATTTGAAGATTTTTTGTCGACAGGGATTTGGACTGGATTAACTCGAGCCCTGGCGAGAACATTTGAAGGAGTGTCGTCGACCAGGGACTGGCGGCTCCTGAGCCGACCCAGCTATAATGAGTACCTCCGAAATCGGTGAGTATCTGCCTGAATGGCAAGGGACACTGTTACCTTATACTTATTGAAGGCTATTGGGTAACGAGTATATTAATGTGCTGCACTAGTCTTATAAGGTATTTTGATATAATAGACAACAGTCTAAACAGTAACGTAAGGAATGGCCAACTTGAATAATCTTGATCAACAGCTTGTTGTACGTTTTATCACATTTAATATGTCACAATACAACATAAGTGTACTTCACTTCTTTTGAGAGCATATGATGATATGACGTTACGTCAGTAATACAAATGTGTTCAGTAGCAGACATAAGCAATAATGTCGTTGTGCCGGTTTAAAGTCAGAATGTCTATGTATCGTCTACGACGCCCTCATACTTTACAAATCTGTATTTTATTCAAATCACTTACTGTCCTTCTCCTTAAGCCACATACAATCAGGCACACATCATAATGAATTGAGTCAATTATCCTGACTCTGAAATATTTTATAACAATAAACACTGGTCTGTCGCTCTCACATAAATATCCGTACACTTCGAAAACACAAGCCAAACTCAACTGTCCTAACGATAACCTTCGTTCCCCCCGCAGCAGACCCTGTTCACGTCATACACTAAATACCTGTGTCACACACATTCCACAACTCGCACGCTTTTACAATCGAAGCGTTTTCGCGTTCTGCTCCATTGCGCACAGCGATGAATTACAAGCCTGTGAGCAAAGTGATAGGTAACAGACACCTGTCTCTGTACAAGAAAAAAAAGGGATACTCATGTAAACATCAGTCTCAGGTTGGACATACTAACCTGAGATTTCACCTCGAGTAATAGCGGGCGTACGCAAAAAAAAAAAAAAAAAAAGGACTGGAACACTTCATTGGTAAAACTGACTCCACTACTACAGTATTTCTCAGTTTTTCAAAAATACATGCTGGTGAGATACATACAAAAATGTGGTGTTTGTGCTAACAATCTTAAACATAAATAAATATATGACACTGTAAAGAAACTTATTATTTGTATGGGTTGTGTATAGGTAGTGAATAACAACAACTCAAATGAATTAACACGATGCTGCTGGTTACAGTTCCGTTAAATTTATTAACACTGTTCCACAAGACCTGAATATCAATTACATGGACACGCATACTGACATAATACTCAGGCTGACATTGCCGGAAAGAAATAATTAACTACAGAATTCATGCACTGGCTTCAGAGATGTACAACTACGATACAACAAACATCCCTAGCTGTGACTTTCGACCTTGCACCAGTCAATCCACAATTCAGGTGTAAATCACTTATCACAGTGTTTGGTGGCATGTAACATCGCCACTTGGATTCTCCTTGAATTGCTGTCAGGCAGTTAAGGATCTATGCCTGTATATCATCCATAATAGCTACTAGGTGGGAAATATACAACGCCTTACTCCACAGTAGCTCCAAGGCAGGAAAGAACTCAACTCCGTAATAGGTTCTCCATGAACACTTTAAAGTTCCTCCAGGAATGCTCCTAGGCAGGAAAGCATCACCTTTAAGAGAATAGGTAGGCCCTATAACATAATCACTATATGAAACATCTGTGGCTTCCCACAGTCATAGAATATGAGCACACTACTCTTAAACAAATCACAGACACCCCTCAGGTGAACGGTGTTTGTGAATTCCTTAATGGCACGGTGAAGCATATACTAGCAAAGGTTACTGCTGAATTCCCGCAGGATTGGGATAAATATCTTCTGACCATATTACTTGCCTACAGAGAGGCACATCTCAAGAGCACTGGGTTCTCCTCATTTGAGCTTGTGTGTGGGCAAACCCCAGAAGGCTGATGCATGTCCTGAAGGATTGGCTGGTTATGAAACAGGATGGAGACTTGACATAGAGTTGTCATATGAGTATGTAGTTGATCTCAGAGAAAGTATCATTAGATCATGCTCTTTAGTGCATGAGGGATTAGCAACAGCTGGTATACAACACCAGTGGTATGCTAACTGCAGATCTAAACTCATCTCCCTTGCACCTGTGAGGAAGTATCTCCTGGCAGGGACCATTTAAAGTCATTAAGAAGGTAACGGACATGAATTACCAGATTCTGGTTAGAAATAAAGAGAAAGTATTGACATGAACATGCTCAAACCGGAGGAATTGAGGTCTGTAGTTGAGGCAGTAGTCAAGAGCAATTCGGAGATAGCAGCGGCAGTAGTCGTCGATGACTTTGGAGATAGAGGTGACGACATTAATCTTGACCTATCTCTTGTCCCTTTGGCTTCATCAGAGTCCTATGAGAATGTATTGATCTGTGAAGATCTGACCCAGGGGCAGAAGTCTCATATGCATGCCATCCTGAGAGAGTTCAGCGACATCCTCACAGATCTGCCTGGACATACCAACTTTATTATGCACAATATAACCCAATGATCAACTAATCAGGGTAAAACCATATTTGTTACTGTTACACTTCAAGTCAGCAATCAAGAAGGAGATAGACAACATGGTGTTCTTAAATATTATCTCTCCCTCCAGACTGGCATATTCTTTCCTCATGTTGGTTGTAAGGAAAAAAAGAACGGCGTGCTATGCCTATGTATAGATTTTCGCAAGCTCAACAGCGCCACTTTAGTCGATGCTGAGCCTATGCCTAACCAAGAGAAGCTTCTGACCCAACTCTACCGTGCAAAATCCATTAACAAATTAGATTTGTCAAGGGGATTTTGGCAAGTATCCCTAGCTGAGGCAGCAATACCTCTCATGAAGTTTTCTACTCCAAGAGGTCTTTTCCAATTTAAATATATGTCGTTTTCAATCAATCAATCAATACCCTTTAGCTCTTCGAGGAGCATAGGCCTTCAACAAACACATGTCAAGTATTTCTGTCCCGTGCCATCCGCTCAAGTTCTCTCCATGTTTTCCTCATCATTTTCACCTCAGTATCCAACTCTCTTCGCCATGTGTTTATTGGTCTACCTCTGCCTCTCTTTCCCTGTGGATTCCAGAACAAGGACTGCCTTGTAATGCTATCAGCAGGTGTCCTCAATGTGTGTCCTATCCATCACCAGCGTCTTCTTCTCAGCTCTTGTTCCACTGGCACTTGTCATCATTTCCACATTTGTGACTTTGTCATACCATTTCAGTACTTCTATTCTACGCAAGCACCCGTTTATAAAAGTCTGTAGTTTTTTAGGTTTTGTTTTTGTTGCTCTCCATGTCTCAGAGCCATACAATAGGACTAACTTGACACTTTCCATAATCAAGGATTAATTCACAAGGGTCACATTACTGTTTATTGGCATCTTTGATTCCATCTTATTGGATTCTAGCCAATTGATTGACAAAAGCCATCAGCGACCATGAAGCTTGGTGGCACCTTGTAGGGCAGCAATACATCTTGCTCAGCAAAATTTTTTCCTCCAACTGGACCACCAACTCATACTGTTCTTGCAATCGACTAAGTTCACTAGTTCAAAATTGACTATTTGTGCATTGCTACTACAGCGATTTCACTTCACTGTTCTCCCACTTGAGGGTGCCCTAAATGTTGTTGCTGATGGTCTGTCCCGATTATAATTTTTGTGTGTAGGGTAATGGCAGAGGTCTGATAATTTTTTTTCTTTGTTAACGAGGATGTAACTCAGCATACATGCCACACGCAATGGTTTACCCATAATCTGTACAAGGGGTTTGCGTTTTCAGATGTGTACGGCCCGTACATAACGTCTGTACGGTTTTTTTTGTCTAATTAAATATATATATATATATAAATTGATCGTCTTGCGCCATTACCATAGCCGTAAATTGTGTCGTGAGATTCGGCGAGATGTTAGGCCAAGTGGATAACAAAATCAACCAATGAAAATCAAGCTTCCTATTTTTCAATTGCTACGGGATTTGCAGTAGTCTGCATGGCGTGTTGTTCATTCACAATTTTTTGCTAATGCTAGCGGCAGGTTACTGATTATTTGAATGATTACACATCACTTTTTGGAGTTGAGCCTATTGTTTAGTATTGATTTCAAGTTTAGTATTGGTAAGTAATTCATTTTATTTTATTTTTATATTACAATAACACTGTTTAGATGAAGTTAGATTTAACTGTCAGGTAACTTAGGCCTATGCTTTTTTTTTCCCCTAAGGTTTAGCATAATTTATTATTTACGGCCGCTTAAAAAAAAAAAAAAAAAGGCGGATACCACTACAAATTACTTGATTTCACAAAACTTGTAGAAAGTGCATAAGAAATGTAAATTTGAATAATAATATAATACAAATAATGGGTAATATCGGAATGACGGTCGCCGAATGCTCCGCATGTATTTTCGTACCATTTAGTAACCTTAAATCTAAATGGTACGAAAATACACGCAGAGCGTTTGGCATCAGATATTACCAAATTATGAAACTGAAAAAAAAAAACACAAAAGCAAGGCAAATTTGCCTCTTAACCCGATCAGAGAAAAGTTTATTTGGAATTACTTCTCGTCTTAGTTTTAATGTCGTTTCTTTAAAAAACAATGCAATTTTGCCTTGGGTGATCATCATTACAGTCAACTAATGATTTATATTTTCTAAATAATTAATTACTATCAATGTTTGATTGACACTAAAAGTTGTATGGGTAGGTCTATTTAAAGCTACCAGTTGGGCTATAACGGCTATTCCAATTGAAGTTCGGTAGAGAATATATAATATTGCGCCAGTTTATATTTTCATTGCTAGCTTTAAAAAAAAATATATATATATATATATATATTAGATTTAAGATTCCTAAACCTAACCCATAACGCTTATTACTGGTCTCTTTAGACCTATACTTTTATAAGGCTCTATTGAACACACACCAAACTGTTCTTCATTTCCACCATAAATTGTATTGATTTTTTTTGCAGAAATAGACTAAATGATGATACTGTCACAGCATTTTTACAATGCAAAATAAATTCTAACTCTTGTTGTTTAGGTTTTAAAGCAAGTGAAGACATGCTTAAAAAGGCAAAGGGCGCATGTCACTATGATGGTGCAGAACCATCTAATTGAATATATTTTTACATGAATTAACTCTTTTGTTACATTTTTCAGTCTTTGTACAGGTTTTGTGGGTCTTTGTACAGGGTTTTTGGATTTTTTGTACAGGTTTTTCATGTCTGAGGTGTGGCATGTATGTAACTAATGTTAAAGATTGAGTGTCAGTATTGTTTTTTATCATGATCCATGTTGTGTAAGGAATTATCATGAATGAAAATACATGTTTTTCACACATTTGTAACTGCTATACTTGACATATTTTATTTTGTGATATTTATATGATGACTTATTTTACATTTAATTTACTTTCATTTTACTGAGATGCTGATTTGTGATCATTTGTGACATTGAGGCTTAACTCTTAGTATACGAGCGGCCTTTCATGACTACCATTACAGATTTTGCAATAAATAATTTATTTATAAAGATAACATAAGTGTTATATATCTAAATGTGAAGAAATGAAACCCCTATATCATGCACGTAACTAAATTGTTCAGTGGTTTTAAACATGCATTCAGCTATAAATTTTCGCTATTGACGGGGATCGATCATCGGCCTCTCTAGAAGGCCGCTCGTATACTAAGAGTTAATTTATATTTCACCTGTTCTCAGGTTTATGGTGATAGTAGCAATCATTTGGTCAGTCCACTTGTATTACTATTTAGCCCTCTTGTGAGTTTATGAATAAAGGGATAGAAGGTAGTTAAGTTTTCCCTTTTCATTGACACCATTATTAGTTTGTTGTACCCTATTTTATACGTGCCCATGTTCTGTCCTGTACCATAAATCCACTGCTGTATGTTGATGTTTTGGATTGTGTTTGCCCTGTGTAACAACATCATTGTGTCAGACACCTAACCTTACAAGTGTTGAAGTTTGTGATGTATATTTGGTTGTATTTAAATTTGAAAACAAACAATAATACACTGGGAATAGAAACTTTTTAAATGTTTGCTTTTTAGTGCAAATTTTACCTAGTGCATTGATTTGTATGTAATATGTCTGAACAAAGTTGGTTGTTGTTTAACTAGGGCTACTCAGCTCATTGCTCTTCTGCAGCCAATACTAAGTTGAATAATTCACATGTGTTCTGTAGCTGTTGAGTGATGCTGTATAGAGTGTTTGTGATTGTAATATCACAAACACTGTCAGTTCTTTTCAGGTTATTACTTTTTGAAGTATGATAATGTAATAAAGTATAAAGCTGAGACAAAACAAAACTTTAGTTCAAATGGCTCTGAAAACTGGCATCCCTTTATAAGTGTCATTGAAAATAGGCCCTGAATACTGACCTCATTCTTTAAGTGTTAAGAAAATGTATTAAAGTTATCCTCATTTGAAGGCAGTGTGCTAGGGCTGTTAAATTCAGAAAACATCTTGTTAAACATTGAGTACTATGTTGAATTTTCTGAATAGGTCAGTGTTTTTAAATACATATTAAATGTATCCATCATCAATTTTAAGAAGCGTATCATATGTCTGTTGATAGGAGAGAGTTGTTATGGGCTTTATTTTCTATGTGGGCATATTACTCTTGCTTTGACTTTCTCCTCTGACTGGACTGTTGTTTTACTGCAGTACAACTAGTATATTGCCATAACTGTTAGTTTCTGCAGTAATATTGGATTCCGGATATTCAAGCATATTATTTCTCATTATATTTTTGCCCATTAGCCTGTCATCTACGTTTCTTGATATCTCTTCGGTGTGTGTGTGTGTAATCAACCCAACATGGTCGATCAGAACTCTTGAACGAAGAACAGAAGTGCTTAAGTATGCAGCACAAACTTCTGTAACTCACAAGCAATCGACAGGAATGCCTGAATGACGACTTTTGCATTTATTATACACGCATACAACATCGTATAATAATTGACGACGAAAACATAAGGTTCATATATCACGTAGGCAGTAGCGAACACACTGTACATTAGCCTCAACTGTTTGATCTCCACACGGTCAAGTTAACCGTTACTTTAGCACATTAACTCTTCAGAGTTGTAATATCTAGCACTGTTAGCTTCTTTAGAATAATTACGCAGTGAACGTATTTCAATAGGTTACCATACCTTTAGCTTCTTTCTTAGGAGTTTTATTCTTTATAAAATCTCTGGCTTGTTTCTCATATTTAATTTGGCTGCTCACGCCATCATAGTCTGCCATACTTGAACCCGTTAACCTTAATCTACACACACCGTATTATATTAATTAGTCTATGCATTATCCACCGATAAAACGCATACCATATATTCTGGACTCGAACGTCCTTATGCCTTACATTTACCATTGGCTATTCAAACCTACACTTATATCTTTTAGTGGGCTAACCACACATAATCTATAAACACTGCTTTATGCCCTAAGGCCACATGTCGACTCTCGTAACCAAGTCTAACACGTCAGCAAGTAACGTACGCATTACGTTATGAGTCTGACTAGAGGCAATGCTGCATCGTGCGACCATCTCAAATAAAACCAAACGGAGATGCTGGCAAAACCATGCAGCAGTCCTCAACAAGAGTACACATACACACAGTTTTAAAGGGGAGTAGGATGATGAACCTTACAAAGAAAAGACCACGTTCTTATGTCATGCAGTTCATGAATATATTTTATTAGCCAGCTCGAGACTTTTAATTGGGAATGTGGAAAAATTACGATTTTAATTGGTCATAGGAGAGGTCTAGTCTAAAATCCCCAGCTTAAAGAGTCTTTCCTTTTTTTTCCTGCAGTTACCTAAAGATCTACCAAATCATCTTCTGGGATCTACTGGAAGACCTAGATCAAATGGATGCTGACCCCTGAATTAAAGGATTTGCTTTCTTCTTGAAATCACATGCACTAACAGTTTACCAATTTTGCTATAACATATCACATACATATAAAAGTGAATAAATACTGGAGACCGACCTAACAAATGTGATATTTGTTGTGTTTATTTTGCTCTTCTGGACATCTGAAAGAAACTGAAACCACATACATGTTCATTATCATAATGGGTCTCAACACATCTGGTGGATTATTTCTCCTTGTTGTGTCCCTTTTCTTTTGATTTTTTAAGAAGCATGAGGCTAGCACTTGTCGTGAATTATTCTAATCCCCATATATAAATTAAAACGTAAATGCAAAGCCTAACAAATAAATTTAATAAAAGGAAAGAAGAATGGTAAAGAACAGTGCTGTCACAATGACTGTACTCGAAATCCCCCTTGTTTTCTACTTCGTCGGCAAATTGTAACGCTTTCACGTTGATAGTAAAAGCCTACTGTGTCGCTGCACGCTTTCTTCAATGAAACGTGTACTGTATTTCTTGGAAAAACCTTGAGATACGCAAGCTGATCAATGACCTAAATTTAATATTTCATTCATTCCATTTTATACACGGCGTAACTAAAAGACAGATGGACTAAAGGATAGAGAGAAGGGAGAGGCAGAAAGCAGGGACACGTGCAACACTAAACACGCGTCGCGCGATACACAATTGCTGCCATCACGCGTGTAAGGCCACATGCACTAACTTTATTTCAAATCGACAGTGATAAAATTCACTACCCATACCAGAGTTAGGTTTTAAAATCCTGAAAAACGCTTATTGGGAATTATGACATTATACCGGTTTACGTTTGAAAACATGACAGTACCCAGACACCCTCAAGTTTGGAAGTGAGAAGGTAGTAACAGCACGACTATCCTAGAAGAAAATGCATATTGGCTCCATTAAATTCGTATATTTGGGTTCCTTAGGGTTTGCTGACAAAGAATATGTAAAACGTTACGCAAATAGTCTAGGAATTACCAAGTTATGGCCAAAATAAAATAGTGGGGGTGCCTGACAGCATGAAATCATTTCTGCTCATAAAATTTTTTTATAACGTGTTTGAAAAAACATTACGTTACGGAAATAGCCTACCATGTTAACTCCTATTTGATTGGAGCGCAACAAATGAAAGACTAAACACGATTGGTCGGACTATAAATACTATCTTGTGTTGTCAGGGGAAACGTGAGAAAGGGGTACTTTTTTTGAAAAGATGTGTAGACGTGGTGTGATTGGGTAGAGCTGCGAATATACTCAATTCAGAGCGTCTGTTCATTGCCACATCTTGTAATAAACCTACTAAGAAGCAGTGCGTTGAGCACCAGTGTATATTTTTTATAAAATAAAGCCTGGGACATCGGCAGATCGGAGTTGTGCTATATTCATTGCCAGTCAACGAAACTGTTTATTATTTCCATGAATTGTGGTAAGCTTGAAATATTCAATATTTTTAAATGAAAATTGAATGTAAATTGATAAATTATGTCTGTATATATGTGTGGTTCAGTAGCGAACATGATGTAAAGCCTATAGTGCTCCAGCCTGAACAGAAGGTGTCGGAGGAAAGTAAAACTGCATGGAATGGCCAAACAGTACACTGACACCTAGATTATTAACTAGAAAGAAATAATGCTGGAATTGCAGAGGCGTAGTAACCATTAGGGAGGGAAATACTGGTATAAAGTATTTCAGATGAAGCTGACAGTTGGCCTAACGCTCTGAACTCAATGTTTGTGATGTATTGTGCTCAGTGTAGAAATGGAGTATAAATTAGTTCTGACGTAGAAGGTACAACCTTCTTGTTTCAGGGACCGTGGTCTTAAAGTTATTGAGCAGCACCTGGTCAGAGCTTTGCTGAAGCCAGAGGTGGACAGCATACTCCTTGGTCCATATAGCAACCAGTGGGGTGGCTCCAGAACTCATTAAAGTAATCGAGCAGAGGAGTCTTTTACTGCAGTCATCACGCAAGATAAGAGAGTGTGGCCATGGAGCTCAACATTATGTACCCCCATCTTAAAATGACATTATAAACTAAAATTAAGAGGGGAATTTAATTGTTTTAATACCAGGAACTGAGAACATCTCCAATACTAGTTCCAATAGAAACAAACTATTGAAGTCATGATGACAAATACCAACAGAGCTTGAACAAAACAAAACCAGTATTACCTCATATTACCACTACACAACTGACACACATAGGATACCATTAATAATATATGTCACTACAAGAATCATATTAATAAATTCTGTACATATAACTTGTAATTAAAATTGATTGTGATTCCTGGTTCCCTTTGTATTTGAATCAGGACACATATACATTCATGACAGCACTGAATACATATTGTTATTTGAAAAGTTATCAGTGACTCCTTTAAGATATCCTCTTAGAGTGTTTTATGTATGTGAGTGTCACAGTGTTGTCAAGTGTGGTGGAATAAATTAAATTGTTTATCTGTCTGTTGTTGTTATGACTTACACTTCATCATACACATACCCTAGACATATAACGTAGTCATCACACTATTCCAGAATAATTCTGACTGAGGTATACATATGTGGCAGTAAGTAAGGTTATCTATAATACACTACTCTTATTAGATATAGATACCTTCACAGCTGATCTCAGTCAGTACACTAAGTCCCCTATAAATATTTATAACATCCCACTTTACCACAGCACTGCAGTAGGCCATCTTGCAGTAATGTGGTTTCTCTAGTGCTTTGTTTTAAATTATGAGATTGCGCAAACCGTTTTTTTCCTCATCTTTTAAGAGAAAATTGAAACAAAATTTTCAGAGCAGCACATATATAGTATCATTTATTGTTGCATGACAGAAGTGACTGACACATCTTCGAGGAAGTTGTTGGAGTTGGACAGAAGCAGTGAGACAGAGACGTTGTTGGGTAATGTCGACAGTAACAGTTTTTTTGGGGGGTTTTTTTTTTGGTGGATACAAGCTATTAGAATAGAAGTATATGCAGTAATAAAGTATTGTGAGAGCAGTGTTAATTTCTGTTCACTGGCATATGCAACTTTGTGTGTGCATCACAGAAGTGTGCAAGTCTGTATAAGTACCACATATATCTGCAACTTTGTTTATGCACAAGAGGAGTCTGCACCTTGATATATTCACAAAGGTTGTTTTTTTTCTTTAGAGGGGTGTTCTGGGGGTGAGAAGTTGTGTTTATTCAATAGTTGTATATGTCCTTTGTGAATTTACATTATTTTTTTCTTGGTGATATGTCCGTAAATCATGATACTACCCCTGTAAATCTATGACTTCTGTTGTTTTTCTTTGTCTAGTTTTCTATGTCTTTTATAAATTCCTGCAATATACCCATTCATGTATATTATTTATATACTGTTGTAAAGTGGATGGATATGGAAAAAAAAAAAAATTGGTCGTTCATCTTACTAGGACAAAAGACAAAGAAAATGGCCAACATTGCAGCCACAAAGCCTTCGTCAGGGAAAGGAAAGAAAGTGAGAGCTAAGTAGGCGTACTACCCATCAGATCCGCTAAGACCTAGCTTAGTCAGTTAGGTTGATTAGAGATTGTGCCATGAAAATATAAAATGGCTACAGCTTGAGGATGTAAAAAGTCAATTCTAAGTAAGGAAAGAGAACGAGAAATAACTCAAATATAATAATAAGTTAGAGATGAGATAAGAAGAAGACAAAATATGCGAATGGAGGAATGGTTTACTGCTGTAAACCATTCTTGAGCTTGATGATTCAGGAATGTTTGTGCTCGTACAAATTACCTGTTCCCTTGGTGTGATTATGAACTCGGGCATACTCTGCAACACACACATTGACAACGTAACATTTATAGAAACAACGTGTATTTATTCACACTTCAGCTCCCCCTGGTAGACAGGCCTTCTATAAATTATATGTTAAGTCTGCATGACCTGTGCCATATCTTCTTCAGGTCTATGTCTGAATTTCTTTTCCATGTGATAGTTGGTCTCCCTCTGTTTCTCTTACGCAGATGATTTGAGACAAGAACTCCCTTGCATTGCTATCAACTGGTTTTCTTAAAGTGTGTCCTAAGCAGTGCTAGCATTTTCTCCTCTTATCTTGTTCTGCGGCATGTGTCTGGATCTTTCCATCAGTTCCATGTCAGTGATCTTGTTATACCATGTCATCAGTTTTGTGTTAGTGATATTGTCATACCATGTCATCAGTTCAGGGTTAGTGATCTTGTCATACCATGTCATCAGTTCTGCATTAGTGATCATGTGATACTATTTCACCATTTCTGTGTTAGTGATCTTGTTATACCATGTCAACATGTCTGTGTTAGTGATCTTGTCGTACCATGTCATCAGTTCCGTGTCAGTGATCTTGCCATACCATGTCATCAGTTCCATGTCGGTGATCTTGTCATACCATGTCATCATTTCTGTGTTAGTGATCTTGTCATACCATGTCATCAGTTCTGTGTTAGTGATCTTGTCATACCATGTCATCAGTTCTGTGTTAGTGATCTTGTTATACCATGTCATCAGTTCTGTGTTAGTGATCTTGTTATACCATGTCATCAGTTCCATGTCATTGATCTTGTCATACCATGTCATCAGTTCTGTGTTAGTGATCTTGTCATACCATGTCATCAGTTCTGTGTTAGTGATCTTGTTATACCATGTCATCAGTTCTGTGTTAGTGATCTTGTTATACCATGTCGTCACTTCCATGTCATTGATCTTGTCACACCATGTCAAATCTTCTATTCTGTTTAAGCACCCATTTATGAAATATGTATCTTTTTGATTGTTGCTTTTGTTGTTCTCCATGTTTCAGAGCCATATAATAAGACAGCCTTGATGCAGACGTGAAACATAATAGGATGGCCAAAGCTACTTTCAACAACATGAGACAAACACTGACATCTAAATAATTAAATTAACTTACAAATTATAACTGAGAATCATCAAATGCTATATATATATATACCAACGGGCTGATCACCCGTTTGCCAGTCACTTCGATTACGGAAATAACAGCAAATGGATTGATTTGCCATTGCCCTAAAGACGCCAATAGGCGTGATGGGAAACAATGGCAAAGAAAACCTATCTGCTGTTGCCCTAAGACGCCACTAGGCGTAATGGCCACTGACTGCTTTGACGGTCGGTGGCTAAGGACGGAAGAAGAAGAAGATATATATATATATATATATATATATATATATATATATATATATGTATATATGTATATATGTATATATGTATATATGTATATATGTATATATGTATATATATATATATGTATATATATATATATATATATATATATATATATATATATATATATATATATATATATATATATATATATATATATATATATACGAGGCATGTTCAAATGAAACCCGTCCCAGTGGCTTTATAACAAATATATGTAAGGTACATCTGAAGGAGTAGTAGAATTAAATACAGCAATTGTTATGAAGCAAGTACTCACTGGGGTTCTTTAGAAATAGTCACCATAGGCATTCAGACACGCATCCCACTGCATGGGTAGACGGCGGATGCCGTCCGAGAAAAATGACTTTGGTTGCTTATTGAACCATTTGGTCACCGAGGCCCTGATGTCTGCATCGGAGTCGAATCGTTGTCCCTGTAGAGATTTTTTTAAGGGTCCAAACAAATGAAAGTCACATGGTGACAGATCGGGGCTGTAGGCTGGGTGTGGCAGAACTTCCCACCTTTTCCTTGCTAACGCTTCCTGCACAATGTTCGCAACATGTGGACGAGCATTGTCGTGCAACAGAATCACACCACGCGAAAGCATGCCGGGTCGTTTATTCTTGATGGCTGTATGCAGGTTGTCTAGTGTGTCTTTGTAGCGGATGGCATTGATGTTCAAGCCAGGCTCTTTAAAGTCAACCAATAGAAGCCCTTCATGGTCAAAAAATGCGGTCAGCATAACCTTACCGGTGGAAATCTGTGACTTGAATTTTTTGGGTTTTGGGGATCCGGGATGTTTCCATTGCATGCTCGCTGTTTTGCTGCACGGCTCAAAGTGGTGGCACCACGACTCATCGCCTGCCACTATGCACAACAGAAATGCATCACCCTCCTCTTCGTAACGCAGCAGGTGGTTCAAACTCCACCCCATGCATTCTTCCTTATGGCGATGGCTTCTTCTGTCACAACAATATGCACCTGACCTGGCCGCGGAAGATCTTTTGTTAACTGACGTCCTTCTCAAAACATTCGTGCCCAGTCTTTCACTGTAGTCTTAGACACACTTTTTGTCACCATACACTGCTTTCATTCGGCGATGAATGTCGGCTGGTCGACTTCGGCTGTTAGGAACTGGATCACCGCTCGCTGATCGACCTTGGACGGATTCCGTATCACACCGGCCATTATTTTAACGGTCTACAGCACAAACAATGAATACTAGGAGAATGAACACTTACACACTTGTACATTCCTTTGTGCTTATTACGTCAGATGTGACGTCATCATGATCCTCCTACAAATGTCCACTTCGCGCAGCACGGGCGGGTTTCATTTGAACATGCCTCGTATATATACAAGTATGTGCATATATATAGCATTTGATGATTCTCAGTATTAATATATATATGTATAATTTTCATTACTCTATGGTGTAGAAACATGGACAATGAACATGCAATCACAAGAAAGAATTGAGGCTATCAAGATGTGAATATATAGAAGAATGGGGCGCATTTCATGGAAAGAGAAGAAAACAAAGAGGTCCTAGAAAACCTAGGAATGAAAAGAGAATTGATGAAGGAGATCACAGTTGTATTTTGGCAATGTAAAAAGACATAACACTTTACTGATGACCATATTAGAAGGATGGGTTGAAAGCAAATGTGCAAGAGGAAGACAGCACTCTAAGTGGGAAGATAACATCACGAGATGGACAGGAAAGAGTCTATCAGAGTGCACCATCAAGACAAGAGACAGAAAATGCTGGATATCTATTACAGCTGACCTTTGTTGTGGAGATGGCAGCTGATGATGATGGTTAATGCAGAACTCATAAGAGGTACAAAGGATGGTGAAATGTACTGTTTCAGAAAAGAGTTTGTGAAGAAATGAGTATCTGAATACACATGCACAGTGTTTTTACAACAGCAGAGACAAGATATCAAATACATGTTTGTAATATTATCTGGGGCAACAAAAGGCAGTCATAAAAAAGCAACGTAGTGTGTGATTTAGCATCAATAACCAAGCAGCTTTCACACAGAATGTCTACAATATCATCAACATTTTCCCTTGTTCTCCTCATGGAGCCCTTACTGCAGCTGGTCCCTTTGCAGGAAGCCTGCACCAAATAGCCACCTGCTTGTGCGGAGGTGGTTTTTGTGGTAATTTCTTGACATGATGAGGTTGCCAGTTCCCATGCACAACCTTATATTAGTCTCCTTGTACGCAGGGCTGGATTAACTATTAAACAAAATAAGCACGTGCTTAGGGCACCAAGGGAAGAGGGGCACCACAGAATTTTCCCTCTAGCTATCATGCCCTTAACTCTCATCTCTTTCACTGCCCACAGTCGTCTTTAGTCGAATGTTTTGTAAGTTTAAATATCTGCCGTGTTTGACTTTAATCTGAATTGTTAAAAAAAAACAAATGATTTCTTTGGTATGGTGAGTGACTGAAAGTGTTATACATAGACCTAGAGTTCAGTATGTTTGCCTGTCTTACCAACGTTTTTCTGCATGAGTTTCAGTGGAGTCTGGCCAGGAAGAAAATTGAATTTTCAGTCTCTTCAGCATTTATTGATTTATTGAGTCTTAATGTCTTGTCAGTTAAGCAATGGAAGTGTCGGGGGAGGGGGGGGGGCTGTGCTTAGGGCATCAGTTGACCTTAATCTGGACCTGCTTGTACAGCATACCTGAGGGTGCAGTGGTTTTATTATTTCTTTGTTTTTTCACAGACCCCAAGGACTTACATGGAAATTGGTACGTTATACTTGCATTAATATTTTACCTGTCTTTTTTTTTTCTCTATGTGAATATATCTTATATTCTTACCTTTACTGCTGTCTAAGTCAGTATATCTATTTATCTTACTTGTATTGTTCTGTTAAAGTTAGCACATCTAATATGTTTAACCTCTCTTGTTGTCTAAATTAGTACATCTAATATTTTTAACCTCTCTTGTTGTCTCAGTCAGTACATCTAATATTTTTAACCTCTCTTGTCATCTAAGTCAGTCCATCTAATATTTTTAACCTCTCTTGTTGTCTCAGTCAGTACATCTAATATTTTTAACCTCTCTTGTCATCTAAGTCAGTACATCTAATATTTTTAACCTCTTTTGTTGTCAAAGTCAGTACATCAGATAGTTTTTAACCTCTCTTGTTGTCTAAGTCAGTGGCCTACATCTAATATTTGTGTAACTTCTCTTGTCATCTAAGTCAGTACATCTAATATTTTAACCCTCTTGTCATCTAAGTCAGTACAACTAATATTTTTAACCCTCTTGTTGTCTAAGTCAGTACAACTAATAGTTTTAACCTCTCCTTTCATCCAGATCAATGTGTCTACATCTATTAGTCTTTGTTTACTGTTGTCTAAGTCAGTACATAATTTACTTTTAACCTCTACTGTTGTCTATATCACTCAGTACATCTACTATTTTAAACCGTTACTGCTGCCTAAGTCAGTATGTCTACTAGTTATCCCTCTCATATTTTCGTTAATAATGATCGTCATTTATATGTTTGTCCCTTATACAGGGTGATTGAAAAGGTTCTGGTTGTTCTTCCTTTTCAATGTTTATATAGGAATTACACATTTTAATATTTTTGTGGTGGGTAGGTTTCTAATTTTTAAATTTTGTCAGAGCAGCTGCCTGATAGGCCTACACTTTACGATTTCAAACTGCCGAGGGATTTTTAACGTGTGCAACTTGTACGCAGGACCTCCTTGCCCTTATCCGAGAAGGCTAGGCATCCAATCTCACTACCCAGGAGACCAGATGGGAGTATGACATCATTAGGTCACACTTGTCCCAATAAAAACTGCATAAGATAGGGAAACGATCTTTTCTTTGTAGTAAAGTTAACGTTCAGTAAAATATCACTTTGAGTTTACCACCGCGCTATCGATGAAATAGCAGGAAGTCGATCGACTGGCAGAGATAACAGTTATATATGGGCTGCACTTATTCTAAATTCCCAATAGTCTGAACCAGAGGCATCCCTAAAATATTTGGCACCCGGGGCGGATTCTACCTCTGGCACTCTCATGGCTAATAGAAAAACACTTACAAGCATATTTTTTAACAGTAAGTACTATCATAAAAGTGTCCAATGGCACCCCTTTCCTCGCCGTCACCCGGGGCAGACCGCACCCCCCTTAAGTACGCCACTGGTCTGAACACAGACATGATTTGATCAAGGTCAGGGCTGGGTCTATAACGGTTAATTAATCGGTAACAAAAATCTGGTTTTTTTTTATCGATTAATTGACACAGCAAATTTTAATCGTTTGTTCCATCTTTAGTAATGTTAATGTTTTGTTGCTCAAATCCGAGAGCATTAGCTTTGTTAGAGGTTTGCGATTTGCAATTCGGCAAGTATGGTCAAAAATAATAAATGGTTTGGTTGTAACTTTTAGTATTTCAATCATATTTTCAAGACGACGTTGACCCATAAACAAGTAAAATAAATATAAAGTCCTTAGTGCCTACAAAAAAATCTTATTTATAATTTTTTATTATTTTTTCAAATTGTTCGAAACTGATAGATTAATCTAAATAATTTAAAGAAATTCGATTAATCCATTTAGATTTTTTAAGTAAATCCCGGCCCTAAACAAAGTAGATCTTATCTTTAGAGTGCTCAATGTTTCTAAAGTAGATTCCCACAGCTTTCGGGTTGCCTGCACCTGTGTTAAAGAATGGGAGGAAAACAAATTGAAATGAAAACATTCAACTAAAGCCTCATTGGTTCATAAAGCACCCAGCACCCCTCCATTTCCCTGCATTACATTAATAAAAAAACTATAAAGAATGGAAGATAAAAAACTTCGCTACCTATTTCTCCTCTATCGTCCCCAGTCACTAATGTTCTATCAATTCCACAACCTTTTTCCCCCCACTAAAACAGTTACGCAATATGTGAATAGGCTAATGCAATTAATTGTCAAATATTCCTCGTACAAGCTTTTCTCGTACCCACTGATACGCATACCTCTGGTTGGGAGCCTCTGCTATCGGGTGTATGAGAAATTTGGACGTGCAACGTTAGGGAGCAGCGGTGGGTAGGGGTTTGGTCATGCAAGGTTCTTCTTTTAAGCGTTCACGTCAGGGCTCTGTATAATCGAGCCGCTTTTACAGGTAACCGTTATATTCAGTAATATTGTTGAGTTTAGCCTGTAAAATCCTCAACCATCCCTTTACTACTGAACGCCTTCCAACCCCGCCGCCTTTTTCCTTATCGCCTTCTTTGATCCTCTCAACGCCCCCCCCCCCCCCAGGGGTGCAGCATCGCCCATTCTGGGAACCACTGAGCTAAAGCGTCCTTTTATTTCACAAAGGGAGATAACATAGTAACCATAGATAAGACTAGGCGGAAAGTTTAGAGAAGGGGTAACAATAATGCAAAAGGTTGCAGTGCAGTTTGTGGTTTGTTAAAAGGCCACACAAAAGAATATACGGAAAGAGGAAATTGTAGAAATGGATGCAAAGGAGGAACAACTGGACGGTAGCACTAATATTGGAGTTTGGTGAGGAGGAAAAACAAGCAGTCTAGGAGCCTGTCGTAGATTTTTGATAGAAAAATTAAGACTTGGGTTGGTCCCTTCTGAATAGATTAGAATAAGTGATAGTCACAGTGAGAGGTAGTAAATAGAAATAGATTTCCACGAGTGAGATGGTAGAAATTTATAGAGGCTGTCCCGGAAATCGAGAATCTCTCTCTCTTTCCGCCTATCTTCTACAACAGATCCAGAGGAGTCAGACAGCCTATAAAAAATTATGTATATATTAATATATCTCTATCCACTCACGTGCCCGCACATACAAGTGACGACAGTTAGACACACAGACGTGGGAAAACTATAACAAGGATTATATAGATATTATGGGAACGAACTGACCACCACACTGAAATAAATGTAGGTATAGTTTAATTATCATAGTAAACTTACATCACAACATATAAAATACATCAAAAACATGTACACATAGTCATAAAAATCAAGGAATGCTACAAAAGTGATAGACCCGTTTGTATGGTCCTTCCCCTGGATATATAGCTCACAGTCCCGTTAGAGAAAAGTGATAACCCCAAAGAGTTACAGATGCATATGATTGAGTCTATGGTTTCCCCCTTTTAAGGTATGGACAGACTTGATACTCTGCTTTATTCTAAGGGTAAATATTGTTAGCAATAACTTGCATAAAGGAAGTTACAACGTGGGTGACTCAAACAAAGAACATCCTTCAGTCTACTTTCACTCGGTTCTTTAATCAGGGCCCTGACTCACACAACCTTACCTAAACTCGTGCTGTTGTTCGCCGTCTGGCGCAACTTCGGGACACTCACACACTTTTTATCGGTTTCTGTCGTTTAATGAAGCGGATCCCAGCTCTGCAGATTTGTTTGTTGGTTTCATCAAAATGGATCCGGAGAGCGTCTGCTTCATGCGATAGTTATTTCAGACTAAAGTTAGGGTCACTTGACTCACGAGGTAAGAATTAGGCTTACACGGGCACACAGTGTCAGAACACGAGGTTTCCCGTAATTAGGGAGATGACCGGTGGACAACTTCTCTCAACAGATAATCTAGGTTCACCACACACTTTGTCAACAATGTCGGAAAGTTAATGTTTTAGATTTCTGTAATTATTCTCGCCACAAAGTAGCCTTAACACAGAGTTCGAGGAGAATATGATCTGCCTCAAAGGCCCAGTATAAACATTTATTCTAAAAAAAACCTGTTAGTGGGATTGGTATTCTGTCTATCTCTGAAGGCACACGCACTGTCAGACAGGTGGTACTTGAAAACCCACGTGGTTAAAGATATAAAAATTTTTATGTTTCTCACAGGTATGTCTCTGTACTAAACGCCGGCAAAATTTGGGTTACCCCAGTATTCACTGAATAAAGAAAAACAAATATGAAATATTTTACATATTATGTACTCAGTATAATTTACGTTTTGAACTGCAAGCATAGAGCTTGACTTATCATTTAAACTTTCCCGTGAAATAAGTTATATAACAAAAATCAATCAACATGAATTAGGAATACCTACGTATTCCGTCAACACTCATGAGGCATCTAGCATTTATAAGTTAGTTAGAAAAATTATTCTCGTCTGATTATTTAGCAGTAAAATTAAATTCCTTAATAGCCGACTGAGTTTAAGCTAGAAATTATAATTTCTGTTTTCCACTGTAACTCGTCACTATAAAATAATACAGACTATATAAATTAAGCACTCTGCACCAAATCTAACTAGTGAAATATGAAATAAGCGATTATCACTTTAAACACTTCACAAAATATTAGATACTTAATACATTTACCTCAACACAGAACTACAGGTGGTCGCACAACTTTAGAATTATACGCTGATATATTTATTTGAAGTCTAGAGCTCGGTAAATTTCCGAACAAACTAGGGCTTCGCTATACAGCTTATTCTATTTACGAGCAACCTGTCTACTGCGAATTTTGAGGACTGAATGAAAATAAAGTTTCAAACTCCAATAAATATCTTAAACCAGGACAAAAGGGTCCCAATTTATTTCGCAAAACGAAATAATCTCCCTTTCTCATTCTTAAACACCTTACATAAACTAGAAGACTACCATGAACTGATACTCGTGCGTTTTCACACCTCACGCTGACCAGGGCCAACAGTGAGTGCCTTGTCAGCTGGGATTTCCAGACAAATGTCTCAAACTGCGCCGAGGAGATGTCGGTTATCGCGCCTCACCTGAGCGCTCAGCCGATGCAACTCGTTGTGGCAGGTGAAAATGCAGACAAAATGTCGCCTATAGGTCTGGCGAAAGCGAATATTCACAGTTTCGTCCACTACGCAATAACCTCCCGAGCCTGGCATCTACGTAATAACATCACTAGTGCGTTTCTAAATGAGAACAGACACTCGGCGAAAGTTTGAATGGGAAAATAGTAATGTTTAAGTCGCAAACGAACGAATGCGAAAAATTACAAAAAGGATAAAAGAGTGATAATAAAATAGAGGACACGGGTGAAGAAAAGAAGAGTATATAGAGAATTTAATGATCATAACTCTCTGTGACAGAACGTCCCCCCTTTAAGATATGGAAGCACTCCATGTCTACGTTATGGAATTAAATTTCCTATATCCGTAACTTCAGGGTGTCTGTCTTCTTCCCTCTCATCTCCCCCCTTCATCTCTGTCCAATTCCTACTCAAGTCTACTCCCCAAAGTTTCCTTTTTCTGGAATGTCTCCCATGTGCGCTTGAAAGAGCGTCGCCGCTTTTGACATTTTTGAAAGATTACGTGTGATTGCAGTGGAATTTCCCTGCCACTAACGTCCTCTTCGTCAATTTTGGCGAACGTCAGGAGATGTTCGGAGGTCGGCACCGGTCTTTCCAAGAATTTCTTTAACAGATTTAAATGGAAAACCTTCTCCTTTCCTTCAATAGAGATCTGGTAGTTAGCCTTAGAAATCTTTTTCAGGATGGTAAACGGCCCTTGCCATCCGATCCTCAGTTGGTTGTTTCCGGTAGGGATTAACACCAAAACTTTCTCTCCTGCTTCCATTTCTCTTTCTTTCACGACTTTCCTGTATCGGTTAGCGTGCTTTGTGCGTGCTCGCTTAAAGTTAGTCGTTGCTAGGTCCCATCCTAGTTTCAACCTTCCTTATAAATCCGACACATATTTACTTGCTGAGACAACTGTCTCATCTGCCTTCTGGTCTGTCAGTGACCAAAGTAAGGCTTCGAGCGGGCCTTTAATGGGTCTGCCGAATAAAAGCGTAGCTGGCGGAAATCCTGTGGAAGTATGAGGAGATTCTCTGTAGCCAAATAAAGCTGCCGGAATGCGATAATCCCAATCTTCAGGTTTCACTTGTGCCAGTTTACTTAACATCATGTTGAGGTTTCCGTTAACACGTTCTACTAGCCCATTTCTGGCCAGAGTGTAAGGCTTAGTGTTGATGGGCTGGTCCCTCAAGATCTTCACGATCTCATCCATGAACAGGTTTCGGTATGGAGATCCGTTATCCGTCAACACTTGCTGAGGGAATCCCAACCGAGTGAAAATCTGCACGAGGGCTTCTGCGACATGCTTTGCATCTGCGCATGTTAGCGGGATAGCTTCTGCCCATAAAGTGCATGTATCGACTAAGGTCAGGATGTACCTGTTCCTTCTTTTAGTCCTTTCTAAGGGTCCTAAAATGTCGATCACAACCCGTTCGAATGGTGTTCCCACTATTGGCATTTCACCCAAAGAGACTGGGGGTGTCCGTTGCTTGGGTGGTACACGTTGGCACTGGGCACAGGATTTGACATATCTGATAATCTCAGTATTTACTCCTGGCCACCAATAATGAGTAGTTATCCGTTGGTTTGTGGCGTTCTGTCCCATATGTCCGCTGAAGGGAAGATAGTGCCCCATTTCTAGGATTTGGCTTCTGTACTGTTTCGGAACTAGGAGCTGATTGTAACCTTGGTCAGGCTTGCCTGTTCTGCGATAAAGTACGCCATCCTTAGAAAAAATGTCCCCGTGCTGTCTGGGTTCCTTAGCCATGGGCAGTTTCCTAAAGCAGGGTGCCAAAGTAGGGTCCTTTTGTTGCGCTTCTTTAAGTTCCATGGGTAAAAAATTAGGCGCAAGCTCCCGTTCCTTCTTGGTTTGCCCTCTTGTAGTTACTGCTGCCACAATCGGCTCTTCCTGTTTCCCAATAGACACGTATCTACCGCCAAGTATGACTGGTTAGATGGGGTCATCCATAACAGCCGCTTTGATCACGCCTCTGACAAAATCAGAGTGGATCTCCACCAATGTGATGGGAAGCGCTGTAGGTGCATCACTCTTACGAACTCCACAAAATTGGACGGTCTCTGCTGTCTCTTGACCGGGTTTGACCAGGTTTCTGGCAACAATGCAATCATAAGAAAGCCCCGTGTCAAATAAACAAAGACTTTTAGAACCGTTCAATGTAACAGTACCTCGCGTTGAGGGTATATCCCCAACAGGTTGGGAATCACTGTCAATAATTCCGCCTTGCGAGACTGTTAGTAAGCATCCGATGCGTTTAGTCTCGGTGTGCTCACTCTGATCATTAGTCCCGTGCTCAGGGGTTCTCCCTTTGCCACCTTGTCCTTTCTGGCTGCGCTGCCATGTAGGGCGGTCGGGTTGATCAGACTGTTGACTGTGGATGGGGTACTTGTTTTTGTAGAACTTAAACTTTTCAGGAGGGGGGTTTTTAGGTTCAGTTTCTCTGTGGTTATTCTGATTAGAAGCACGAGAAGATTGGTCTAGATTATTCTTTCGAAAATGCTCTTCTGTCGGTTTACGTTTTGTGGCCGGCAGTTCGGCCAGCGCATTTTGATAGCGCTCAGACTTTTCTAAGATGTCTTTAAGCTTTTCTGCCCCCTGCTCAGCTAGAAATCTTCGGGTATCTGCAGACAAAGTGTTCTTTATTTGTTCTGTTAAAACAAATTCCTCCAGACCTTCATAGGTAGAGGGTTGCTGCGAAAGCTCAAGGCACTTTGTCAAGTATCCCTTTAAACGAGATGAGAACTGCTGAAAAGTTTCAGAGCTCTCCTTCCTGCTGTTGCGAAACAGTTGCAAAAATTTGCGAGCATTCATTTCAAAACACTCAAGCAAAGCTTTCTTCAAAATGTCGTAATAGTCTTGTTGGCTGCTTTCCAGTTTGGCGTAAACATCATACCCACTACTTTTCAAAAACTGAGAAAGCTTCATATTCCAACGCGACCTCTCTAAACCGTACAGAGTTGCAATTTTCTCAAATTTTTCTAGATACGTGTCAATCTTCTCATTGGGACAAGGGAAAGATTCTAGCGCAAAAGACATAGCAGTGAGGTGAGTAGATTGAGTATTAGAAGGATCAGTTAAGGAAGAATGAGGAGAAGACTCTCCATTGCTGGAGGTAGAGGCAGCACCGAGACTTTGGACTTCTAGAGCCTTAAGAGCCAATTCATGCTGTCGTCGTTGCTCATTTTCTCTTTCCAAATGCTGTCTCTCCTTCTCTCTTTCCTCATGCTGTCTTTCCTTCTCTCTTTCCTCATGCTGTCTTTCCTTCTCTTTCTCTATTTCCTCATGCTGCATCCTGCGGATTTCCTTTTCTTCCTCAATCTTTTTCTGTTCTAATAGACGGTCTTCCGCTTCTTTCCTCCTTAGTTCTTCTTTTTCCTCTTTAGCTTCAGCTGCTTTTCTCTCCGCGTCATATCTGTCAAGTTCGTCCCTGACGAAAGCTTTCGCTTCCTCGCCGTCCAAACCTTCTTCTCTTGCTTCGTCCCTGAGGAGCTGTCTAAGCTTCGCCCTCTCTGCCATAATAGGTCAGTGACTGAGACTTAGTCGAGAAAGAAATAGGAAGAAAAGATACAATGGTTCCTATACCTAGCGAGAAAATACCAAAACAAAAGATGATGTACTTTAACCTGGGATACCTCCTCCAAAATATAATATCTAACTATCGCTGCTATTAATCGGCAATAAAGCACCTAATGCAGACGACTACGCCAAATAAATGGTAGTAAGATTTCTCACTAAAAAAAATAAGTTGCTACAGTGGAAACAAAATAATTATTGCAAAAATTATAAGAGAAAAAAATTCCCTTAATTTTTTATCCACTATCAAGTACACCCCTGAAGTCAGTTAGGGTAAGGGAGGCAATTTACAGGACGTAATTGTCTGAACGCACTCCTTAGCGTAGCCCAAACACCTACTTCTTCAGCACCTTGTGAATGTTATACACTCACAAACTTTACCAGCGTTTAGTATTACAAAATCAGTAATAACATCTATTCCGACAAAATCAACCTGTAACTCAAATGTATATTACTCAAAATGCTGTGGAAAAACAATTATTAATTGTGTGGTCAGCACGCCCATAAACAGATCGTTAGTCTAGGGGATAGTTGTTTTTAAAGATACACAAAACCACGAGACAATCACACTTTTACTCTATTACAGAATAAAGAATCTTAAGTTCAAAATCCCGATAGACGAGACCCATTCTGTCGTAGATTTTTGATAGGAAAATTAAGACTTGGGTTGGTCCCTTCTGAATAGATTAGAATAAGTGATAGTCACAGTGAGAGGTAGTAAATAGAAATAGATTTCCACTAGTGAGATGGTAGAAATTTATAGAGGCTGTCCCGGAAATCGAGAATCTCTCTCTCTCTTTCCGCCTATCTTCTACAACAGATCCAGAGGAGTCAGTCTATAAAAAAATTATGTATATATTAATATATCTCTATCCACTCACGTGCCCGCACATACAAGTGACGACAGTTAGACACACAGACGTGGGAAAACCATAACAAGGATTATATAGATATTATGGGAACGAACTGACCACCACACTGAAATAAATGTAGGTATAGTTTAATTATCATAGTAAACTTACATCACAACATATAAAATACATCAAAAACATGTACACATAGTCATAAAAATCAAGGAATGCTACAATAGTGATAGA
This sequence comes from Oreohelix idahoensis, assembly GCA_024509875.1. Taxonomy (NCBI): domain Eukaryota; kingdom Metazoa; phylum Mollusca; class Gastropoda; order Stylommatophora; family Oreohelicidae; genus Oreohelix; species Oreohelix idahoensis. The sequence goes on along the minus strand of JAMPIV010019420.1, from coordinate 99,252 downwards.
CCCGTTTGTATGGTCCTTCCCCTGGATATATAGCTCACAGTCCCGTTAGAGAAAAGTGATAACCCCAAAGAGTTACAGATGCATATGATTGAGTCTATGGTTTCTGTCGTGGTTGAGTTAGAGTGTAGAGTATTTGTCGAGTTGGACAATAGTAGTGAAATCGACAAGGGATAGTGGACTGACAGAGTTATAGATTACACATAAATAAAGTGTAATAGGAGGTGGACTTGAGACAAACCTGGAGCAGATTTATTAAGTTATCACTCTCTCCAAGCCCTCAACACACTTATACTGTCTAAGCACCTCCTGCTCTCACTCTTTTCTCTTATCATACATAGAGACTATAGTAAAGAGCTAAAAAAAAACAAGTTACTTTTGGATGGAAAAGTCGTGAACAGCGTATTAATAAAGGTGTAAACTTTATTAAATGAAGAAAAGCATTGAAATAATGCATCTCATCATAACATCATAAATGACATCAAAAAATCATCAGCAATCATCAATAATCATCAATAGTTATCAAAGTCATCAATAATCATCAAAATCATCAATAGTCATCAAAGTCATCAATAGTCATCAAATACGCAAAATAAATCAACAAACACGCACACAGACCACCGACATGAACCTGTAGAACACAGAGAGATAAATAAGCGAGTGGCAGTCCTTCCGTTTTCGGGGACCAGATGAAATAGTCCAGACAGTGTCTTATATGTAGATCCTTCGTGAGGGACTAAGCCTACAAAACTGTCCTTGTTGGTACTAAACGTTGGTGACTCTCCCCTACTGGCGCGAGTTGGGCTGGAAGACTCTATTTACCTCCTGTTTACCAAAATGAATAAACTGCGTGTCAGTCCTTCTGCTTTCGGGGACCAGATGAAATAGTCCAGACAGTGTCTTATATGTAGATCCTTCGTGAGGGACTAAGCCTACAAAACTGTCCTTGTTGGTACTAAACGTTGGTGACCCTCCCCTACTGGCGCGAGGTGGGCTGGGGACGCTGTTTATCTCCTGCTGACCAACTGAATGAACTTAGCGACAGCCTGTCCGCTTTCGGGGACCAATGGAATAGCTCCAGTAAGTGGTTTTTTCGTATATATCCTCCATCGGTGATGGAATTAACCTGAATAAAATCACTGTATAGGCGCTATCGTTGGTGACTCCCCTTATCGCGTGAGTGGGGCTGGAACTCTGTCTATCTTTGGCTGGCCGCTCCTAAGTGCGAGGTTCCACATAATCCAGAAATAAGCCATGGGACGAAGTCACTTGAGGACAACTGATCCCAAGGCGTCCTTATCCGGCGCTAGAATTGACTTAAAATCCGGTTTTGGCTGGTTGACTGTGGCTTGGCTGAGTGCCCGGTTTAGGCATACAGAGACTGGTGAATTGAATTCTGCTATAGACATGCTGGGCTGTTTTGAGATTTTGGAAGCCGCAATGCCCTGACTGGTAATCCAATAGGCGAGTAGGGAACTACTACTGCAATAGACGTTTTCAGATTGTTGCGTTGGCTCATTTCACAATGCGTGAGCTGAACTCCCGTGAGAGGGAAATGGCGTTGACAAAGGGTTGTTGTTTCAGGTATGGCTGTGACACTCGTGGGGCTAGATATCCTCAGAATCCCTCTAGAACGAAGAGACGGTGACATTCTTCGTCTGACTGGAAACTAGACTAGCAATTCGGTATCCCCTGAAACCCGAAAATGACTAGAGAAAGGCCTTAACATTTTAGTTCTGTTAAAGTCTGCCTAATTCTCATGATGGTCCATCTCGGGCCAGGAATCTTCTACGAGTGTGTTTGACGTAGTAAAATTTCAAATCTTATAGCTTACAAACCATTCTACCCGGGACACCTGCCTAGCCTGATTCTACAGATGTATCGGCGTAATGCGTAATCAAGAGAGTAAGACAAAGGTTATTCTAGAGACATCAGAAGTCAACAACCGCAAGAAAGTTCCCCCCGATAGACATAATATTATGGTCACTAATGCGTTCTAAGGGGCAAAAACCCAGAGACTGACCGCGATTGTTATCTCCCCCTGAAACAGATCAAACTCGTTACCCAGGCCTCAAAGGGTACTAGCCGCTCGTGATCAAACTTTTTAAAGCGACCAGAGAAATTTCCCTGGACGGACCAGGTGCGTGTATGTAATATTACCGCTGCGCTGACCGTTTCTGACCAGTGGAGGATTTCTACTGAAAGCCTGAACGTAAACACCTCGGGTGGGGTTTGAGAAGGTGAAAATGAAAGAAAATAAGAATACAAAATGTCTAGGAAAACAGAACATTAAAAAAGTTAATAACATATGGAACGAAATGGTAAAATAAATTATCGGTCATGTGACAGGTGCCCCCCCCCCCCCTTTTTAAAGTTCGAGGAATACGGACAAAATGACAGTAATTTATCTTTTCCATAGACGTTCATTACATGTCCTAGAACATCCTATAATCATAACCAAAATCGTATCCAACTTCTGTCAGTACTTAGCTATTGAGAGGATTGGTTACTATCATCCGAATGAACACCCTCCCTTGGTACAGATGCAAGCTAGTAACTGACTATCTGTAGCTTCTTATCTCAGATTAAAGAGCTACTCCTGAAAAACATATTTAACCCTAAAAAAAATTTTCTGACTTTTTCAACAATAGTCGCCAGATTGTCAACCCAAAGCTCAGCAATGATACGAGTAACCTTTACCAGCTGTCTCATGTGTAACATGAACAATAGATGTAACTTAATATTTATGAATGCTGTGGAGAAAAAACGCTGTTCAGACTTCCTCCAAAAGAAATAATTCGATATGTCTAGGGGAAAGAAATTCCTATAATCTGCAGAACACTAAACTCTAGAATCAGAATAGAATCTTGTCAGAGATTCATCCTCGGAACGAGCACACATTATATGTTAGATTCATCCCGGACGAGCCCCCATTTGTCGTGGTTGAGTTAGAGTGTAGAGTATTTGTCGAGTTGGACAATAGTTGTGAAATCGAAAAGGGATAGTGGACTGACAGAGTTATAGATTACACATAAATAAAGTGTAATAGGAGGTGGACATGAGACAAACCTGGAGCAGATTTATTAAGTTATCACTCTCTCCAAGCCCTCAACACACTTATACTGCAGTTTCCCCCTTTTAAGGTATGGACAGACTTGATACTCTGCTTTATTCTAAGGGTAAATATTGTTAGCAATAACTTGCATAAAGAAAGTTACAACGTGGGTGACTCAAACAAAGAACATCCTTCAGTCTACTTTCACTCGGTTCTTTCATCAGGGCCCTGACTCGCACAACCTTACCTAAACTCGTGCTGTTGTTCGCCGTCTGGCGCAACTTCGGGACACTCACACACTTTTTATCGGTTTCTGTCGTTTAATGAAGCGGATCCTAGCTCTGCAGATTTGTTTGTTGGTTTCATCAAAATGGATCCGGAGAGCGTCTGCTTCATGCGATAGTTATTTCAGACTAAAGTTAGGGTCACTTGACTCACGAGGTAAGAATTAGGCTTAAACGGGCACACAGTGTCAGAACACGAGGTTTCCCGTATTTAGGGAGATGACCGGTGGACAGCTTCTCTCAACAGATAATCTAGGTTCACCACACACTTTGTCAACAATGTCGGAAAGTTAATGTTTTAGATTTCTGTAATTATTCTCGCCACAAAGTAGCCTCAACACAGAGTTCGAAGAGAATATGATCTGCCTCAAAGGCCCAGTATAAACATTTATTCTTAAAAAAAAACCTGTTAGTGGGATTGGTATTCTGTCTATCTCTGAAGGCACACGCACTGTCAGACAGGTGGTACTTGAAAACCCACGTGGTTAAAGATATAAAATGTTTATGTTTCTCACATGAATGTCTCTGTACTAAACGCCGGCAAAATTTGGGTTACCCCAGTATTCACTGAATAAAGAAAAACACATATGAAATATTTTACATATTATGTACTCAATATAACTTACGTTTTGAATTGCAAGCATACAGCTTGACTTATCATTTAAACTTTCCCGTGAAATAAGTTATATAACAAAAGTCAATCAACATGAATTAGGAATACCTACGTATTCCGTCAACACTCATGAGGCATCTAGCATTTATAAGTTAGTTAGAAAAATTATTCTCGTCTGATTATTTAGCAGTAAAATTAAATTCCATAATAGCCGACTGAGTTTACGCAAGAGATTATAATATCTGTTTTCCACTGTAACTCGTCACTATAAAATAATACAGACTGTATAAATAAAGCACTCTGCACCAAATCTAACTAGTGAAATATGAAATAAGCGATTATCACTTTAAACACTTCACAAAATATTAGATACTTAATACATTTATCTCAACACAGAACTACAGGTGGTCGCACAACTTTAGAATTATACGCCGATATATTTATTTGAAGTCTAGAGCTCGGTAAATTTCCGAACAAACTAGGGCTTCGCTATACAGCTTATTCTATTTACGAGCAACCTGTCTACTGCGAATTTTGAGGACTGAATGAAAATAAAGTTTCAAACTCCAATAAATATCTTAAACCAGGACAAAAGGATCCCAACTTATTTCGCAAAACGAAATAATCTCCCCTTCTCATTCTTAAACACCTTACATAAACTAGAAGACTACCATGAACTGACACTCGTGCGTTTTCACACCTCACGCTGACCAGGGCCAACAGTGAGTGCCTTGTCAGCTGGGATTTCCAGACAAATGTCTCAAACTGCGCCGAGGAGATGTCGGTTATCGCGCCTCACCTGAGCGCTCAGCCGATGCAACTCGTTGTGGCAGGTGAAAATGCAGACAAAATGTCGCCTATAGGTCTGGCGAAAGCGAATATTCACAGTTTCGTCCACTACGCAATAACCTCCCGAGCCTGGCATCTACGTAATAACATCACTAGTGCGTTTCTAAATGAGAACAGACACTCGACGAAAGTTTGAATGGGAAAATAGTAATGTTTAAGTCGCAAACGAATGAATGCGAAAAATTAGAAAAAGGATAAAAGAGTGATAATAAAATAGAGGACACGGGTGAAGAAAAGAAGAGTATATAAAGAATTTAATGATCATAACTCTCTGTGACAGAGCCACACTCAGGAGTAAATATATAGGCTTAATATAAATATCTAATATAAATATCTAACATAAATATCTAATATAAATATCTAACATAAATATCTAATATAAATATCTAACATAAATATCTAATATAAATATGATCGGAGCACAGATGGAGTTATCCGTGTGCAATGAAGATAACCCTTCAAACCAAATGTTTATATCTGTGGCAGATGGATGCTGAATAGAAAATTAAAAAAATATAATTCCCAGAACTGGGGAAGAGAGCTGGAGAACCAGGGTAGGCATGGCATACGACAGATCAGGTAATTAACTGCAGAGTTCTCGATGACAGCTGTAGAAGAGAACTGATAGGCGGAGTCACCTTCTCGCTAGACCTATCCTGTGCTCCAGAGATGTTATATAAATATGTGAGTGCAGCTCGTATTATCCCCTACCAATTTTAAATTATTAATATTTCTCTGACCACACAACAAAATTAGAACTGGAAATTTAAATAATTCAAAAACTGCAGTTATAAAGAAATCAATGCATTTAATATATTAATGATGTACAGTAAATATAATTAGCACCTTGGTGTATCAAGATCTTTAGCTACAGACTTTCATAAATGGATGCTTGCGTAGAATAGAGGGATTAAAATGGTATGACAAGGTTACCAACGTGGAACTGATGACAAGAACTAGACAAGTGCCAGTGGAACAAGAGATGAGAAGAAGACGATGGCGATGGATAGGACACACACTTAGGAAACCTGTTGATAGCATTACAAGGCAGTCCTTGTTCTGGAACCCCCAGGGCAAGAGAAGCAGAGGTAGACCAAGAAGCACATGGAGAAGAGAGCTGGAAACAGATGTGAAAATGATAAGGAGAACGTGGAAAGAACTTGAGCTGATGGCACGTGACAAGAGGATTTGACATGTGTTTGTTGAAGGCCTATGCTCCTTTGGGAGTGGAGGGTTATGAATGAATGAATATCAAGATCTTACAAAATTTCACACAATGTACAAACAAATATATTGTCGATGGTTGGTCACTGTCATCATGTCATTGGCTTGTGTGTCTTGGTTTTGTTTTCACGTTAAATTTTGCTTAACTTGCTTGACACGTTGCAACAGCTGACTTCCCTCGGTCGTTCAAACATCTGAACATTGAAGACGCTGTGACGAATTAGTTGTGCACTTTCATAACTTTCGTCCTCTCCGGCAGTATCACTTCTTTTCTTCATTGCACTCACCGATCGTCCTATTCGTTAACATATTTTATACACCTACATTCTGCTCTAGCCGCTCCAAGACTTGTTTACGTTTCGCCCGGTGAATCGTCGTATGACAAGGTTAATTAGACAGGTCAGCGGATAATACGTTTATCACTTATGTTGTCTAGCTACCTTTGACGGAGACAGTAAACGTGAAGAGGAATAGCGACTTTGACGTAACTCATTTCAGGGGCCAGCGACAAAAAGGCAAGTGACCACCTGGGTTCGCGGTCTGTCTTTCCGAGAAAGCCGTCTGGGGTGTGCGGAGACACAGATGATAATTAGATAATCGTTTCCGCTGGTCCATCTTTGTCTCAATATTACCGATAATTATGGTCTGTCTGGGAAGACAGTATAATGGGAAAGCATCTAGACAGAAAATAAGTTCACAGATTTGTTTTTGAGTTTGCATAAAGATGCAGTCGGAAGTATTGCCCCTTATTAGAAAGGGGTCACGCGTTGGAATTTTAAAATTTGACATCAGCAGTTATGGGCTATTATGAAAAATATGGGATTTCCAAACCACCTTATACAACTCATCGCACTGCTGTACCAAGAACAACAGGCAGCCGTAAGAATAGAGGGGGAAACATCAGAATGGTTTGAAGTACAGAAAGGAGTAAGACAAGGCTGTACCCTTTCCCCTTACCTGTTTAACATTTATGCCGAGAATATCATGAGAAACGTAAGAGATGACCAAGAACACACAGAGTTTGACTCATTTAACATCGGCGGGTACCAGATCCCGGAAATCAGATATGCTGACGACACAGTCCTCCTATCGACCAACTCAAAAGGACTTGAACAATTACTTCTGTCCACCAAAAAACACAGCGAGGCCCAGAATCTATACCTAAACACCAAGAAGACCAAAGTATTGACAACAGACAAAGTAAAGACCAAACCAGAAATTGAAATTGATAACGAAGAACTGGAAAGTGTCAATGAATTCGAATACTTAGGATCAATCATTAACAGCTCTGGCGACTGTGCAGTAGAAATTAAAAGAAGACTTGCAATTGCTTCACATAAGCTAATACAGATGAAAAACCTATGGCAAGGCACAAGCAAAGAAACAAAGTTACAACTGATCAGAGCATGTATATTCCCAGTAGCAACATATGGCTGCGAGACTTGGACACTCAATAAAACAGTTGCAAAAAAGATTACATCATTCGAAATTAAATGCTACAGAAGGATGTTGAGAATACCCTGGACAGAAAAAAAGACCAACAGAGAAGTACTGCACTCACTAAACGTACAGGAACATTGGCTCCTAAATACCATCGCAATAAGGAAGCTGAAATTTTTCGGTCATATAAAAAGACATAATAGTCTGGAAAAAACAGTGATGGAAGGCATGGTCCCTGGAAAAAGGGGAAGGGGTCGACCTAGACGACGGTGGACCCAGGACATCACAGAGAGTCTGAACTTGTCTTTGGCTGATGCAGGTCGACTTGCCCAGAATCGTGATGCGTTCAGAGCAGCTGTAATGGAGACAACGTTCTGGAAAGAATATGTCACATGATGATATTTTAAAACATGCGGGAGAAATTATGATTTAACACCCAGACCCATTTATTTCTAAAGAGCTTACCATTATCTTAATTTAAGAGCCGGGATAGACTTTGAATTTCATTGGCAAATTCGTCGGAAGTACAATCTGGGATTTGAAATGAGAAATGGAAATATAATCTAGCAAAATCGGAGAAACAGATCAGACTGCATCGCAACGTCAAACTAGCAACTCCCAGGAGACAGAGAGACATCTGATTAAGAATTTCAAAATTAAAAGTGACAGATCGAAGTATTTGGGCAACCTTGAAACTTAAAAGTAAACCCGCATTTTAAATACAAAGACTGGAAACTTAAATGACCAGGACAGAGTATTTGGTCAACTTTGACACTTAAAAGTAAACCCGCATTTTTAAATACAAAGACTGGAGACCTAAGGAACCAGATCACCCGTCATAAGGGCAATACTACAATTTCCAAGATCAAGTGATTCGAAAGCATCTAACCTAAACTGCTGTGTCCATTCTAACTGTGCCAGGAGATTGTGTTTTCAAAAGTTACTTTGGGGTAAGTGTAGCATTTTTTTTACACATGTGAATTTGACATGTTTTCCTTGCTAAGTGGTTATATATGAGGCTGGCAACCTCAACATATAAAAATAGTTTATTCATAAAACACTATAGCAATCGCTGGTATTTGTTTTATGCTAATTCGCTCAGAAACGCGAAAGCAGCAGCAACCCCAGACTCTGAATGGCGCAGTGATGAGTGATGATTACATCCCATGTGCAGCAAGTGTATCGTATCATTTTATGTGATATGCAAATTGTTAATTTTAGTTCAGGTTGAAATCATTGCATTCGCGCTGTCCAGTACCTATTTTCCCAGTTTAATACACAGAAAAATATTGGTGATTTCTAATCATCTTCCATGAGTTACGCTGTGTATACTCAAGAATTTAATTATTCAGAGAGACTAACATTAGTGGATGGACAGCGAGACAAAGCGCCTGTTAATTTGCAGCCCATAAATGTACTTAGCAGAGGCATTTGTTCTTTTTATTTTTCTAAAGTTCGTGGAGCGAAGCTATCAGACTGTTCGTGGAACGAAGCTATCAGACTGTTCATGGTATGAAGCTGCAAGACTAAAGCTTCTACGCCACTAGCTGTGAGTTAAAAGCAGGAAATCAACACTAGCAGCCTTCATTGGACGAGTTGGGTGGAGAAGAGCCCGCATCACAGAAGAATTGACGAAACCACGGCTGCAGGACTCACTTAGACCAGCTAAGTTTATTAAGGAAACAGCAAAAGGACAGTTGTTTCATCAGTCCTCAAACCAAGTCTCAGTGAAGACAATTTTATTTATAACTAAAATTCACCATCATCCCATCGCTATTTGAACCTGTTAAGACTAATTGATCATTAAATTTGTCACATGTTATTTTAAAACAAAACAAACATAGTTGATTCAGTTAATATAGGCATGAAAGCAAACGTATGAGCAAGCCTTAAAAAAATGTATATATATATATATATATATATATATATTTACATATATAGAGCAAATACCGGTATTTATAAAAGAATTTCGCTGAATTTACACCATCTGTACCACAAATACAAAATTGGTGCAACAGATCTCTGGACCTGCGGTACCAGCCCAATGACAGTCGAACACCTGCTGCAATACTGCCCAACCTACAGTAATGAACGGAGTAGCATATGGCAACAACCCACTTCTGTCAACGAAAAACTGTTTGGAGATGTTGGAAGCCTTGGGTTGACTACTGCCTTTATTAGAGTCATAAATGTGGAAGTCTGAAGGCGAACGAGGAAGAAGAAGAAAAAGAATGGGCTAAAACCACTGCTTAATTCTTCACAAAAGGCGACGGATCAGATATAAGTTAATACTGATCTGCCCTATGCAGCTTTGTTCTTGACTTCTGAAAATATCTTGTGAAAGTCCATTGAGATAGAAGCGCCATTATTCTTCCATCTACAACTCTGCCAAGAGTAATCGTGTGCGAAGGTAGACACCTTTGAAGACCCATATTAGATACTCTTGAGTGTTGGCCACTGGTGGACCACTACTGCAGAGCTAAGGGGAGGCAATCCGTAACAGAAGCTATGTTTATGCTAGGAAAAATGTTGGTCCACTATTAATAATAATAATAATTGCCCCTTCAGTCATAACTGACTATGGGAATGCGCCCCTGGGTGGCAACCCTCAGCTACTTACTTTCCTGGTGTTCCTTTCGACATTTCCTCCTCTCTTCTGCTTGCTGTGTGAGCTTTTTTTCGCCCAAACTGAGGTGGCGCCGCATATAGCATCGCTACTTGGTGCGATCGGCAGCTTCATCCTCCTAGGTTGCTGGATTTATGTCCACTATTAAACAGTTCACAATGTTCAAAACTATGTCATGTTTTTCACGACTAGTTAAACCTGCAAAATATGACCAGGTTGTGGTATCTGTCTGCCATCAATGGTGTCTATACCTTGCAGTGGTATGCCGGCTTGCGTACCTTGACAATACCCCCAGAGCTATGCCAGAGGGAGTTTTACTCCTGGCAGGTTCTACCTAGCTAAACAGGTCTGCGAGGGTAGGGGTCAGGCTAAAGCCGATACCCTTGTCCTCCAGGTTGGGGTTTTAGCACAAGGCCGACACCCCTGTCTATGTAAAAAAGAAATCAAGTTACGGAAACGGCAACAAATAAACAAATTTTGCTGCCGAATGGACTTCCGGTCTGAAGCTCAGATGACTTAGTTATAGTTCAGACTGTTGTGTTTTTCAGAAACTTGGCTCTGTCTATACTGGCATGCCTTTGCTATTGGTTTGTGGTTTAGTTATGTCATTTCGCATCTTTCTGGGAAAGCCTACCACAGTGAAACTACTGGCTAGGCAAGCGGGTGGATCTCCAGTTCAGGGAACAACCTTGTTTTTAAATGTTTGCTTCTGTTTTTGTAATAAAGGGTTTGATTAACTTTCATATTTCTGGTGTAGTTTTAATGCTTATAATAAGATTTTCTACATTCATTTCTACCTTGTGATTATTGCAGCATGTCTTTATGTTTTGCCGGTGTTGTTCATATTTATTGCAGTCCACCAGAAAGTGTCTAACTGTATTTAGTTCTTGACACTCTTCGCACCTGGGTTCCTCTGGTATGAAATATTCAGCTCCAAGCTTGAGCAGTAGCGATTCTTTGTTAATTGGTATTGTTAGTTCATCTTGTATTTGATATTTATTGCTTTGGTTTTTTAAGGACTTTATTTGCGTGTCTTCCTTTTTTGCTCTGGTCCCATGATATTCTCTTTTTTTTTAAAATTTAGTGATGAAAAATATCCTGTTCACCCTCTGATGGGTTATAATTTGGATATATATTGTTTTCAATTCCAAATAATATGAATAACAAATGGGAAAGTGGCATCACATCTGTCAAATCATTGTTAAAAGGGCAGATCAAAATTACCAATTTTGTGTGTATGTTAAAAAAACCAAACAAACACAAACTAGATAAAACAAAACAAAAACATCAAACAAACATAATATTCAGGTGGAGGGGTGTAAAGGCTTAGGTTCCAGTTAGATATTTAATTGACTTTCACTTGCCTTAAGTCATATTTATTGTAAGAACATCATCAGACCTTCACCTTCACAATTACTATATATTAACTTTTATTCTTTTTAAATGCAGTTAGACTATATTATGTAGTTTCCTAAGTCTGTCTATTCTTAACACCTCTTCTATATTTATAAGTAAATTTGATGCATGCAAATAATCTAATACTGTGATTCTCATTTGTTCATACCTCTTACATTCTAACATGAAATGTTCTACATATTGTCTTGAAGATATCGTGCACAGTAAGGTTCTTCTGTTCTGAACTAGGCTTTTCCCAGCTGTAGTCTGAGAAGTTTCTTATCACTGGGAATTTTCAATTTCCTAGATATCTGGCATTTTCATGTTGGAGCCTTGAACATCTTATATGCATGTCTTCCTGTCAGATTTATATCCCACCCTGCTTTCCATTCATTTGTTATTATTTCTTTAATTAAGCTTTTAATCTCTGATTTACTCATCCCTACATTCATTAGATTTTTATCAGATCTACCTTTCTTGGCTTCTTTATCTGTCTTTTCATTTCCCTTTAAGTTGGTCTCCATTCTTTGTGTCACTTGATAATTTTCGCGAACATTTTTTAAGATTCTGATTATGTGTTGTGTTGTGTTGTTCGTAAATCACGGGTGATGAAGACCACTCTGTTCATCCAATTATTAGGAATACCGGTATGTTAAGTTAGTCTATGGGTACGAAGGTGACTGATGAGCCCGATGCGGGCCTGGAAAGATCTCGGACAGTGTGGGCAGGGAATGTTTGCTTCATGTGAAGGTTTTATTACACGGTCTTTTCTAGCTTGTCTCCGCTGTTCCGCTGCTGCTCTTCTGGATGACTCGCATGCCACTGCACCTTTACAAAGAGATGTGCGCCAAACGGTTCGGTCTGGCGCAGCAGCTTCCCATGTGTCAGGGTTTATAAAATTTAAACTAAGTGTTAACACAACTTGACACCCTGATTATAAATACAGGGAAACAACCTCTGTCAATGAAAAATTTTATTTTAAGCAAGGGACACAACATTAATAGTAACAAAACAAAAATTTAAATGTAAAAAACATCATAGCTGCCAAATAATGTTTTATTAAAATGTTTTTTTTATACAAAAATATTTAAATTTTGTTTCTGAAGTGGATAAAATACTAAACTGGAAAAAAGTGTTAAAGATGTTTTGAAGTGTATTAATTTAAGTGTAAATTATGTCGGCTAGTCTATGATAAAAGTAAATTCTATTAAAGGTCGTTTGACAGTACATCTGTTTAATCCCACTTAACCTTATCGTTTGAAAACAGGTTCTTTTGATTATTATTTTTTATTTTATTGGCAAACAGGTACCCCCACGAAAGTAAAGGAAACGAAGTACGTACACAACCAGATAAACAAGCACAACAAATACTACCCCACGCCAGCCTGCAGATAAAGAGGGGTTCCAAACAGTCACGAGATATAATAAACGAAGAAGACACCACTCTGAGGACTACGTCACCACACAAGACACCGAACTTTATGATGAAAGACCCCAAGCTTTTTCCTACTCTAGCACAAGCTTATAAAAACAATAGCCCAACAAACCCAAACAAAGAAAAGACAAACAAGCAACACATGGAAACACCACCCAGAGGTAGAACACTGTCAGACTTCAGCCCGAGACTCGACATTGTGCTGGATAGCCCTGGTAGCGCACAGTAACAGCTTTTCCCCCCTACCCCAAAAATCCAATTTTGTGTAATTACACTACTAACAAATAACACATTTCAGGAATGAAGGCGGAAATTAGAATAATTAGTGTGAATATTCGTGGCCTTCGCACAAAATTACAACATTTCATAACACTCATACACAAATACCATCCAGAATTTATACTGATTCAAGAAACCAACATACACGCAGCCCATATCACGACACAATTAGGACTTAGACATTCATGTTTTAGCCTTAGTATTCAGAATATAGGTTCAGGGGTGGCTATCGTACAGACATCGGATAGGTGGGAAATGATCAGGAAAAATAGAGATAGTAAGGGTAGAATAGCCATAGTTCAGGTAAGGAACAACACACGAACATACACCATAGTAAACATACATGCACCATTAGATTACAGACACCAACCTTTCTTTTATGATAGCCTAGAAAGCTTACTCACACATTCATACAGGGGGCAGAATATCATATTAGGGGGAGATTTTAATTGTATACCGTACTGACAAAAATGGATGTTATAGGCGGGGATGTCAAAACACAAATTCGGATGGCAAACAGGGAGGGCACTCACCAGCTAGATATGCTACAAACCATAGTTGATATGTACAGCTTAAAGGACACATACAGAGAGACACATCCCAAGGGGACTGTCACCACACACACAAACAACGCACATGGCAGAACAGCACGATTAGATAGAATTTATTCACCATCAACGCACTGTACAATCGAGTCCAAACACTTACCAGAAACATTCAGATTCACAGACCACAAAGCGGGTTTGGCAACTGTAAACACCACACACACAAATATCACATCCAAACGCTCACCTCAATGGAAATTCAACAACACACTGCTGCAAAATAAAACATACGTAGAGCAAATGACGCAACTCATTCTTACATACACAACAGATTTACCCACTGAAAACAGACACTGGGAGCTATTAAAGAATACTATACGCGAGAGAACACAAATACTGGCAACCAAAATTCACACAGACAAAATACTACAGGAAAAGATAATAGAACAAGCTATCAAACTCGCAACTCTAATTGATAAAACAGCACCTCACATCATTACATTGCAGGAAGAACTAGAACAATATCAACACCATAGATTAAGAGGTGTCCTGTGGTACGGGTAAATTTTAAGAATGTTTATTATTTCAGGAACCGTCCTCCCGACGTCCTGTGGTAAGAGTGCATTAGACTTCAGGCTTGACACTCCTTATTACAGTGGCCTGCTGAGTACCCTCCAGGGTTCTCCTTGCATATTCCGTTTGAGGAATTATAGTATATATATTTAAGTTTGGCCAGTCACACACAATCTCCCTGGCCCGCACCTCAGGTACTCAGTAACAAGGCCTAACTTCTTGGCACGATTCACAAATATTTATTAACACATTACTCCATTTGAGTATGATATGACATCGTAGCTTTTACTAGCACATGTCTCTACTGTCCTTGATTCTGATACTCTCAGTTTTAATGGAACAGTCAACTTACGTGCCCAAGAATTCCATACACACTGCTAAGACTAATCTGACATTATACTGTTAATGAAAGCATAAGGCAGTGATGGTAATCGATCTTGCAGGTGAAATATAAAGATGCCCAAAGGCAATTAACACATTTTAAAAGCAGGTCCTACTGGACACATTCCTTGCATACTGGTCAAACGACACAAGCAGACTGCCGGTTAGAGACGCTAGCTTGTCCCAAATCAAAACTGACGTCTGCTGTCAATTCAAAGCAGGAGTCAAGACGTCACTTCCTGCAACCACGGGATACCGTGTATAAACAATATATATCAGGAAGTGATCGAATACAAAACATGATATGATATTTACTTATATCATTTACTCCCCCCCCTGGATTAAAATAATGAAAAGGAACTTTTCATTATTTTCATAATACAATCTTACAAGGTCACTGGAGAAACCATATGACAATATCCAAATACTCAACTGTCATCATTATGATAGCACCTAGAGGCGTGCTCCATAATCGACAATTTAACACACAAGGTGTGGTATTTAGTAATAACATAACTAAACCCATTATCGTTAGCAGATGCTCTTTTGACACAAATGTGAGGTAACTACATTAATTAGAAGGCAGTGAAGAAGAGTCAATATGTCAGTCATGGCACTCACACAGCATACCATGTCAACAAACGCCCTAAGTCGTGTCGGTATGTAAGTCTACCTATCTATCAAATGAAATGCATAATAAGCAATCACAGACAGAATAGAACATATGAGGCAGACAAGTTAAAATATAAGTGGTGACTGTGACAATATGTCAAAATAGTTATTAATATTTGTATGTATGCAATGTCATGTGGTGAATGACAATGTTAATAAGATGTCATATGAAGATATATTACTTAATATCTACACATATGAAGGATATAGGTTATACTAAGTGTAAGCACCACTGTAATTCACTTCATATAATGATACACTAATGAACCAATGTAATATCACAAGTGTTAATAAAACTGGTCATATTAGACCATACACAGTTCTTCCTGTAGAAGTATTTAAAAGAACCAAAGTTTCAGTGAGTCACTAGTTCTCACAACATTGTTATTGATCCTTAGTTAAGTATATATGGCGGAAAGAAATAGTTCATTGAAGAAAAATCCAATTTCCATCTATGTTGGTTGTCGATGTTTGTCTTCCATGCAATATCATATGCAGCACAGATACTATTGTTCATTCTGTACTTGAGAATTTCATACGTATATGATGAAATGTAATTTCTTGGTTATGTCCCTTTTTGAACTTTGTAGTCAGTAATTTTAGTTACTTCCCTTTTTACACAACGTTTGAGACAGTTAATTAGTGCAAAAAGTTTTGGAAATTGTAGCAAAGTATCTGAATTGCACCAACTTGGATTGTTATACTGCCAAAAGTCATTGTACAACGTGCATGAAGTAACGAAGTATTGTTCTTGAGCAATTGCATTAGACATCATATGACGAACGCTTGAATATATATCTTGATTTTGGATGGACAGTAATTCATCATCATCATGTTGCTTGGCATAGTTTCTCTAGTTTTTCAACCGGTTTAAGTGCATGACGAAGCAATGTGGCTGTAATATCTGAAGTATGCAATATATGAGTTAAAAGAAGGCATGTGCCTTAGTTCATGATGCTACCTTTGCGAAATAGTTCCTGACTTGTCCCAAAGGAAGTAGTGTTATTATTGAGCATCAAAGTTGGATTGAAGCAGCATTTGCGGAGACAACTGGCGATAGCAGATGCTTCACACATCTGGATAGCACATCGGCCATCACGTTCAACTTTCCTGCGATGGGTTTAATCTGGTAATTATAGGGTTGAAGGGCCAGTGAGGCACGCGCTGCTTTAGCATTCTTGAATCTCGCTGTTTTCAGGTAAGACAGTGCCCTCTGGTCTGTCTCGAGTGTGAAACTTGCACCAAGCAGGTAGCGTTGAAGTTTAGAGAAGCAGAACACAAGAGCCAGTAGCTCTTTCTCAATGACCGAGTAACGCTGCTCCGTCGGCGTTAGCTTCCTGCTAACATAAAGTGTTGGATGTAAACAGCCCTTCCATTCTTGCAACAGCGACCCTCCAATGGACGTTTTGGAAGCGTCTACTGTAAGAGTAAAATGTTTAGAAGGATCAGGCAATCTCAATATAGGCAACTTGGAAAACAGACATTTTAATCTATTTAAAGCCACATGAACATCCTGACTATAAACACACCTATTTGGTGACTCTTTCTTCACCAGTGATGACAACACAGACGTATACTCTGCAAAATTAGGGATAAACTTACGATAAAAGTTTAGGAGCCCTAGAATACTTCTAACCTGTTTTTTGGTCTTAGGTATATCAAGGTTTAGAATCCTAGAGATAGTAGTATCCTCTGTTTTCAAAAAACCTCCTCCTACTTTATAACCTAAAAATGAAATCTCCTGAAATCCAATCTTAGTCTTAGATGGACGTGCAGATAAATTATGACGACGTAGAGTGGTAAGTAAGGATTGAATACCCTTCAAATGTTCATCCCATGATTGATGAAACAGACAAATGTCATCAATGTAAGTAATAAGGTCGTCTCTGTCAGCGAAGAGTCGTCTCATCATGCGAACGAAGGTCGCAGGTGCGTTAACTAAACCAAAAGACATATAGTTAAATTGAAAGAGTCCTAATGGGGTTGCGAACGCAGTATAAGGCTTGGATCGTTCCGTTAATGGTACTTGGAAATAGCCTTTAGATAGATCAAATTTAGAAAAAAATGTAGCTGTAGCTAGTCTATCTAATAAAGACTCCAACACGGGAAGTGGTTCCGCGTCGTGGATGGTGACCGAATTTAGACGTCTAAAATCTATGCATATACGTATAGATTTGTCTTTTTTCCTGATCAAAACCATAGGAAAACTATAAGGGGAATGAGATGGAGAAATGACATTTAATTTCACCATCTGTTCTAGTTCCTCTTTAACCTGACATTGTAAATGTATAGGAATAGGGTAAGGTTTCAACTTAATGGGTTGAAAGTCTGTCAGAATAATATCATGTTCGATGATATCAGTGTGTCCTGGGACATCAGTAAGGACATCAGTAAAAGAACGTAAGATAGAAGTAACCTGTTCTTTCTGGAAAGAAGATAGAGTTGGTGATATATCAACATCTTTCCAACTTTCAGTAGACAAGTAGTGAAGACTAGGTAATACCAATAGTGAGTCATTACCATCAGTCAAATCAGACCCTTCTTCCTGTATGACAGCCAAAGAAGAATGACGACAGACAGATTGATCAAGAGCCTCAAAAACTGGTCTTAGATATGGTGGACGTGTATGAAACTGCTGTAACATATTGATATGAAAAGTTTTCTCTTTTCCCTCTACTGAGACAATATAATCAACATCAGACAGTTTCTCCACAATCCTGTAAGGTCCTCTCCATGAGACTAATAATTTGTTATCTCTCCTGGGTAATAATACGTAAGCTTCATCACCAGGCCAAAGTTGGCGTAATTTGCGGTTTTGGTTAATAAATAACCTCGCCCTAAGCTTTGCCTTTTCAGATGAACCTACTGCTATCTGGCATGCGTCTATTATTTTTTTCCTCAAATTGACCACATACTGATATGAGGTCTGAACCTCCTTGTTCATCTCAGCACCAATTAAAAGTTATTTTAATATAGACATTGGGCCGCGTGGTCTGGCGCCAAAAACCAATTCAAATGGACTAAAGCCTGTATGTTCATTTTTTATCTCTCGATAAGCAAATAAAATAGCTGGCAGGACTCTGTCCCAATTTTGAGGATATTTAATTGTAACCTTATGCAGCATTTGTTTTAAGGATCTGTTGAGGACTTCTATTTTCCCGTTAGACTGAGGATGGTATATTGAACTAAGGGATCTTTGAATCCCAAACATATTGATAAAGTTGATATTTAGTTGGATATAATATATGTTGATAAAGTACACCAGAACACTCCTAGGCGGGAAGACAGGCGTCTATCATCATCAGTTGACAAGATCCCTATGGTGTTGCCTGCCCCACTGTAGTGTATGGAATGTCAACTTGACCTACGCAGTGTTGTGTAGACATGGATGGAGTGTATAATGTGCGAATGATGATAAGGGTTCGTGTTGTTGACAAATGTTCTCTTCTCACACTCATGTATGACCGGAAGTCATCGACACCAACGACTGTGTACCTTTTCTAAAGTTTAATTGGACGTACACACTCGACAGCACAGATAGTGACAAATCACAGGTTGCCATAATACATCATAGTACAGTGGACAAATGGTCTTGCAATGTTACATGGGCACTCATGTAGAATAATGGTATAATGGACTGTCAATAGCCAAGCACTCAGTATCGCCCATACATATATCATCTGACGTCACTGACTGAGCACGTCAGCTTGTAAACAATATTTCAGATGACTTCTAAACCTAATCTCGTTTAGCAACGATTCTTCAACATAATGTTCAGCACATATTTTTCCATATAATAATATTGAACCGCTAACAATGGGTTCTCATGTGTAGCAGTGATCTCTGGACTGATCAAGCGATAATACGGGCATCCCTTTTCTCTTCTTGAAAGTCCTACATGTTTTGGTTCCAAGATGGCTCCACTCGTGAACTGTCACTCACGTTTGAATACAGATAATGAATCTGTTCTAAAGTTAGTCATTCATACAACATTTCGTTGCTCTGTAGATTTGGTCATGAACAATAGACTGCATTCTACAGAATATAGTGCTGCTAGGAATCGAAGTCGTTTTTCATCGAGTCAAATATATTCTCTTAAACATTCAAATCGTAATTATCGACAATGGTGGCTTCGATCGAGAGTTCATAAGAGTATCTTTGATTACCTTGGTAGAGGGAATATGAAACTGCCATTCCTTGGCAAGATGAATAAACACTGGGGTAAAGCATACACGATAGGTCTAGACGACTATCACTTTCCCCAAAACCACTGAGATCACTTTTTCAAGGCATCAAGCCGACATAGCAAAACACACACAGTCCCTATCAGGACGAAGCCAAATCACCCACTCAAGCGACACATCCGCCGAATAGCCTTTGACCTCTCTAGAGACAACAGAACATATAGTTCGACTTAGATATGTAAAGATATACAGATATAAGACAGACTTGTCCTACTCAGACAAACAATACACATAAATTCAGGCCATAGATATTCTGAAGCAAGAACAATCTATTATTACCCAAACAACGAATAAATCGCAGTAAAATGATTCATCCGCGGAGTTCAAGGGAAGTAACTCAATAATGACTTTCCCTTAAGCACTAAAAAATTACCTATGTATAATATTGTAAGATATCAAAGACTGCACGTAACAGTCTTACCACACCTCCCGGAAAAAAAAAAATGGAACATTTTTTTTTTTTTTGAAATACATCTAGGAGCAACGTACAATAGGCTCACAACGCATGAATAATGCGCAGATGAAAATATCAGGAATACCTATAACGCCTAATATGAGGCTAAGTCGACTTATGGAGCGACTGGTGAGAATGTGTCTCATAAACTGAGAGAAATTATTTCTCTACAAGTATATTTTTCCAGGAAGGTGTCATCAAAGTATAATACAATTCTGGCAATTACACAATGCCTAAAAAATTCATATCATCATTTCGTATTAGATATCTTAAATTTATGATTTATGAAGAAAAAATCATCAAAGCACAGCGGTGAATAAACATACATGAACCGCTATGTAGTGATACAATCATTATATTATTAAATTACAAATGTGTATCTATCATGATATAGAAAAGGAACTACTATAGAACTAGACATATCAAGAAGTCTAAGCCCTAATAGTTATGTGGAATCATGTGGGCATCTTGACAGAATGTCTGCCATCACATTATCTGATCCACGAATAGCTCGCACAGAGAAATGAAAAGGTTGAAGAGCAATTGCATATCGAGTAGACCTCGAGCTCTTCAAATTCTTACTCTGTATAGCAGTAAGAGCTTTTTGGTCGGTTTCTACTATGAAATGTGCGCCTAGAAGGAATCTCTGTAGTTTGAGGATCGACCAAACCATAGCTAATAGCTCACGGTCTAAAACCGAATAATTCCTTTCTGCCGCATTAAGTTTTCTGGAAATATACATTACAGGATGCAGAGTTCCAGAGTACTCTTGCATTAGTGCCGCTCCAATCCCAGTGGATGAAGCGTCACTACGAAGAACGAATGTCTTATCTTTAGTGGGTAGCACTAAAATAGGTGGTGTTGAAAACAGTGTTTTAATCTTATCCAGAGAGCATTGGCATTCCTGAGACCAGTGGACCACATTAGGCGAACCTTTCTTTAGAAGTGTTGAGAGAGGTGCCATGATAGAGGATAGATTCTGAATGAATCTGCCATAAAATTGAATAAGACCTAACAGACTTCTCACCTGTTTTTTAGTCTTAGGGATTGAGATGTTAAGTATCTTACTAGTATTATGGTCCTCTGTCTTTAGGAAACCATGACCAACTCGGTGGCCTAGGAAAGAAATTTCGCTAAAACCAATATAGGCTTTAGAGGGTTTCGCTGTCAGGTTGTGCTCACGCAAAGTAGACAGCAATTCATCTAACCCTGAATAGTGATCTTCCCAAGTATCGCTGAAAAGACAGATGTCGTCTAGATATGCAATGACATCTGACCGATAAGATAGGATTCGGCGCATCATGCGTACGAACGTAGCTGGTGCGTTCATAAGACCGAAAGGCATAAAATTCCATTGGAACAAACCTCTAGGTGTTGAAAAAGCCGTGAGAGGTTTGGCGCGTTCAGATAAAGGAACTTGCCAATATCCTTTAGACAAATCAAGTTTAGTGAAAAAATGAGATTTGGAGAGTCGAGTAAGTAGCTCTTCCAGTAAAGGCATAGGTTCGGCATCGAACTTCGTTACTTGATTCAATTTTCGATAGTCAACGCAAAGACGTATGTTATTGTCTTTTTTACGCACAATAACCATCGGCGAAGAATATGCAGAGGTGGATGGTTCGATTATTTTCAAATCTATCATCTCATCCAACTCTTTCTCGACCTGTGCTTGAAAATGTATAGGTATAGGATAAGGTCTAACCCTAATAGGAGTATGGTCAGTTAGAACAATGTCATGTTGAATGACATTCGTTTGTCCAGGGATGTCAGTGAGTACATCCTGAAATGTTTGCAACATAGTTGAAACTTGTCGCTGTTCTCCTAGAGACAAATCAGGAGAGACAGTAACGTTCTTCCATGATTCACTGGAATGAAGTGGGATCATTGGAAGAGGAAGATTTACATCTGAAAAACTTGTTTCCTCATCCTGTATCACGGACAGTGATGAGTAATGACCATGTTGTACTGGAGAATTGTCCGTTGCTTGGAAAATGGGTTGCAAATAATCCGGACGTTCATGGAATTCAGTAAGCATATTGATGTGGAAGGTTTTATGCTTCCCATCAATATCGACAATATAGTCGACATCGGAAATTTTCGATATTATATCGTACGGACCTTTCCAAGAAATAAGTAATCTGTTTTCCCTACAAGGTAGTAATACAAATGCTTTGTCACCAGGACAAAGTTGTCGTAAGCATCTCTTCTTATTGGCAAATTGCCTTGCCTTCTGTTTCGCAAATTCAGAAGAAGAAGTTGCTAATTTGCATGCTTCGATAATCTTTTGTCTCAACGCGATGACATATTCGTAGGATGACTTTGTGTCATCGTCAATATTGTCAGATGTTATGAGATCGTGAAGCAACGACATAGGGCCACGCGGACGCGCGCCAAAGACGAGTTCAAAGGGAGAAAATCCCGTATGTTCATTGGGTACCTCTCTGTAAGCGAAGAGGGCCGCAGGTAAAACTCTGTCCCAGTCTTGAGGATGATCCTCAGTTATCTTCCCCAGTAAGTTTTTAAGTGTTCTATTAAGGCGTTCGACCATACCATTAGACATTGGATGGTAGATACTACTTAAAGATCTATCTATCTGCAGAGTAGACATTACTTGAGACATGGTATCTGATATTAGTTGGGTGCCATGGTCTGACAATATCTCTCCGGGGAACCCCAGACGAGAAAATATAAGCCAAAGAGCATCTGCAATATCAGCAGTAGTAATGCTCTTCAGAGGAATAGCCTCTGGCCAACGTGTGCACATATCAACACACGTCAAGATAAACTGATGTCCTCTGGCAGACTTGATCTTAAATGGACCAATAATGTCTATGGCCATTTTTTGAAACGGCCGAATAGGAATGTCCGCCGCCTGAATGGGTGCAGCATGCCGTGGACCTTTGGATTTAACTTCCTGACATACTTTACAAGATCGACAATAAATCCGTATGTCCTTGTTTACCAATGGCCAAAAGAAAGCCGCAAGGACTCTTGACTTAGTACGGGAAAAACCCATGTGTCCAGCACACTGAGAGTCGTGAGCGTGCTGCAAAATTTTAACTCTCAAATTCTTGGGAACCAGGATTTGAGAATGACTTGACGTAATGGAGTCTTGAACCATACGTACAAGTACGCCATTCTTCTTTGTAATCCACGATTTACGACTTGTGTCTTTATTCGGATCACCTTTAGTTGCAAGAATGAAGAATTTCTTCAGAGTGGGATCATCTTCTTGCTGTTTTATAAACGAGTCACGAGAAATTACCAAGGGATTATCTTGGTTATGCACTTCATTATCTTCAGTAGATGAAGTTTGAGGCATATTAAGAGCCTGAGCTCTAGTGACTACAGCGTTAGCAATCTGCATGTTTTGCCTTTCCCACGTGGAAATTTGTTGCGGAGTGCATTCCTTGACTCCATGAATGCGACCGATGATGAGGTCAGCGATCGGATTCGGAAGAAGACATGCGTGTACATCTCCTGTAAAGAAAGGAGTAGCAATCCTAATGATAGCAGTAGAGTATTTCTCTAATGTGCCGCCAAATGTTACACATTTGACTACTTGTCCAGTGGCACGGGAAGGATCTACGAGTGACTGCCTAACACCAATTGTGGTGCATCCAGAATCAAATAGCACAGAGACTGGATTGTTATTCACTAAACCCTTATGTAAGACAAGAGAACCTCTTCCATCATGCGCGACTGATGCTGGAAGAGCAGGAAGAGGATGGCCACAGCTTAAAGTAGACACTGTGGTTGGCTCAAATAACGTTTTGCATTGGGGGCACTGAGATGCTCTCCCAAAATCAAAAGCGGCACATGCCATATTACTAGCATCATTATTATCTTTACTCTGTTTATAGGCTTCATGGGACTCTTGTTGTGCAGAGTTTGCCTGAAAATGTGGTTTATGTCTTTTGTATTGAGATCTACCTCGGTTATTATCACCTCTGTAGTTATTGTTACCTCTATTGTAACCCCTATTTGGGTTTGAGTCATAGTTCCCTTGGTTACCATTATCATATTCATTATAATGAGTATCTCTGTAATTATGATCTTGTTGACTCCAAGACGGATAACCCTGATAGTTTCTATAATTACTTCCTCTACGGAAATTCCTATAATTATGACCACCCCTGTGTCGAGAGCTATCAGGTCGTCTCCAGTTCTTTGAAGAAGAACCCTGAAATGATTGGTTACCTTGGTTTTGATAACTATTATGGTTACCTTTTTTATCAAATCTGTTTTGAGGTCCCTGAAATCTGTGTGAATAATTGGGATTGTATGGTGTTGCTGAAGCAACTGGCATACTCTCCTTAATCTTAGTGTTGCCAAAAGTCACGTCGGGGTGTGCAGTGACATATTGGGAACAATATTCTTCCATTTCTTTTAGAGATTTAGGTTTACGCTCATGTATAAATTCAAGGAAAGGTTTGTTCACACATGACATAATCTTATCTCTGAGCAACAAATCCATAAGTCCTTCATACGTTTTTTCTGTTTTGGAAAGCTCAATCCAACGATCAACTGTGAGACGTGCCTTTGCAGTGAATTCTGAGAATTCTACCCCCGTCTCAGGTACCATCGTCTTAAATAAAAGGCGATAGCCTTCCTCACTTAGCTGATATTTTTTTATCAAAGCCGCCCTAATGACATTATAATTATCCTTATCTGCTTCTCCTACAAGGCATAATCTAGTCAAAGATTCACCTTTCAAGTTTTCTGATAATTGATTAGCGTATTGTGATTTATCCACATTATGTGTACGACAAGAACGTTCAAATCTATCCAGCCAGAATGTAATATCGTCACTGGACTGATTGAACGGTGGAACCTTAACCTTGTAAGTAGAAGGTTTACCATTACCACTAGATGCCTGATTAACATTACTCATACTTGTCAATCTCAATTTCTCCAACTCAAATTCATGTTCTCTTATTGCTTTTTTCTCTTCAGCATCTAATCTTTTTTGTTCAGCCTCCCTGTCTAATCTTTTTTGTTCAGCCGCAGCTTCTCTTTCCAATTTTTTTTGTTCAGCTTCACTGTCTAATCTTTTTTGTTCAGCCGCAGCTTCTCTTTCCAATTTTTTTTGTTCAGCTTCCCTGTCTAATCTTTTTTGTTCAGCTTCACTGTCTAATCTTTTTTGTTCAGCTTCACTGTCTAATCTTTTTTGTTCAGCCGCAGCTTCTCTTTCCAATTTTTTTTGTTCAGCTTCAAATCTCCTTTCCTCTACCTGCATCTGCAATTTCTTTTGTTCAGCAGCAGCCTCAGCTTCTTTTTCTAATCTTTTCTCTTCCGCCATAGCTTTTCTTTCTTCTGCAGCTAATCTTTTCTCTTCTGCAGCTAATGCTTTGTCATATTGAGCAACTGCCCATTGTTCTAATTGTTGACCAGTCTTATCAAGAGCTTTCCCTTGTGTAATGAAATAATCTAAGTAGACATGATGCCTAACACTGCTACTATTCACCTGAATCAATAACAATTCCCAACTGGCTCAATGAACTGATTAATCAGTATACTATCCCAATATCTGTGGGTCACAAGCCTTTAATAAGGTCTTGTATAATAGTAATAATAATCAGGTACTGGTCTATACCATAATCCAAGTGCAGTGCACAGGCAATTGTGTCTTATGAAATATACCCATATAAAACATATGTCAACCAACAGAATACATAAAGTACAAATAGGACTGACAATACAAGAACGTTTGCAGAAATCAAAATAAATCAAATAGGGAAATCAATGAAGATAATCACTGAATCTGCAAAGAATAACAACACAAATGACGTCACAATATATGAATATAAATTATGAATAGAACTGAAAGATAGAAAAGGTTAGACCAACAAATTACAAACAAATCAAAACAAAACTAAAGAACAAAGAAATATTACAAAAATAACAATAATTACAGACTTCACAGCTAACACAAAAGCAACAGTTGTCGCAGCAAATTTTCAATCAAGAAAATTGCACCTATAGAAAACGCCCACAACGGACCCTCTATGACGTGGGATACTCTGTTGTGAGGACGCCGCCCAACCTTAAACACAACCCGCTGACATAGAAACTAACATACTATACAAACAAATAACATGTAAACATAAATATATATAAATTATGTGTATGATAGTATGTGTTGCAAAATAGGCTCAGTCTTACAGTAATGGCAAAGTTATTTTTCATGAAAACAAACAAACTGCCACTTTATTCAATTAAACATTCTGGCCTTAAATATTAAAGTTCATATATGGCAAACAAGAAGATCCATCGATGAAACCAGGACTTCTTAGTTCACAAATACTGTCTTTCTGTTAACACTGACAAGAATTGATCCAACTGTTCTGTGAAACTCTATAATGTCTAATGTAAAAAATGTCAACAACGCTGACCTACATACTGCATTCACTTGACAGGTCACGTGACGAAGCGTTGACAAAGAGCAAACCAATACTGCAAGTGTGTCGTATCAGCCACAGGAAACGGTCTGGTATCGGTAATCTGTTGACTTCTGAATTTCTGCGAGGTCAAACCCAGAAAGCTGGTCCACCAGTTGATAAAGTTGATATTTAGTTGGATATAATATATGTTGATAAAGTACACCAGAACACTCCTAGGCGGGAAGACAGGCGTCTATCATCATCAGTTGACAAGATCCCTATGGTGTTGCCTGCCCCACTGTAGTGTATGGAATGTCAACTTGACCTACGCAGTGTTGTGTAGACATGGATGGAGTGTATAATGTGCGAATGATGATAAGGGTTCGTGTTGTTGACAAATGTTCTCTTCTCACACTCATGTATGACCGGAAGTCATCGACACCAACGACTGTGTACCTTTTCTAAAGTTTAATTGGACGTACACACTCGACAGCACAGATAGTGACAAATCACAGGTTGCCATAATACATCATAGTACAGTGGACAAATGGTCTTGCAATGTTACATGGGCACTCATGTAGAATAATGGTATAATGGACTGTCAATAGCCAAGCACTCAGTATCGCCCATACATATATCATCTGACGTCACTGACTGAGCACGTCAGCTTGTAAACAATATTTCAGATGACTTCTAAACCTAATCTCGTTTAGCAACGATTCTTCAACATAATGTTCAGCACATATTTTTCCATATAATAATATTGAACCGCTAACAATGGGTTCTCATGTGTAGCAGTGATCTCTGGACTGATCAAGCGATAATACGGGCATCCCTTTTCTCTTCTTGAAAGTCCTACATGTTTTGGTTCCAAGATGGCTCCACTCGTGAACTGTCACTCACGTTTGAATACAGATAATGAATCTGTTCTAAAGTTAGTCATTCATACAACATTTCGTTGCTCTGTAGATTTGGTCATGAACAATAGACTGCATTCTACAGAATATAGTGCTGCTAGGAATCGAAGTCGTTTTTCATCGAGTCAAATATATTCTCTTAAACATTCAAATCGTAATTATCGACAATGGTGGCTTCGATCGAGAGTTCATAAGAGTATCTTTGATTACCTTGGTAGAGGGAATATGAAACTGCCATTCCTTGGCAAGATGAATAAACACTGGGGTAAAGCATACACGATAGGTCTAGACGACTATCACTTTCCCCAAAACCACTGAGATCACTTTTTCAAGGCATCAAGCCGACATAGCAAAACACACACATTCCCTATCAGGACGAAGCCAAATCACACCACTCAAGCGACACATCCGCCGAATAGCCTTTGACCTCTCTAGAGACAACAGAACATATAGTTCGACTTAGATATGTAAAGATATACAGATATAAGACAGACTTGTCCTACTCAGACAAACAATACACATAAATTCAGGCCATAGATATTCTGAAGCAAGAACAATCTATTATTACCCAAACAACGAATAAATCGCAGTAAAATGTATTTATCCGCGGAGTTCAAGGGAAGTAACTCAATAATGACTTTCCCTTAAGCACTAAAAAATTACCTATGTATAATATTGTAAGATATCAAAGACTGCACGTAACACATATCCATAACCTGTTTCATAGCATCTGAAACTAACTGAGTTCCTCTATCAGATAGGATGTTTTCAGGAAAACCTATTCTACTGAAAATCAAGAATAATGCATCAGCAATATCTACTGTGGTGATGGTTTTTAAAGGAATAGCTTCTGGCCAGCGTGTGCACATATCTATGCAGGTCAACACATATTGATGACCTCTGGCTGATGTTACCTTTAAAGGGCCAATAATGTCAATGGCGTGTGTTACCGGGGCCCGAAAGGGGAGCAAAGAATAGTAACACTGCACCCTACCACGCATGTCATAAAAAGCGACTAAGGAGGGTATGGGCATGGGGCTGTTTACCCCATCCCGTAAAAACTTCGCACAGTGGGCTGATCACCTGCTTGCCAACCAATCTGATTACGGAAACAATGATAGATTGTTTGGTCGGTTTTTGTTCCACAAAGACGCCACTAGGCGTGGTGGAAACAGCGATAGATTGATCAATTTGTTGTTGCCCTAAGACGCCACTAGGCGTACTGGCCACATACTGCTTTGCCGGTTGATGGCTAAGGATGGAAGAAGAAGAATGTCAATGGCCATCTTTGCGAAGGGACGCAAAGAAATATCAGATGCTTGAATGGGCGCATCATGTTTTGGTTTTCTGGTTGCTACACTTTGGCAGATAGTACATGTACGACAAAATAATTTGACGTCTTTCGTAATTCCGGGCCAAAAAAAATATGACAAAACTCTTTGTTTTGTTCTAGCAACACCTAAATGTCCTGCACATTCAATGTCATGTGCATGTCGTAAAATGAATGGTCGAAAACAAGCTGGTACCATAATCTGTTTCTTTAAGGAATTAGCAAATTGATAGTTTCTTACTAAAATCCCATTTTTGATAGTATACCAGTGTTTTGCACAGTCATCTATCATTACATCATTCAAATGAGTAATATGAAAATATTTTTTTAAGGAAGTATCATCTTTCTGTCTTTGTATAAAGGTTTCCTTATCAATGAGTTCCATCTGAAATAAATTGTCATCATCATTATTCACATCATTCATTACTTTAATAACATCATTATTTTCCTGTTGATAATGAATTATATCATCATCATTATTTTCCTTTTCTTCTTCATCTTCTGAAGTGATATCTTCAGTTATATCTTCAGGTAACACATCAATGACTGATTTGTGATGATCATTGTCCATGCGAGACTGAGCTCTGGTAGTCACAGCATTTGAACATAATAAGTGTTGTCTTTCCCATATTTCAATATCTTCCTGTGTACATTCATGCAATTTAGGTATGTTTCCCATAATAATTCCAGCAATTGGATTGTCCAAGAGGCATACCAGTGTCCTACCTGTAAAATAAGGTGTGTCCAAAAACACCTCTGCTGTGGGGTAATATTCCACAGTTCCACCAAAAGTAATGCATTTCACTTGTTTTCCTGTATAATCCACCTTATCAACCAAGGCTTTGCGCACACCAATGGTGGTTGCACCCGTGTCTCTGAGTAAAGATGCTAACTTATTATTGACAAAACCTCTGTTCAAGATCAATGAACCAGTACTTTCAAAAGATGACATGACTGGGAGAGGGTGTCCGCATAATAATCTTGGCACTCCTTGAGGCTGAAATAAAGAATTGCAATTAGTGCAGTTATCACTATTTGCTAAGTCTACACTGCATGAATTTGCATGTGCTACAATATCATTATGGTTCTGATTAATATCATGAACAATGGCATTGGTACTTTCAGTGTTTCTTGATTGTCTGGAAGTATTATTATGATAAGATCTTTTATTTTTGCATTTTGATCATTTCCTCTATAAAATGATTTCTGACCTCTATTTGATTTTGAGTTATATTCTCCTCTATTTTGCCAGTTATTGGACTTAAATGAGGTTTGTGGATAAAAGTTATCCTCCTGATATGAATTCCAATGTCTTTGAGGTTGGTATTTATTAAAATTGTATCTACCTCTATTTTGACTGTAATTATGTGATGGTTTAAATCTTTGATTCCTATCTATGCTGTTTGATCTATACCTAGGTGCATTGTCTTGGAATGACCTGGCCGATGCAGCTGGTAATGAGTCCCTTACATTGTTTTTGCTCAATACTCTATTAGGATGTGCAACTTGATATTGACGTCCTAGGGTTTGTACTTTAGTCAGGTTCTCTGGTTTTCTTTCCTGCAGGAACGCAAGAAAATCAGAACTAATAGATGACAAAACCTTGTCTCTTAGAATCAAATCTGACAAACCCTCAAAAGTTTTTTCAGTTTTGGATAATTCAATCCATCTAGAAAAATTCAGTTTAATAGCTGAAATGAATTCAGTGAAATCTTTTCCAGAATCAGGGTATAAAGATCGAAATTTCTGACGATAGCCCTCATCATCTAATTGATACCTCTGCAATAAAATCACCTTAACAGCTTCATAATCCTTTCTAGTCTGGTCATCCAAAGTGGAGACTACAGTTAATTGTTCACCAACCAATAAATTCATAAGTCTACATGTCCATGTAGATTTGTCAATCTTATATTCTTCACAATAAGTTTCGAACCTATTTAGGAAGCATGAAATGTCATCTATGGATGCATTAAATTTTGGCAAATTAATCCTTATGGCAGTAGTATGATCTTTATTTTTATCTTCACCTACCCCAGGATGCAACAGTGGTTGTTGTAATTTTAATTTTTCCAGTTCAATCTCAGCTAATCTTATAGCTTGTTGAGATTTACTCTCTTCTTGAGATCTGGCATAGGCTAATTTTTCTCTTTCAAGAGCCAACTCTTCTGATCTCCTTTTTTCCTCCAATTCTTTTTCTTGTTTGTGCAGTTCCTCTTGTCTCCTTTTTTCTGCCAATTCCTCTTTACAGAGCTCTTCTTGTCTCCTTAACTCTTCTTTATGGAGTTCTTCTTGTCTCCTTTTTTCAGCCAATTCTTCTTTGCGAAGTTCTTCTTGTCTGTTTACTTCTTTATCAATATAAGCTTGCAAAGCTGGACCTTCCAAATTAAGATCCTTCCCAATCTTCAATAAATCTTTTAATGAAGTCATGGTTGCTTATTCTTGTGTTTATCAATAATACACAATATTTTAACTTTTATGTATATGAATATGTCAGCTATATTCACTATTCACTCCACCAATCTCAGATCAATTTATAATTGCAATAGTAGATGTATTCAGCTAAACAATATGGAGTAATGAGAAAAATAGAACCACAACAAGTAAGAACAGCAAGACAGGGTTCGAGCAACTAAAGGCAATACAAATGGAAAACAAAGGAATAACTATAAAATATATATGAATTAATTTAAACTAATGCTCTATTACAAATAGACAAGACAAGACGCATATCACAACAATTATGACATCTATGAAATGAATGATAGTAAGATGAGGCTAGACAATATTACAAACAATAATGCAACGAACTAAATAAAATATAACAATGACAGTACTTATGAGTACAAACAATAGATAAACATGACTACACAGCTAACAAAAATGGATCTGTTAAATTCAATAGAGGCAAACTTTTATACAACCAGCAGAGTATGCTGGGTCCTCTATCTGAATCACACAGATACTGCCCTATAGAACGCTTGATTTGCTCATTCGACCTAGCTTTCGCGGTATTGAATGATCACAAACCAAGTCCCTCCATCCAGCTCGCTAGTTACAAAACCAAAAACACGTAATGAAAACACATATGGTGAAGTCAGATATCAGGCAAACAGATTATATTCACAGCCAAGCTGTATGTAACAATAAACAGACTTATCTGTTGCCAAGAAAACAATCCCTCTTGAGACTTCGACAAGCAAGGGATGTAGTGACGATAGTAGCCTAGTATCTGGTTAGGCTTAGAATTGCTTCATGCTGACATTGAAGGACATCGATATGGTCCATGATTTTTGATAAAATACTTGCTTCTTGAATGAAGATAGCACTGGCTAACAAAAAAAAATTTTTTTTTTCTTTCTCTAACATTTCTATGTTTTTCTGGTCAATTTTAATGCACTGTTTTTAAATCTGCAAACCGTTTTTCTCTATCAGGTCGGGATCTCTAGAAATACGCAATTGAAGTTTTTTAAC
The DNA here is from genome assembly GCA_024509875.1 of Oreohelix idahoensis. Lineage (NCBI taxonomy): Eukaryota > Metazoa > Mollusca > Gastropoda > Stylommatophora > Oreohelicidae > Oreohelix > Oreohelix idahoensis. Next base: position 67,085 of record JAMPIV010019420.1, on the reverse strand, counting down.
AACGCATACAGTATTACAACATCATTTGTACAAGAAGTATAACAGTTATGTAGGCTTGAATTTCTTTGCAGTCGACTTTCGTCGGTGAATGGCATGTGGTACATCGCGATGAAGCATCCAACAATAATCGGCAAGCATGGTCACACTCCACCGTCCTTGATAACGTGACTCCATTACGGCGATATCTTGATGGAATCGTTCTCCATGTTCATCGCTGACTTCGCCAAGGTTGTCAGGGAAAAAGTCAAGATGCGAATCGAGCAAATGGATTTTGAGGGACATGTTACAGCCCATAATTCTGTATGCATCTATGCACTGCTTAACAATATGCACATAGTCGACAGATTTGTGATTTCCCAGAAAGTTATCGACGATCGATTTGAATGCCATCCATGCGCGAAGTTCACTACCATGTAACAAGTTCTCGAATTGTTTGTCTGCAATAACTTTCCTAATCTGAGGTCCTACAAAGATACCTTCCTTTATCTTTGCATCGCTAATTTGCGGAAACTTTTCTCGAAGATAAGTGAAAGCTTTGCTCGTTTTATCTAACGCTTTTACGAAATTCTTCATGAGCCCCAACTTTATATGTAACGGTGGTAAAATGATGCTGTCTTTGTTAACTAATGGCTCGTGTATTACATTTTTATGCCCGAGCTGCATACGATCCCTGATAGGCCACACCTTTCTTGCATAATGTTCCTGTCTGTTGCGGCTGTCCCATTCACATAGGAAGCAACAAAATTTAGTATACCCAGTCTGCATGCCCGTGAGAATTGCAATGACCTTTAGGTCTCCACAAATCCGCCATTGGTAGTCATTGTACTTTATTTTTGCCAAAAGTATAGCCATATTGTCATAAGTTTCTTTCATATGAACAGAGTAGGCGACTGGAATTGATGAAAATAAATTTCCATTATGCAATAACACGGCTTTTAGACTAGTCTTGGAAGAGTCGATGAAAAGTCTAGGCGACTGGAATTGATGAAAATAAATTTCCATTATGCAATAACACGGCTTTTAGACTAGTCTTGGAAGAGTCGATGAAAAGTCGCCATTTGTTGACTATGTGCTCATGACCGAGGTGCACCATTAGACCTATTACATCTTTGCAATAGCAAATGTCATCATCCATCTCAAAGTATTGAACAAGTTCTCTGTGTCTATGACGAAATTTAGATATCGGAGTATTGGGCGCTAAAAGATTCCATTCTTTGAGTCGCGAACCGAGTAATTCCGCTTGTCCTTTGGTGAGAGCGAGATCACGTATTAGATCTGAAAGTTCTGAATGGTTAATTAAGTGAACACCATCATTCACCGGTATATAATCCGAGTCAGAATTGGTTTCTAAAGCAGGTAAACTATCACTTTCTGATGGTTCATTCACGTCCAACGGATATTGTTCTGGTGGAACTGGGATCGGACACGTGATTGGATCATGAGGCACTGGTTTCGAAACCGATTCAATATTTGGATAAACCACAGACTTTCTAGTTTTAAAAGTGAAACCATAGATATTTGTCAAGCAGAAGTAACAATCAGTAGCGTGATTTGTCGGTTCACGCCATATTACTGGCACTCCAAAAGGCATCGACTTATGCTTCGGCGATTTTCGTAACCAACCTGCCAATGTATTTGCACAAGTCGAACAAACTGCATTTGGCTTCCAAGATTTATTTGCATCATCAACTTTCGAATCGAAATAAAGTTCATATGCTTTCTTTAGCAATGGTGTAAAGTTTTTCTGGTGAACACGATCGGTAAAATATCCGCACACGTAACAGAACAGATCAGCCGAATTTCTACAACTTCTAGAAGCCATATTTCACTCAGAATTATTTCAAAATACAGTAACTATTTGAAATATAAACGTAACATATGTCATGCATCTTTTAGCAGTATAAGAAGTAGAATTATTTTGCATTTTATTAATTTTTAAAAAGTTATATAGTAAAAATGAAACGGAGCAAATAACGGTTTCCCAAAAATATATTTATTCACAAATATCTTAAGAACCCGACGTGATAGAGATAAACGGATTTCAAATTTGAAATCAGCGCAAGAAACTGACCTAAGAACACTTATTCTTATATAAGAAGGAAAAATGTTGTTTGTCAGTGTAGTCAGTTCCTATGACTTCTATGTAATAATGGGTCACTTTTATAACTTAGTGACAACTTGAGGCACATTCATGATGATGGAAATCCCTTCCATTCATAAAAACTTTTGGCAGACGATGCGTGCCGCCATTTTGAAAAAAAAATAGTCCTCGATTCGTTAGGCGCTCTTAGGCTTGTAAGGCATCCAATGGCTTGGCCCCCAGAAACTGGTACGGGTAAATTTTAAGAATGTTTATTATTTCAGGAACCGTCCTCCCGACGTCCTGTGGTAAGAGTGCATTAGACTTCAGGCTTGACACTCCTTATTACAGTGGCCTGCTGAGTACCCTCCAGGGTTCTCCTTGCATATTCCGTTTGAGGAATTATAGTATATATATTTAAGTTTGGCCAGTCACACACAATCTCCCTGGCCCGCACCTCAGGTACTCAGTAACAAGGCCTAACTTCTTGGCACGATTCACAAATATTTATTAACACATTACTCCATTTGAGTATGATATGACATCGTAGCTTTTACTAGCACATGTCTCTACTGTCCTTGATTCTGATACTCTCAGTTTTAATGGAACAGTCAACTTACGTGCCCAAGAATTCCATACACACTGCTAAGACTAATCTGACATTATACTGTTAATGAAAGCATAAGGCAGTGATGGCAATCGATCTTGCAGGTGAAATATAAAGATGCACAAAGGCAATTAACACATTTTAAAAGCAGGTCCTACTGGACACATTCCTTGCATACTGGTCAAACGACACAAGCAGACTGCCGGTTAGAGACGCTAGCTTGTCCCAAATCAAAACTGACGCCTGCTGTCAATTCAAAGCAGGAGTCAAGACGTCACTTCCTGCAACCACGGGATACCGTGTATAAACAATATATATCAGGAAGTGATCGAATACAAAACATGATATGATATTTACTCATATCACCCTGTTACGGACAAAACTGAACACAATCACACAAGAGACACCCAGAAAACAATACATGGCAATAGAACAAAACATACAGCGAAGCAAGCAAATAGGCCAAATAGTTGACTCACATGGAGACATACAAACGGAGGCACAACATATAGCACAAACTTTTGAGGAATCTTTACACAGAAGAAGGAATACAACCACATATACAGTACACTTTTGTGCAATACACTAAGAAACTGAGTAACAAAGATAAACAATCTCTTGATGCAGAACTGACCCTAGAAAACATAAAACACGCAGTAAACGAAATGCAAAAATGCAAGTCAACAGGACCAGACGGACTCACAGCTGAATTCTACCAACATTTCTTTCCAATTTTAGGCCCACTCCTATTAAGGGTATATTCAGAATCTTTCGAAAAAAAAGGAATTTCTATCTAGTTTCAACCTGTCATACATCACTCTAATCCCTTAGGACAATCCGGACAAAACAAAACTTAAAAACTACAGACCAATATCACTCCAAAACACAGACTATACAATTTTAGCAAAAACCCTAACAAACAAACTCAAACCGTTCATGGCTACACTCATACACGAAGACCAACAATGTAGTGTTCAGCACAGAAACATTTATCAGCACGCACACTTCATAAGAGACATCATCACCTACTGTTACTGGTGGTCTTTCTTTACTGGACTGTCACTGATGTTGTCAGAGCTGTCGGGCTTACAACATGTGGCCGACGTATTTCTTGGTAACGCAAAAATAATGTGGGCCGTTTCTTTGGCGTATGATGATGATCTGGTTAATGATAACAGGACCCGATAACGAAGCAAGATGGGTCAATACATGATGACCAGTTGGCACGGATAAACACTATACTCGTTGGAACAGTTAGTGTTAACAACATATTTATTCATGACGAAACTTTACATCAGTAGTTTACAGACATTCTTCATCAGCAATGGTCATGGTAGGAAAATGTACAAAGTACAATTACAATTCACCAAAGACGTTGACCGACTGCACTAACCGTTACCACATCAAGGTTAACGGATTGGTGGTATACATGGTTCTGACGAAGTGACCATGTTAATATTCTTTACGTAGTTATCTATATTTCTTTACGCTTCAATCAGCTCCTAGCGTTAGTGGGACGCACTAGCAACTTGACATATCTGGTCAAGTTGAAGCTCTGCCATAACGTTACAGGAGACCAAGTATCGGAGGCAAGATACTTAAAACGAGCCGTTTTTGGCTAAATATTCAAATTACAAGCTTCTTGGCATAGCTCCCTCATGAAGAGTGTATTCGTCTCTCAATTGATCATAATTGCTACATATTCGTGTCTTCCCTTGACTTGGGTAAGAACACCATAATCAATCACGTCTATACCCGACGCTAGTTATCTGGAAAAAGTTATCCACCGAACGAAAAAGGGGTGTGGGAGGTCATCTGGTGGAGATCAACAGCCCTCTGTCTCGACGGATAAGACGTTAGAAGAACACAGCCAGGAGTCAATCCACAATGCTGAGTACATTCAAGTTGATCTGCCTGATGAAGATCTTACACACTTCTTGGACGGGAAGAGAGATGCAATCAAGTTTCCACCTGCCAGTGCAAAAGGGCTTTGGGAACAGCTGGACGAAGCCTTGGCAAAAGAGTTGGATAACAACCTGGATCAGATAACTTTGGTGAAGAAGCTGGAAATCTTCGGCGACATAATATATCTGCACTGTCGCAAAGTGTTCGGAGAGAGGGAGGCAAGGGAAAGTAACCCACCACGAAAAAGTAGAAGACAAATTAAAATAGAAGAAATCAGGAAACAGAAGAAGCATGCCCGAAAACTTTTCAAGAACGCAGTTGCCACAGAGAAGCAAGGGTTACGACAGGTTTGGGAGCACCTGAAAGGCCAACATAATGCCCTTTGTAGAGCAGAAAGGTTGTGCAGGAAGAGAAGGAAGACTCGAAGGGATAGGGAAAGATTCTTCCGGGAGCCCTTCATGTTTGCCAAAGAACTGTTTGAGCAGCCACGGTCGGGTACGCTAAACATCAAGAAAGAAGACCCGGAAGAACGCCTTAGAATGACATATTCAGATGGTCGCAGAGATGAGTCGCTCAGCAGCACGGCAGGCCTTAAATGGCCGAGTAAGCCAGGAGCTGAATTTAACACCAAGCCCCCAACGGTGCAAGAGGTAGAAAGCATTGTCCAGAAAGCTCGGTGCAAGTCAGCTCCAGGTCCTAATGGTGTTCCATATGTGGTGTATAAGAGATGCCCTGAAGTGCTCAAACGACTGCTCCGTTTACTGAAGAATGCGTGGAAAACCCAGCTTGTAAGCAAGGAATGGAGAAAGGCGAATGGAGTCTACATCCCGAAGGAGCAAAATTCCACAGACATCAGTCAGTTCAGGCCAATCTCACTACTCATTGTGGAAGGGAAGATATTCTTCTCAAAGATGGCCAAAAGACTCACTACATACCTCCTGGCAAATGGGTACATTGACACTACCATTCAGAAAGGAGGTATCCCATGTACACCAGGATGTCTAGAGCAAGCCACAATGATCTGGGAAGCAATCCAAAAGGCAAAGTCTGACAGAACAAACCTCCGTGTAATCTGGTTGGATCTAGCGAATGCTTATGGATCCGTTCCACACCAGATGTTGTGGCAGGCCCTAGAAATGTATCATGTTCCACAAGAGATTGCAGCAATGCTGAAGCTGTATTTCGCAGGGTTTGCTGTCAGATTTTCAACCAGAGAGTACACAACGAAGTGGATTGGCCTTGAAGTTGGAATTGCGATGGGGTGTACCATCTCTCCGATACTATTCGTGATGGCTATGCAGGTAATCCTCAATGCTGCTGAAGGAATGGCTATAGGTCCAAAGCTCGGTGGAATGTGTCACATGCCACCGCTCAAAGCATTCATGGATGACACAATTCTGACATAGATGAACATCAGGCCCGGAGGTTGTTAGAACGCCTAGATGAACTAGTCAGCTGGTGCAGAATGAGCTTCAAACCCAAGAAGTCGAGAAGCCTATCAGCCAGGAAAGGAAAGATAGCAGAGGACATATTCATGGTTTCCAACCAAAGAATCCCTACTGTCATTGAGGAACCTGTGAAAAGTCTTGGCAGGGTGTACGATGCCTCATTAAAAGACTCGAAGGCAGTGCAACAGACAATAGAAATGGCAGACAGAGGGCTACAGATCATAGACCAAAGCAGACTCCTGGGAAAGTTCAAACTGTGGTGCCTCCAGTTCATGTTGATACCGAAGTTGCTGTGGCCACTGCTGATATATGAAATAAGCACAAATACAGTGGAAGCTATAGAGCAGAAGGTCAACAAGTTCGTGAGAAAGTGGCTAGGGGTATCACCAGGTCTGTCAGATGTAGCACTGTACTGCAAAAAGTCAAAACTTCTGCTTCCCTTCAAGTCAGTTGTGGAAGAGTACAAAGTTGGAAAGGCAAGGCTTGCAATGATGCTACGCGAGTCAGCTGATGACGTGGTTAAGTCCATTCAGCCCACACTGAAAACGGGAAAGAAGTGGAGAGTGGAAGAAGCTGTTGATGCTGCCTAAGAGTCACTCAAACTGAGGGAGGTAATCGGATACATACAAACGAATAGACGGGGATTTGGTCATGGAGACATCCGCTGGTGGTCCAAGGCATCAAGCAGGGAGCGCAGAGACATGGTAGTTCAGGAGATACGAGGTGCTGAGAATGATAAGAGGTTGCAAACAGCAGTGCAGCAGGTCCAACAAGGCCAATGAACTACATGGGAAGGAGCCCTGCAGAGGTCCTTGGCATGGAATGATATATGGCATATGGCACCTCTTAGGCTCAGCTTCGTTGTTAGATCAATGTATGACCTGCTGCCGTCGGCCACCAACCTTGTGAAATGGGGAAAGTCGGATGATGAGCAGTGCCCCCTGTGCCAGGGGAGGCAAACACCTGAACACGTGCTCTCAGCGTGTAAGGTGTCATTAGGGCAAGGGCGATACACTTGGCGCCATAACAAAGTGCGACAATAGATCTGGCAAGGATGAAGGCGAATAGCAAACCCAGGCCGAGCACCGCAAATACATACTTTCTGAGGGCAGGAAAGTCAGCACACCCCAAACCGAGTAAACCTGGTAGCAGTTTACCATCTCTTCTTGACTGTGCAAACGACTGGGAAATGGCGGTAGACCTACCTGGACGAAGGGCATATCCAGAGAGTATCAGAAAATCGCGGAGACGGCCGGATATAGTTCTTCATTCTTCAGCAACGCTTCAGGCCATACTGATTGAACTGACCGTGCCATTTGAATCAAGATTAGACGAGCAACATTCGTTCAAAGCGGCCAAGTATAGTGATCTGGCCGCGGATCTGAGACACGATGGGTTCACTGCAAGGGTCATGGCTGTTGAAGTGGGCGCAAGAGGGCTTGTGGCTGCATCAGTGTAAACTGAAGGGACAGTCGAGAACAAGGGCACTGAAGAGGCTTAGTGAAACTGCCGAAAAGGCATCAGGCTGGCTGTGGAACAACCGCAATGGGCAATGGAAATCGTGACAATAAACGTTGCGGTACAGAAAACACCAGGAATTTTTCTGAGTCCACAATACGCTGAGTTTTTCGGTGTACTAGTGAAAGGGCTGTGGCTGAGAGGCGACATGCTATGTATACTATAAGGGGTGTCAGGAAGAATTTCAGTGGCGAGCGCGCAGTGTCAAGTCTCGTCGGCTTCGCGCAGGTGACTCAGTGTGTGTCCGTAGTTGTGATGTGCTACGGAGCGAACGGAATAATTTGTCTTCTCTTTGTTACTTTCACAATTGCCTCCACGGCAGGCAGAGTTGTGGATTAAAGTTGCTACCATAAGTGAAATGGGTTCATTTTCGATACAAGACAACAGGAGGCTGAGATGCTTAGGAGTCATGACCCAAGTGGGCCCGCCCCCTTAGAGTGTAAAGGAGTATGTAGGGCCGAAACACTTGTCGGACGGGGGGACTTCTTCTGATGATCAGATTGCTTCCTGTTGTATCGCTCTGTAAAGAGTTTCCTATCATCATGGATCTGCCCCAAGTACGTTGCCCGTATAGCAAAAAATCACTGCGACATACCGCGCCATACCTGTTTAATAATGGTGCACGGCCGTACGCAAATAATATAACATACATAGATGTGCTCAAATGTGCGTCTGCAAAATGATAGACGTGCACGTGAGGATCTCAAACATTTAACTCCCTGTTAAGGTATTATTATGCATATTACATGTTGGCCTCATTTAGATTTATTACCAGTTTAAATTTACGCGCTAACGTATTTATCTGAAGTCAACATGATGTATTTTACCCTAGAAGATATTATTAACGAATTCGATTATGTGTGGACGTCACTGGTAAAAGTTGACGTAATGTGGGGCTGCACTAATGCATGCCAACGGTCTTTCTTGACCTTTCGTCGTTTAAATCCGTCCAAGCAAGACGTGGATTATTACTACTCCCAAAGTTATTGAAGTTTACAGATTCTCCTACGTGGCTTATAATTAACCGAAGGTCGCCACTTTAATTCTATTGATACAGTAATTGAGCATCTTATATTGATGAGTATTTTCCTTATGAAGAAGGAATTCAGGGAGTATTGTTATAAATATTTTCATCGCCAGCTGTCAGTTTACCGGCATTGCGAGTACATAGGCGTGACATGCGACGATGCATTATTGACTGTAGGAGACTGCATTGATGTATGTAATGAATTACTGCCATGAATTCATATGATGTCTGTCATTAAATGTACTTATCCGTGGACCCAGCCACGAATATCGTTATGAACTTTATTCAAATTTGACACATTGTTGTGTTGGACACTCACGCCATACCAAATTAGCACGATTACTCTACCACTCTTCTCAAACCCCAATGTAACACTCCCCCTCTATGAATATAAAATAACTTAACACATATAAACATCAGAAGGATTGCCAGTCGTCAATCCTATCGCTAGACCAGGAAAAAAGCCTTTGACAGAATATCCCACTCATACCTTCATAAAACTTTACTACACTGCAACATTGGTGAATATTTCAGAAAGTGGATTGACATTATATACACAAAACCTGAAAGCAAGGTTTTGGTAAATCATTCATTTACTGGGGCCTTCATGCTGACAAGATCTGTTAGACAGGGATGTCCCCTTTCTCCTCTACTCTATGTACTCGCTCTAGAACCACTGCTAGCGAAAATTAGACTAGACAGTACTATCAGAGGCACTTTTATTCAGGGTAAAGGGAAACAAAAGTTACTTGCCTACGCAGACGATACTACCTTCTTTCCCCCAATGACAGGTCTATACAAAATATTCTAGAACAATTCAAGCTTTTTGGTAAAGGTAGTGGGTCAAAATTAAACGTCCAAAAGTCTACAATTATGGGTATAAGCAGATGAAAAAAAAGCGGATTTTCCCTTTGATTTAACGTCAACAACAAACATGAAACTGTACGGTCTATACTTCCCATCTCACTTAAAACCGCACACACAAAGTCACATGGCCGAACGTTGTCGCACATATCACAGACACGCTACTTACTTAGTTAGTTGTTCCCCTTCTACCGTGAGGTGTAGAGGTTTGGAAGAGAGAGCGCCAGACTATCCCATCGGCTGTCTTCTTTCTGGCCTGGTTCCATTCTAGTTATCGGTCCTTCAAAGATTGTCTAATGTTGTCCTCCCAGCGGACTCTGGATCGTCCTGGGGGTCTGGATCCCTGGCTCTTTGTTTCCCATGCTTGTCGTGGTAGCCGATCTTCTCCCATTCTGCAGACATGGCCTAGCCATCTTAGTTGGGGCTGTTCTACTTGGGTCTGCAGGGAGTGGAATTTTAGGCCTTGGCGTTGCACAGATGAGCATGCAACAGTGGCCACCAAACTGCTACAAAGAGCTATAGATGCCTTAACCTCATGGGCAAATAGATGGTGTGTCAGCATCAATACAGACAAGTGCAGCACTACGCTCTTCACCCTCTCTCCCAAACCAAAAGCTGGTGTCATCAAGATAAACGAAGAGCTCCTGAGAGAAGATAAACAACCCACCTATCTCGGAGTTTCATTCGATGATAGGCTGGCATGGAAGTAGCACATCAACAAAGCAGCAACAAAGGCCAGGAGGAAGTTAGCCATCCTGAGAAAACTAAGTGGAACCACATGGGGAGCCAGCGGGAAAATACTTAGTAAAGTTTACCAGCAGGGCATACGACCACACCTGGAATATGGGTCAGCTGCGTGGTGCCCAGCATCAAACACCACATTACAAGAGCTAGATAAGGTGCAAAACCAGGCGCTTAGGGTCATCACGGGGGCAATGAAATCAACGCCTATAGTGAAGATGGAGAAAATGGGGAGGATACAAGCACTGAGAGAACGCAGAGACACGAAAGTGCTAACACAGGCAGAAAAGTTCCTCTGTATGCCGAGCCATCCAATGAAGGACAGATTCCAAAACCTAGCAATGGGGCGACTGAAAAGAAGCAGCTTTATCCACCAGGCCAAACGATTACGTAGACAAACCTCAGACCTGCCTGAAGTTAACAGCCCCCTAAAGTCTGTGCCAGAACAAACCCCTTGGAGAGAGGAGCATGGGCTACCAGTACACATCCACACAAAAGTGAAAGGAATATTCGACAGGGATGAACAGAACAGCGTGCAACGTAGGACAGTCACTCTCAGTTTCCTGGATGATGAATACCCACAGGACCTCTGGGTCCGAGTATACACGGATGGGTCAGCACAGAATGCAGTAAAGAATGGAGGAGCAGGAGTGTACATAGAATACCCAAACAACACTAGGGATACTGTCAGAGTACCAACGGGGAAATTCTGTAACAACTATGATGCAGAAGTCCAGGCAATCAAGGTGGCAACTGAGAAACTATTGAACACCAATCTCGGTCCACAGCCTGTAGTATTCCTGACAGATGCAAGATCAGCACTCCAAGCACTTTAGTCCAGAAAATTGCCAGGCATACAAGCCCTACTTTCTGAACTGTGCAACCAGCGCAGGGTCACCATGCAGTGGATACCGTCTCATTGTGGAATATCAGGAAACGAGAGAGCAGATGGACTGGCTAAAGAAGGTGCTGCAGACGAGCAACCGGATGTACCAGTTACATACCATCAGAAGAAAAGATGATCAAATCTATCAGAAAGCCACCAACACCAAAGCAGGATGACTACCAAGCTATGAACAGATCAGAACAAATAGTCATTCTGCGCCTCAGAACAGGACACAACCGCCTCTGCAGCCACATGTATACAAAATTCAAGATTGGCAATTCAGCCATGTGGACAGGCACCCCAGACTGCGGAGCACGTACTTCAAGATTGCCCCGAATATGATATATTGAGGCAAACCCACTGGCCCAGAGAAACAACACTGGAAGCAAAACTATATGGACCTCTTTATGAACTACAAAAGACAGTGAAGTTTATACAAGAAACAACATTGCAGATATAGACAATATAGTTCAAGCGAACGAAAGAAGAAGAAGAAGAAGGCCTTGGCGTATCGTCTGGTTGCGGACCATGTCTCTTCTTATTACTTCAACCACTTCCCCAGATACCTCCTTTCTGAGATTTGGGTTTTGTGGGTTGTAGTAATTGCCCATGTCTCGCATCCATATGTCAAGACTGCGACATAGGTGGAGTGGTGTACAACCATCTTCGTTTTCTTACCAACCTCTCTCTTGCCGAGGAATCCTCGATCCTCGAATAAGTCTACCAGCTGCTGCTTTTCGAGTGGCTAGCTTTTCTTTGATGCCTCCCTTTCGGTCTATAATAGCTCCAAGGTATTTAAAGTGGTCAGACACGCTACACCGCTATAAATACAAAAATACAACTGTAACTGTCTTTTTTTTCTTGTTGAGGTGATCACTGGCCCAAGACAGTTTACATGTTGTTAGATGTGTAGTGCGAGCGTATGATGAGTTGAGTGTGGGTGCGAATGAAGACGCGAATGTGTTTAGGCTCGTATAGATGTAGATCCTGCAACCCATACTCTCACATGCAGTAATCAAGGATGCTTTGACACTGCAGGCATGTTTCAAGACATTTATTGACGGGAACACACATAATATCAACAGGAACAGTCAGTGTAACAAGGTCATGCTGACCTGACATCGATAGGTATACATTTGGCATTCAAAAAGGTAAACATCAGAATAGACGTGCATGGTCAATAGCAAAGTTCTTCAATAATGACAGTTCGTAGCGTCGCCCTTGGCGTCTCTGACTAAACGCGTCAGATGCCTTAGTTACCTTGACACATAGGTGCAACTTGGCACTCCCGCCAATTGCACATATCAGGCTGTAGTATAATAGCCGAAAGCACAGGCCTCGTTCTGACGTCGGCCGTGTACTTCTGTTAAATAGGTTATCATCAACCCTGCAGTAATACTTATTGTAGATAGAAGTTCCGCCAATCTGCGGCTCCCACAATATATCTTCGTCACTGGATTTCTGGACAATATAAGACTAACAGTCTTGGATGGCTACCTCGAGCACAAATATATAAGTTCTGAAATGGCGGATCCGTGAACTGCTGTTCACCCTAGGTAATCCTTTACATGTTCTGCCACCGAAAAGCGTAATAATGCATAAAGGTCGGTATTACCTGGTAAATGAATCCTCAGAACTACACAAGGAATTCTGTCGTCATCCCGACGCACAGAGATTCACTGGGGAAAACTGCCATAGCAGTTACTTCGAAGATTCTCCCCGAAAAACAATGGACTCTTGGTCCCTTCAGAAAAACAGGACCTCCCGGCTTCCCGGAAGTATATCTCACTCCCGCTTAAAAAACCTTCCCATAGGCCTACGCCGAACTGACAACCTCTGACCCTAAAGGTCAAACACAATGAATGAATAAACAAGGGAAGACAACCCCTAATCAACCTGACATCGCAGGTAAAGACACAATTATACTTATGATACAAACATAAGCAAATAACTTGACAGATGACTCCGTCGAAAATGACAGCAACATTACTACCACCCCCCTGTAAAAAAAAAAATGCAATTTTTTTTTTTTAATATGTTCATGAGCAAGATAGCACCAGTATCACTTCTGTGCTCATGCAAACAATGAACCTAATATCAGGTACAATAGAAGAGGGTACAAATCATCTCCCAACATAGGAGAAAATATTTCCTTTAAGCCAAACAAACTAAGGGATACCATTCAAGAAACCTAAGTTGCTGGCAATACCAATCATATATCAAACATTACTAAATAATATAATCATAGCAATATACAAATGTCAATGCTATTTTAGCAACATATCACTGATGGATGGACAAAATGAAATTTGTTAAATTATCTAAACATCATCCAAATACATTTGTATTACAACATATTATGATATTAAGGACAGACCTAAGTCTGAAAATATATCAGGAAAAACTAGGACACAAGATTTAACTGGAATCATGTGGGCATCTAGACAATATGTCCGCCATCACATTATCCGAACCACGGATAGCTCGCACCGTGAAATGGAAAGGCTGAAGAGCAATAGCATAACGAGTAGATCTCGAGCTCTTCAAATCCTTACTTTGCATAGCCGTAAGAGCTTTTTGGTCGGTTTCCATAAAGAAATGCGCGCCCAGAAGGAACCTTTGTAGCTTAAGAATGGACCAAACCATAGCCAACAATTCACGGTCCAAAACCGAGTAATTCCTTTCTGCCGCATTCAGCTTCCTAGAAATATACATTACAGGATGCAGAGTTCCTGAATATTCCTGCATTAGTGCCGCTCCAATGCCAGTGGAAGAGGCATCACTACGAAGGACAAAAGTCTTATCAATCGTCGGTAGTCTTAAGATAGGATGAGATGAGAACAAATTCTTAACCTGATCCAATGAAGATTGGCATTCTTGGGACCAACGCACCATATTAGGAGAACCTTTTTTCAATAACGTTGAAAGTGGTGCCATAATGGAGGACAGATTCTCAATGAATCTTCCATAGAATTGTATCAATCCCAAGAGACTACGCACTTGCTTTTTTGTCTTCGGAACCGAGATATTTAATATCTTTGAAATGTTTTGGTCCTCTGTCTTCAACAGACCATGACCAACTCGATGACCTAGGAAGGAAATTTCACTAAACCCAACAAAAGCTTTAGAGGGTTTAGCAGTCAAACTATGCTCACGTAGAGTAGATAGCAATTCCTTCAGACCCACATAGTGTTCTTCCCAAGTATCGCTGAAAAGACAGATGTCGTCTAAATATGCAATGACATCTGCACGATCTGATAGAATTCGTCGCATCATGCGCACGAAAGTCGCTGGGGCGTTCATAAGCCCGAAAGGCATAAAATTCCATTGAAACAGACCCCTAGGTGTCGAAAAAGCAGTGAGAGGTTTGGCGTGTTCCGTCAATGGGACTTGCCAATAACCTTTCGACAAGTCTAGTTTAGTAAAGAATTTAGCTTTAGAAAGTCTAATAAGTAGATCATCTAATAACGGCATAGGTTCAGCATCGAACTTCGTAACTTGATTTAATTTGCGATAATCAACGCAAAGACGTATGTTATTGTCTTTCTTTCGAACAATAACTATCGACGAAGAATAAGCTGAAGTGGATGGTTCAATTATTTGTAGTTGAATCATTTCATCCAATTCTTTCTCGACTTGTGCTTGAAAATGAATAGGTATTGGGTATGGTCTTACTCTGATCGGATTACGATCAGTAAGTATGATGTCATGTTCTATGACATCTGTGTGTCCAGGAATGTCGGTAAGGACATCCTGATATGATTGTAACGTAGAGGATACTTGACGTTGTTCCTCAAAAGACAAGTTGGAAGAGACTGTAACGTCTCTCCACGATTCCGTTGAAGTAAGTGGAATCGCAGGAAGAGGTAAGTTCACGTCAGAAAAAATAGTTTCCTCATCCTGTATAACGGACAGGGATGAGATGTGACCATGTTGAACTGGAGAGTCGTCCGTCGCCTGGAAAATAGGCTGTAAATAGTCTGGACGTTCAATAAACTCTGTTAGCATATTTATATGGAAGGTTTTATGCCTTCCATCCACATCGACAATATAGTCGACATCAGAAATTTTCGAGACTATAGTGTATGGACCCTTCCAAGAAATGAGAAGTCTATTCTCTCTTGAGGGCAGTAAGACATATGCTTTGTCTCCAGGACAAAGTTGACGTAGGCGTCTTTTCTTATTAGCAAATCGCCTAGCTTTTTCTTTCGCAAATTCGGAAGATGAAGTTGCTAACCTGCACGATTCGATAATCTTTTCTCTAAGAGCTATAACATATTCATATGACGATTGTGTATCATCGTCAATATTATCGGAAGTTATCAAATCGTGTAACAAGGACATTGGCCCGCGCGGTTGCGCGCCAAAGACAAGTTCGAAAGGAGAAAACCCTGTATGCTCGTTGGGAACCTCTCTATAGGCAAAGAGGACTGCAGGTAAAACCCTGTCCCAATCTTCAGGATGATCCTCCGTTATCTTGCCAAGTAAGTTCTTTAGTGTCCTGTTAAGACGTTCTACCAATCCATTGGACATTGGATGATAAATACTACTGAGAGACCTTTTAATGTCTAGCGTAGCCATTACCTGAGACATAACGTCCGAAATTAACTGAGTGCCGTGATCCGACAGTATTTCTCCGGGGAATCCCAGACGAGAAAATACGAGCCAAAGAGCATCAGCGATATCGACAGTTGATATGCTCTTCAGAGGAATAGCCTCTGGCCAACGCGTGCACATGTCCACGCAAGTGAGGATAAATTGGTGTCCTCTGGCTGACTTAATTTTGAACGGACCAATGATGTCTATAGCCATTTTCTGAAACGGCCGAATCGGAATATCTGCAGCCTGAATAGGAGCAGCATGTCTCGGACCCCTAGACTTGGCCTCTTGACAAATTTTGCAAGATCGGCAATAAATTCGGATGTCTTTATTCACGAATGGCCAAAAGAATGACGCAAGGACTCTAGTTTTAGTTCTGGAAAAACCCATGTGTCCCGCACACTGAGAATCGTGTGCATGCCGAAGAATTAAGGCTCTCATACACTTAGGCACAAGAATTTGCGAGTGCATAGACTTGTCCGAGTGTTGTACCATTCGTACCAATATACCATTCTTCATAGTGATATACGATTTGTGATTCGTATTTTGATTGGGATCCCCTTTCTTTGCAAGAAGGAAGTATTTCTTCAAAGAAGGATCCTCTTCTTGACGTTTAACAAACGAGTCATGGGAAATCACCAAGTGCTCGTCTTGGCTATCAACTTCATTACTATTATCAGATGAAGTTGGGGGATTAAGAGCTTGAGCTCTTGTCACCACTGCATTGACCGTTTGAATGTTTTTTTCTTCCCAACTAGAAATTTGTTGCGGGGTGCATTCCTTAACCCCATGAATACGACCGATTATAAGATCCGCAATAGGATTAGGAAGAAGACATGCATGGACATCTCCTGTGAAGAAAGGAGTGTCAATCCTAATAATAGCAGTAGGATAGCTTTCCATAGTACCACCAAATGTAACACATTTGATTGTTTTTCCAGTGGCACAGCAAGGATCTATCAGAGACTCCTTAACCCCGACGGTAGTACATCCCGAATCGAAAAGTACTGAGACTAGCCTATCATTTATTAGACCTTTATGTAAGATGAGAGATCCTCTCCCATCATGCGCAACTGTAGCAGGTAGAGCAGGAAGAGGGTGACCACAACTTAGCGTAGATACAGTTGATGAGTCAAACAATGTTAAGCATTGGGGGCATTCAGTTGCTCTCCCAAAATCGAAAGCACAACCAGTGATAGCCCTAGAGTTACCACTATCATTTACTGTATTACAGGCTCCATCAAACTCTTGTTGCGCAGAGTTTGCCTGTTGGTAAGGTCTTTTTTTGTTAAACCTAGGTCTACCTCGATTATCATTTCCCCTGTAATTATTTCGACTATCATTTCCCCTGTAATTGTTATCATATTGCCTATTGTAATCATCATTCCGGTTTGAATCCCGGTTTCTAAATTCACCATCGTCATAATCTTGACGTCGAGAATGATTACCTCGAAAATTTGAATAGTTATTATTTGGATAGCCTTTACGAAAGTGTCTCAAATTATTACCACTAAAATTACGAGAACTACCATCTTGTCTCCACTGCATAGACGAAGAACCATCATGTGTTGGATTACTCCGCTTCTGAGTGTAATTTTGATTACTTCCCCTATTCCAATTTTGTTGAGCACCCTGAAATTTTTTTTCTGAAATTAGGGCCATATGGTGTTGCCGAAGCAGCTGGCAACCCTTCTTTCACTTTAGAATTGCTAACTGTAGCATGGGGATGTGCTGTGGCATACTGACAACAGTATTCCTCCATTTCTTTTAAGTTTTTAGGCTTACGCTCATGAAGGAATGCAAGAAAAGAATCATTAACAGATGACAAAACCTTATCTCGCAATAATAAGTCCATTAGACCTTCATATGTTTTCTCAATCTGAGACAACTCAACCCATCGTGTAAATGTACGACGTATCTTTGTAACAAAATCAGAGAAATCTACTCCATTTTCTGGCAACATTGTCCTAAAACGAAGACGATAGTCTTCTTGTTTTAATTGGTATTTCTTTAGTAATGCTGCCCTGACAACATCATAATTAGTCCTCTCATGTTCGTCTATTGTCATAAGAGTAGTCACTGTGTCACCTGTAAAAAATGGCATCAGGTGTTCAACATATTTTTCCTTTTTTATGTTATGCGTATCGCACAAAAATTGGAATCTATCTAGATAATCTGCTACGTCATCCTTTAAAGGATTGAAATGAGGCAATTTAATCCTACTAACAAACTCCTTTGTCGTACTCGAAGTTGTTTGCTGAGCACCCGTACTCGCCAATTTCAATTTCTCTAACTCCAAAATTGCGAGTTTTTCATCAAGTTCCATCTTCTGTTTTCTTTCCTCATGTTCCATTTTTCTAATTTCAGCCTCAGCAGCAGCTTGAAGTTTTTTTTCCTCTGCAGCAGCTTGAGCTTGAATTTTTTTGTCTTCCATTTCCATCTGGAATTTTCTTTCATCAGCTGCAGCTTGAGCTTTCCTCTCCTCAGCAGCAGCTTGAGCTTTTCTCTCCTCAGCCTCTCTTTGATACCTTCTTTCTTCAAGTTCTAATCTTCTATTCTCAGCTTCTAGCTTCTTTAGTTCAGCTTCTGCTTTCAATTTAATTTCCTCTTTTTGTTTCTTTTCTTCTGACTTTAATGCAATGGCGAATTGAGCAGATGAATATTCTTCCAATTCTTTACCAGACTTACCAAGGGTCAACCCTTGCTGGATGAAGAAATCCAATGTAGACATTCTGTCTAATGAGATCAGAAACCTGAAAAAAATTAAATAAATTACCTTATCCCACTTCAATGGGAGACAAGTCTGAAATGCTAGACTTGTATACTCACTTCACTTTATTTTACTGTCTCAATCTTTGTAGATAACAAGTCTTTTATCAAAGAACTTGTATAAATATCTTATATAATATTATTTAACAAACTCTATATGAAGAGTCTACCTTATCAATAATATCAAAACATGACCAAGTATGTGTATGTAGACTGTGCATGACAGTAATGTAGTACAACCAAAAAAAAATACAAAGACAAAAATACAAAACAATACAAATGGCAACACTGTTTTAACCAAAAATGTGTAGAGAAATACACAAGAAAGGAGAGACCTACAGAATACAAACAAAACAAATCGACAATCAAAACTGAAAAACAGACAAAATATTACAAAAACAACGTTAAGTACAATTACATCACAGCTAACATCAATAGCGACCAATTGTCACTAGCAAATTTCCAAATTAAGAAAATTTGCACCTACAGACCGCTTACAGTAAGCCTCGATCAAGTGGCATATTTACCGTAAGACCCACCAACCGAAAAACCCGCAGAAAAATACACAAAAACAGTAGAAGTGACATAAACATATAGCAATCAATTTCAATGTGTTGCAGAACAAGTTCAGTCACAGCTGAAACTAAAATAAATTTCTTGCTCCTTGCGAACACAGAAACGAAATGTCAAACGCGCACTGAACGTCAAATCCACTGTAACATAAAGTGGTATTCACGAACCAAAGTTACTATGACCTTCTCAAATTAGGGCTTGCACATTGAATGTTTACAATTTCACGTACTGTTTACAGACACTTGACCTCCAACAATGTAGCTTGAATGCTCTGACCTAGAAAAGTCTGTTGTTGAATGAAACGTGTAACAACCCGCAGTACTGTTTACAATAGGAACCCGCCTTCTATGCAGTTATGGTCCACGTAGCAAATGCCTAGTAGTTCACTTCAGTACTTGTCTTGTTATGCTTTATGTAGCATTATAATATAAATGCTCGTACTGTTTATTTGTGTCAACCGTTGATGACCTATATCTGTCCTGTTGTAGCCAAAACTTGCAAGTGTAGAATTAGCGCTGTGTGTTACGGCTGTCCCGTGTGTAGCTTAGACCCACAGATCAGAAGTGTAATGTGTACTTGTCCTTCTTGTAACTTTCTCGACAAAACTGGAGACATCATACATGTAACAGCCAACCAGGAATGTAAATTTCTGGATCCATAAATGTCAACAATAATGTCAAATGCTCGCTCTGTTCTTTTTAAACCCACAGATCTGGTCCATCAGAAATGTAAGTTTCTAGGCCACATTGGCGACAAGAAATGTATCATAAGAGCCCACGTAACTGGTCCACCAGAAATGTAACTGTCTTTTTTTTCTTGTTGAGGTGATCACTGGCCCAAGACAGTATACATGTTGTTAGATGTGTAGTGCGAGCGTATGATGAATTGAGTGTGGGTGCGAATGAAGACGCGAATGTGTTTAGGCTCGTATAGATGTAGATCCTGCAACCCATACTCTCACATGCAGTAATCAAGGATGCTTTGACACTGCAGGCATGTTTCAAGACATTTATTGACGGGAACACACATAATATCAACAGGAACAGTCAGTGTAACAAGGTCATGCTGACCTGACATCGATAGGTATACATTTGGCATTCAAAAAGGTAAACATCAGAATAGACGTGCATGGTCAATAGCAAAGTTCTTCAATAATGACAGTTCGTAGCGTCGCCCTTGGCGTCTCTGACTAAACGCGTCAGATGCCTTAGTTACCTTGACACACAGGTGCAACTTGGCACTCCCGCCAATTGCACATATCAGGCTGTAGTATAATAGCCGAAAGCACAGGCCTCGTTCTGACGTCGGCCGTGTACTTCTGTTAAATAGGTTATCATCAACCCTGCAGTAATACTTATTGTAGATAGAAGTTCCGCCAATCTGCGGCTCCCACAATATATCTTCGTCACTGGATTTCTGGACAATATAAGACTAACAGTCTTGGATGGCTACCTCGAGCACAAATATATAAGTTCTGAAATGGCGGATCCGTGAACTGCTGTTCACCCTAGGTAATCCTTTACATGTTCTGCCACCGAAAAGCGTAATAATGCATAAAGGTCGGTATTACCTGGTAAATGAATCCTCAGAACTACACAAGGAATTCTGTCGTCATCCCGACGCACAGAGATTCACTGGGGAAAACTGCCATAGCAGTTACTTCGAAGATTCTCCCCGAAAAACAATGGACTCTTGGTCCCTTCAGAAAAACAGGACCTCCCGGCTTCCCGGAAGTATATCTCACTCCCGCTTAAAAAACCTTCCCATAGGCCTACGCCGAACTGTCAACCTCTGACCCTAAAGGTCAAACACAATGAATGAATAAACAAGGGAAGACAACCCCTAATCAACCTGACATCGCAGGTAAAGACACAATTATACTTATGATACAAACATAAGCAAATAACTTGACAGATGACTCCGTCGAAAATGACAGCAACAACAACAATTTTTTCCAGAAGTGCAATAGCGAAGTGCTTTATTATTCAATTCCATAATACCCGCGGTAAGTACTTCGGTCGGTCAGTCACATTTTGCACACCGTCATTTGCGCACTATTTTGTTCTATTTTTGAGAGAGTACATTACATTTCAACCACAGCGAAGGGGGTGCAACTGTGGTTGAAAGTTAGACAATAATTGTATTGTTTCCCGTTATATGCACTCTCCCGAAAAAAGGTAAAGTGCGCAAATGAAGGTGTGCATGAACAGTTTGATTATGGAAAGAAGCCAACAACACAATTGATAAACAGTACATGAGCTGGAGTTTCGTCAAACTTCAAACGTTGTTCTCAGATGCAATAAGTCGACCATGGCTTCTCAGAGGCAGTAATTCGACCAGGGCAAGATTTAAAAAAAAAAGATGCACGAACAATTACGAGACATGTTGTCATAAAATAAGTGTTAGTTATTTAGTCAATTTACGGTCTATTAGATCATTATCACCGCTCCACATGTCATTTAGGTAAGGTTACTCCATGTCTTCATATTTAATACACCCACATAATTTTCACTACAAATGTCTAATGACGGTTGCCTGCAATAAAATGACCACAGTAGTGATAGTACCGTCTGTAATACATGTAACAGAAACAACACACTATAATAATTAATAACCTGTCAAGGTTGACGGGTTATTGCTAGTTCCAAAAATAATTTACATTCCTACAGTCTTTGACCCTCCACAACCAACGGTGACAGAGATAAACAAGGAGATTAGGCGTTTTGTTTTTGGGCACACTTTATGTAGCATTAAACATCAAACACATATGCAAGAGAAAAGATTCGGGGGAATAGCCCTCCAGGATATAGGGAAAAAAATAAAGGCACTTCAAATCAGACATGTAGGAAATATAATAAGAGACCCAGAACAACACACATTAGCCCATTATTACGTAGGGCTTAGACTTGCTAGACTGAGACCACTAAAGAACAATGTCCCACACCTTTACGGGACACTACTACCATTTTACAGGACATGCATACAAGCCATCGAAGGACACGAAATTTTAATTAACCAGAAAACAAACAAAATTTAAAAACACTTAGTCAGGTTACAAGTACCACCTTTACACCTTAGAATTAAAAGAGGTTACAAATACTTTATAACAGATTACTCTCAGATTTTGACCTATCTTCACAAAAAAAGCATCGCATCAAAAGCCAGAGAAGTCACATATCGACTTTTATGTAACATGACACCAACCACAGAAAGAGCAGCACGCAGATTAAAACGAAAATCACGATGCAAGATGTGCCAGGCAAATGTACAGGAAAGTGAGGAACACATTTTGTATAAATGTAGTTCTATTATACCAGCACAAAAACTCTTACAAGACATACTGGACGCACATACGAAACAAGAATCAGACATTTTCAAAGCTATTATGCTTAATTCAATTCTCAAGGCACTACCAAGACACAGACATCCATTTAAAATTGATCTTTTGCTCTCTGAATGTCGGTACTTAATATGGATATGTCACATTAAATCAGTATTTGAGTACAAATTTTTCCGCCCAGCCCTTCTCTTAAATTTGATCCTCCAGCGAGCGACGCTTATCTTAAAACCTGTCCATTATCCCCAGCTACCTGTACATTGACCCGCCAAATGTTCTTAAATCCAAGCCTATACAAAGGTCACTATCCTAACCCCGCCCCCTTTTTTCACCCCCACCCCCACTGCTAATTAAGAGGTACTCCATCACCTGTCTTTTTCTTTCTTTCTTTCTTTTTTTCTCACTTCTCCACCTCGTTTAACACACATCCTCATCCTGCCCCCTCCTCCACACACACACAACGTTAAAGGTGAGGTACTACATTACCCAATATTTTTATATTAAGTACACGAATGAGAGTGTGTGTATGTTTTAAATTTTCATCCTCCTTTTTGTCATAGTCGTACAGATAGGTTGTGAGTTATTTTTGGCCCGTCTGAGTAGAGTGGATGGTGATAGGTACGTGAGAAAGGTGTGAGAAATAGATTTCACGGGTGATAGCTTAAGGAAAATGATATGTCTCAGGAATGAGTAAGTTTCTCTATTCCAGCCTATCTATACGACTATAATTTAGTACAAGACAACCTTGCCCTCCTCATACATATAAATATACGTTTAACTACACCCACACACAGCTATGTGACAACAAGACACACAAACGTGAAAAACTACGGTTACTTGGGTATGGGTCTGACCAACACACAAAGGTAAGTTTCTTTGTTGTTTATTATCATTAAACTTGACAACAACAATATCAAAAGAAAGATCAAATAAAATCAGATTTATATACAAATGAAATAGCAGAATAAATGCGACCTCCCCCTATGGAGAAAAGAACCCAAAAGTTAATATTCCAAAGGTCGAAGGTTAGCACTATGTTACAGAGTAGACAGTAAAGTAAACAAGCTCCTACTATATGCTACCCAGTAAAGTAAACAAGTTTAAGCAAATCCAGTGTTGGTAAATTCCCTGAAACAAAGAAAAATACTCACGCACTCTTTCATACAGTGGCCACTCAATCACTCTTACCTAATCTTGGTGATATCCCTTGGAATTACAATTTTTCCTGAATATATATAATATCAGGTTCACTTCCCAAATTGGCCCCAGTCCATCCTCTAACAAACTAAGACTAGTGAGGTGAACGCCGAATCGGGTGTTTTTGTTTTCCTGGATGAACAAAATGTCATATCCAATAGTTAATGTAGGAGCGTGCTCTTGGGGTTCACAGTTAAAAGAGGAAAATACTTCCAATATTGGGAAACATATGGTTCCTAAAAAATGTTACAGCTGATGATGATGATAATCCTATCGGACAACTCTATGTTAAAGCTTCTATTCTGCACAGCGTAAAATCTGGATAAATCCGATTGAATACAACTGTCAGAAGTCGGGAACATTAATGTTATTTTGTACACCCCCAGTGGGCAGGTAAAAATTGGAAAAATATCTGGGTTTGGTAAGTCTACTTAAACTTGTAAGTTAAAATGTTTCTCATGTATCTTTGGCTAATACTCGCTCACAAATGAAATTGGTGGCGCCCAAGCCAAGAAAAAGAGAAAAAAATTAACCAATCAATAAAAAAAAAACCACTGGACGCCCTTGTGATCAGGTCTGCGAAGAATACAAGAACAATATATATATATAAATTATGCTAATCCTACATCTACACACACAGACGGGGGCAAGACGATCTCTCCTCCACTCCGTCAGTCCTGATTAAATTTAAAAGGTCGAGTTTTAGGTCGAATGGAGTTATGCAACTCTCCCGCCCCATGCTAGCGCCAGTCAGCGTACAATGTTAATGTTAAGTCAAGTTTTATTAAGGGGAGTTAAGCGTTAAAAGACTTGTATGCACAGGTCCGTTTTTTTGTAAACACGCTTATAAACACGCTCTGGGTGATGATGATGATTTTTTAGTGGGGAGCTGTATACCCAGTAATTTTTGAACACAGCTCTATTGTACCTGCTTGTTAGTTTGTTTAAAAAAATAACACAAGGAAACTGGTCGAACATTCTGTTGATAGGTTGGGGTAGAAGGCGGACGAACTCTACTCACATCTCAGCGAGGGAGTTCGCGCCTGGATGAATGTTTGACGAGGGGTTTTTGAGCTGGGGATATTTTCGCGACAGTTGAATCCGGGCAGAGCTCCGAAATGGATGTTAGACCATTTTCGTCAGTGTGTCCCAGGATAGGATATATTTTGAATAAAAGGAATATGTGATAATTCCAGAATATTATATTACTTCTAAGCCAAGGATTATTGCGGCTTTTTTATCATGTACTGTGCACGTTGTTGTAGATTGAAAGAGAACACAGAGAACATATTTATATTACTTCCATCCAAGCCAAGGATTATTGCGGCTTGTTGATCATGTGCTGTGCACGCTATTGTAGATTGAAAGAGAACACAGAGAACATATTTATATTACTTCCAAGCCAAGGATTATTGCGGCTTGTTGATTATGTGCTGTGCACGCTTTGTAGATTGAAAGAGGACATAGAGAACATATTTATATTACTGCTAAGCCAGGGATAGGCTTAATTATATACTGTGTATGCTGTATACGGATGTGTTGAACTGCTGATGTTCCATGATGTGCTTATGTACTGTGTTACCATATGTCTACGTTTGCTGTGTCGTAATAAACAGTGTAAAACGTTACTAGGAGTTCAACGTTTACTGACTCCGATGTTTGCTATGGTGTGTGTGGTTGCAAGTGACTTAATAGGACTACATGACATTCGCGTGAGTTAACATCTATACATCCACACCAGTCGGCCATCAGTAAGCCCGATACATGCTGATCGCCTTTATCAGCGTACCTTATAACCACATTTACACCCCCCCCCCCCACTTAACCATTAACAGTGGTGGCCATTCTCTCCCTGCCTGTCTTCCTGAACCACTTACCAAAGAAGATTTAACAGTTAATTATTATTTAATTATCCATATGCGCACCCACACAAAGTATCGCCTGTCATTACTAGCTATTAAATTGTCGGCGTCTGTTAGTCATCGTATGGTATCAAATAATAGGTACTTATACTAAATACGCACAATGAAATAAAGCGTGAATTCTTTTCTGTCACTATCAGTCGTGCCTAGCATATAAACAGTCAGATAAAACCGTCTCTTCTTGTGTGAGAAAGCGTGTGGTGAAAATTAACATTATAACTGAACATCTGGTATGAAATAGCTACGCGTTATTTTATTTCACTAGTTTTAACAGCTAGAAAACCTAACTGAATTATAATGGTAAAAGCTAACACTTTTAAACACGTAAGCACTAGTTTCTATTACCAGAAAATCAGAATGAAAAATCCCCACGAATGCTAATAACACATTTTCAACAATAATGGTTCAAGAACTGCGTGCTTAGACTATCCAAAAATTCTTAGTGACAACTGATAGCAGGTTTAAGAAAACACAGTTTGTATATCATTATATTTCTCTGATCTATCGATGATGTTACTTTTCACGTTACTATATATAACGAGGAATCAGAAACAGAGTTACAAGATAAAGGCTTACGGCCGGTCTTCCGTCAAGCGCTTTCGACCGGCATCAAAAGACTTATTACGTGTAACGGGGTTCTCTAAGATTGTGCCCGCGACTCGACATCAAAGCGTTAACTCGGGGAATTTTGGATTTCCCTTCGAAGACTTCAAAAGATTCTGTGTTTTTCACGTGCGGTCTGTCAGGTATCGTATGATTGACCGATAAGCTCGCGTGAGAAGACGAGGTAAACAAACCTGATTCGCTACCTGTTATGACGGGCAGGTCACGAAAGTTTGTAAACACATCGTTTGCTTGTGTTCAAAGAAAAGAGGCGGGACGAAATGTAGCTTGTGTGAGTAAACACAGGCAGAAAATGTATGGTTTTGCTAGCATATCATAGAGCGCAACGCGATTACAAAGACTGTCAGATTACTGTAGTCTCTTTTTCCATTATACGCCACAGTCGTGTGCACAGAGAGAAGCCTGCCTTTAAATTATAATTCCTTTATTTTCTCTATATTATTATTATTATTACTATTGTTATTATTATTATTTAAAAGTTTTAATGCATATGTACATATGTAGTTTATTTAATTTATTATTATTTTTTATATATATTTTTTTAAGACGGATGATGCAGAAGTCAGCGATTTTATAGGATGACTTTGCTCAAGTCAACAGCAAACCGTGTGGTCTTCGGTCAGAATAAGTGGAGTTTCTAAATCTATGGAGCGCTGTGCTACGTTGAAGATTTACGAGCAACGGTGTCCAACACCTGTAATTACGGGACAGTCACGAATGACAGCATTGAAAATCATCAAATAGCGGTCGTTGTAAATAGTGGCGGTGGAAAATCGGTTTAAGTGTGCATAAGTGTGTATGTGAGTGTGTGTGTGTGTGTGAGAGCGATGGGTACTTTATTTTAAACTGTGAATATTTAACAAACCGGGAAAATCCAATCTTTAACATTATTGAAGCCAAATTTAATTTTGCTCTATTCATCTTGAGAAATTGAATAAGTAAGCCTAATAAGATATGGGTGCAAGAGTAAATGTGTATGTGGACGAATATATACGGTAGATTTTGCGTGTGTGTGTGCCAGTGAAAGTGTAAGTTTGAGTATTTATATGTTTTATGCAATGTACTCTCGTTGTATTCCATTTTGCTAAATGCACATGGTTTTGTATAATTGAAAAAAAAGGTGCTCCCAGGTGTATGATTTCTTTGTCCCCTTTCTCCGTCTCTTTTTAATCAATACTATCATTACAAAAAAAAAAAAAAAAAATGTATAACTTTTTTAAATGTGCAAGAAAGATTTGTGTAAATGAGTGTGTGCGAGGGAGTGAAAGTTTTTTCTATACATCTGCTCATTGTGTAGTTGTATTTTCATTGATACTTCTTTATTGAAATGTAAAATTAATTTGGTTTGTAATTTTTAACGGAATGCGATTGAAATAAAAAATAAATAAATAAAAAAAAGGGGGTAGTTGCGTAAACTATTTTTCAAAAAAGTGGATTTAGAAGACAGTAGATAAAGGAAAAAAAAAGTGTAAACTACTTATCTGCGTCTTTTTGACGTAAAGACGAAGGACAACGCCTTAAAGGCGAACCATTTTTAGACGGGCAATATTGATCTGACTTTTCAATAAATTTAATTTTGGAAAAAAAAAATTTATATTTCTGACGCGTGTGCATACGCACGAGGGGTAAAAAAAGTTGGACATAGCCAAGCCAGCGTAGTCTGCGCTGTCTAAGCAGTTTATACGTGCTTAGAAGGCCAACACGTGACAACACGTCAACATTAAATTTAGCTCTACTACATCCCAGGAATCCAATTTCCCAGAATTACGATGTTAGGATTCGGAGCCTGGCTCAGATAAAATGGCTTCACGCGGTCGCGAAATCTGTAAACACAGATCGGGCGTTGCCGTAGCTGCCGAGTCCTTTTTAGGGCTCTATGCTAGTAGATTGATAATGTTAGTCCTTTTCAGGACTTAGTATCTTTCAATGGGTTAGCAGTCAACAGAGTTGCCTTTTTTGGATTGTAAATGCGCTCTAATATAACCAAATATGTTGAAAGGTACGCGCCTCGCCAGAAAAAGGAAAAAAAACCAAACCAACAAAATAAAAAAACAGCAAATCTATTCTGAGTGGTGCCTCCTGGGACAGAGAATGGGGTTGGGTTCATCCAGTGCAAAGCAAGAAGAGCACGACTAGGAAAATACAATGGAATAGGACATAAGAAAGGCAGGGTTACTTTATAAAACAAAAATGGGAAAAAAATGTCTTCATGATACCTTCACTGAAACTTCTTAGCGGAAAGTTGTGTCTTTTAAAGTTTTTTATTTTTTTACCTTGTTTTTAAATGTGTTTTCATTGTCCCTTCACTGAAACTGCTTAGTCCATTCAGGTGTTCTTTTTTCCTCATCCCTTTTTTTTAAACTATTATCACTGTAAAAAAGAGTGCGCTTTAAAAGTTTCAAGAACGAGAGTGTATGAATTCTTTATCCGTTTTTTCCCCTTTCTTTTCAATCAATAGTATCATTTAAAAAATGTGCAATGTACAACTTCATAGTGCAAGAAAGAGTATATAAATAAGTGTGCGAGGGAGTGAAAGGTTGGGTTGACCCCTGCGATCACCCCAAATGTGGGTGACTCGGGTGCGTAATTTTGTCTTAGTTCGCGCTATGCCCTGATTAATGCATTAAACATGAATAGTGGATGTTGAGGACTGTTTCGCGGTGTGAAGTAGCTTCGATATTTTGGTTATTTTGGTATCGAAGTTTTTGCACCTCGAAACACCCTCTCAACTATGAATATTGGTTCACATACGATTGTTGATGATGATTGTTGATGTTTTAACACAAACGAGAAGGGCTGATAGTAGTGTTCATAAACAGTCACGACATGACAGCTCACGAAGTCGTGAGGTTAACGACTGTTCACAACCATTGTGTATCTTTTTTTTACGACAAATGCTTTATTACAATAGAGCTGCAACTCAGTGTGAGACATGGTCAAACTCAGTACGTGATTTTATAGATGTGGCGTTAATGTGATATACCACTTTTTGTAGTAAACTGACAGTTAATCATCTTTATTTGAAGGGCTTTTTGTTGTTGTTCGTATACATTAAATAAATAAATATTACACACATTAAGCTATGTTTCAGGCACTTGTGAGAAATAAAGAAGTCGAAAACTAGACAACAGAAAAATAACAGGAGTGGCTTACTGTGGCAGATGAAACTCAGCTGTCCCTGAATTGTTAGATGATATGGTAGTACCCTCGAATAGCCTCAGTACCCCTGAATATTGTCGTAATTTTATCTCTACCACCTGTGCAAATTAGTATGCATCATTTCCTCGTGGATTTTCAACACGTTGGATAATTAATATGTAAACAGATATCATGCAGGCATCCAGGACATCGCTTTGTCTAAAGCTGAGTTTAAACCACCCCTACTGCCTGTCTCTAGAGCTATGAGCATCAAGCATTTTCTAGTTTTTTTTTCTGCCACCTCTTCAAGAGGGCATTACCAAGAGAAGACGGAAGAGGCCAGCATCAAAGGACTGTGGTGGTCCCAGAAGAACGAAGCAGTTTTTCGCACCTTCGGTTCACACGTTCATGCGAACCGACTAGACGGGGAAAGCGCTGGCTGACCAAGAGACGAACCGGGGAAGGCAAAAGCGGCAGATGGCGGCGCAGAAACAGAAAAGTTCCCTGATTTCAAATAAGGTGTCAAACTTAACATCTAGATATTACCTCTCATTTCATTTAATATATATAGTCATCGCCGAAGAATGCAGTATTTCATTCGCTGCCAGAGAGTTAAAGTAGTACTAGCTTATAGTAGAAGCTAACAAATTTTCCCTTGGATTTTCTACTATATTGGAGTCTATATTCTTTTGTGCTACGGTAAAAAATATATTAGAGTCTTTAGTGATTCAGGAGTTTAGTTCCTTCATTTATTTCAATGGATTTTTGTGTTAATTTAAACCTATTAAATCAACTCACCACAAAGTTTTCCAGATGTAAATTTAATAATGTAACTATCCGTTATTTCCAGAAATAATAGATGTGTAACATACTTTTAAACGCTAGGCGAGCGAAATGGTTTATTAATTTTTTAAAATTCTATTTCATCTTGCGTAAATTTTAAGTAATTAACTGTTCATAGCTAATGGTAATTAAATCGATACATTAGCCAGTCACTCGGGTAGTCTTTAAACCTAAATAATTTAAATACCAGAGTGAGTTTACAGGTCTTATACAAAACGCGGGTGTTAGAAATAATTATAGTAGAATTACCTGTTTTATATATTCTTTTATACAGGTGGTCCGACCTTGCGGTCCAACGGTTTTTTTAATATATAGAGAGTCATGTTCAGATGGCTTATGGCATCCCCAGTTATATGTTCCTAACAACATAAAAGAACAATGATAATAACAAATCTGATATTAAGAGATTTTTTCTAAGTCCATCGTCTAACCCCAGTAGAGCGGCTAAATAACCAGACCGGTCAAGTGTTCATTTGTGAATAAAAATTAACTAGAACGGGACAATGCCAGATATATTATATTAAATCATATAAAGTTCCCTGGCCTGTTGAGGCAGAACTAAAAGCACAGAAAGTAATTTTTTCCCAAAACCCATATGACAGTAACATTGTTCCTACTACCAACTTCCATAGAGAACCTTTACGGCTATTTCTTTCCAAGAACAGCCTGGGAGTAACATTCTGCTGCTGGAGATATTTCCCAGTCATTTCGACAGAAGCCTAGAACACAAACTTATTCCCACTTTAAATACCTGCAAATCCGACGAAGAAGACCCGCCAGGAAAAATTATAAATCAACACACCCATCCAGCGAAAACTCCGAGAGAAAAATAGCAGTGCCTATACGGAGATTTTCTGGGGCTGTACGCGACACCATTCACAGGACATATAATAGTCTTAAATCCATTTTTGTGTTTGATAAATTCCTTGGATGTATGCTGTGTCGGCTGAGGGTAAGTTTGCCTGTTTGTAAGCGCTCACTGCATGAATGCTGAGAGTGGAAAAACAGAACGAAAGAATTTAGTTGCTTCAGTGTACTACTAATATAACATCTTCTATTTTATCTATTCTCTCACTAAATCTGAAGACCGACGGGAAAGTTAAATTAAGGACATATCCTAGATACCCGTCCCGTCTACCCACTCCCATTGTCAATCCTTTGTTTGATCGGTTGGGTAAGCACACCTCGGGTGGGATCATTTTTTCCTAGTTTTTCCAGGTCTATGAGAATATATCTTGTTTATTTATTTTCCCTTTATGTAACCATAATTTCACCTGATGACATGATAATGATGCATTCACTGTTGTAACCTATTTTTTTACTTCTAAATATATAATAAACCTACTATATATATCCTTAAATCTATTTAGTTTGTGGTCAAAACCTTTCCCTGATATGTTATATGTGCCCATAGTTACCTGTTCGTTTCTACGCATTGATGTCACAAACTGTTGGTGTGTACGTACGAGAGGATAGTGTATTAGAATCAGTATCTAGTGAAATAATACTGCTCTAGTTAAGCGTGTCCTACTATATAGGTGAGTTGAGCAATTACTCAACCAAAGACAGTATTTTTCTTACACTCTGTATTCCTCGTAAACAGGTCTATTTCTCACACCTTTCTCTCACATAGCTTCCACTATCTCACCCCTGCTCGATTGGGACCATAAAATAAAGCCTATATAAAACGCACGACAATAATGTTGGCTCGTCGCGGGACTAAACTAGAATCCCGTACAAGCAACACAATAATGTATAGCTCGCCGAAATTCCGAGCCTTCGACAATAAATTGTTGCTCGCTGGAATTTTGAGCCGGGTCTAGTAATTGACTTAGCGTCTATTACGGTACTTACCTGAATTTTCATTTAGATGGAGTGTGTTGTGTGATTGTCTTGTGAGTAAGGAAAAAAAAAAAATTAATTCCCCTAGACAGACGATCTTAGACAGGGTGTTTTGACCAAACTAAATTTTAGGTTGGTTTTTTTTCCACAGCATTGTAAAATCATTTACAACTTGTTTATAATAACATCTGTCAAATATATGGTATATGAAATTATTTTGTGCAAAACCGTTGGATCGCGTAACTGTAGAAACAGTCACAAAAGGTTGAAGTTAGCAGAGTTGAGCAAAGCTAAAGACGCGTTATTCTGATTTTTTAAAGTCTAGTTAATAACGTCTCTTCTCTTAACTGACTTCGGCGGGTGAGTTTTGTGGTGGAGATAATTTTTTAAGGACAATTTTTTTTTCTCCTTGAAATTTTAAAATTAAATATAATTTTTAAAATTTTTTTTTACTATTTTATCTCTACCGATAAGTAATAGTAGATTATTTCTAGTTGTTTCACCTACCATTTAGGGTGGCATAGTCGCTTGCATTAAGAGTCTTAATTGACAGATAATAGCAGCGATAGGTAAGCAAATAAATAAAGGTAGGAGCGATCTCAGGTAATTATATTTTGGGTTTTTTTCTCGCAAGCGGCTTAGAGTTAATTTTTCCCCCTTCGGTTCTTCTTCTTACTCTCTCGGCTTAGTAGCATCCAGTTCTTGACATGGCAGAAAGCGCTAAACTTAGATCCCTCTTGAGGGAGGAGGCCAAGGAGACTGGATTACAGGGAGATGCCGCGAACCTGTTTGTCGACAGGGAACTTGACAGATATGACGCGGAGCAAGAGAAAGAGAAGGCAGAGACGAAAGAAGCAGAAGATCGTCAATTGGAACAGAAGAAAATTGAGGCGGAGATGGAAACCCGCAGGGCAAATGAGAGAGAGAGGGAGAGACAGCATGAATTAGCACTTAAGACTTTAGAAGTCCAAAGTCGGTGTACTTCTACTTCCAATAATGGAGAGCCGTCTTCACCCCAGTCTCTATCAACTGATCTCTCCAGCACTCAATCCGCCCAATTAACAGCTATGTCTTTTGTCTTAGAGTCTTTCCCGAGCCCCAATGAGAAAATTGACACTTTCCTAGAGAAATTCGAATGAATGGCGAGTCTGTATGGGTTAGAGAGTTCCCGGTGGTGCCTAAAACTTTCTCACGCATTAAAAGGTAATGCTTATGATGTGTACGTTAAGCTGGGAAGCTGCCAAAATGACTACGACATGCTAAAGAAGGCCTTGCTAGAGCGTTTTGATATGACCGCTCGCAAATTTCTGCAAATGTTCAGAAACAGCCGAAAAGAGACCACGGAGACATTTCCCCAGTTCTCTTCACGTCTCACGGACTATTTGACAAAGTGCCTGGAATTATCAGAATTACCTCTTACATATAAGGGAATTCTTGAAATTGTTCTTGTGGAACAGATAAAATCCACTTTGTCGAACGAAACCCGTAGATTTTTGGCTGAGCAGGGCGCAGTCAAGCTTGAGGACATCCTCAATAAGGCGGAACGCTATGCAAACGCAATGGCCGAACTTCCCAGCATTAAACGAAAACACACAGATGAGCCATCTCGAAAAAAAAATCTAGAACAGTCATCAAATTCTTATAATTCCTCCCAGCACTATGACCAACGAGAAACTAATACCCATAGACCTCCCCAAGAGAAATCGAAATTCTACAAAACCCGATATCCCCAAACAACAACAATCCTGATCAACCCACCAGGCATACATGGCAGCGCGGCCACCAAGGCCAAGGCAAGGGGAAGACTCCTGCAGCAGGGACGTCTGATCAGGGCAAGCACACCGGGCCAAACCGCATCGGATGCTTGCATACAGCCTCGCAAGGAAGAGTCAATGTCAGTGATTCTCAACCTGAGGGGGATAGACCCTCAACGCGAGGAACTGTAATTTTGAACGGTACCTCAACTACTTGTCTTTTTGACACTGGATTATCTTTTGACTGTACTGTCGCCAGGCACCTAGTCAAACCCGGTCAGGAGACAGAGGACACCGTCAAACTAGGTGGAATTTTTAAGATTGACGCACTGTAGCGAAATCTGTGAGATAATCGCTTATTTCAGTAATATTATAGTCCTATGATAATAAATACACCAGCGCTCAGGTGTCTGACTATTTTCATCGTCAACGCCAGTAGAGCGCTGCCTTTGGTGCAGTGGAAATGCTTAAAAAATGACCCGCCGTAAAAATCTAACACACTTTTAGTTTCGGTTTCTTTTTTTTCTTTTTTTTTCGTACGCCCGCTAATACTCGAGGCGAAATCTCAGGTTATTACTAATGTCTAACCTGACATTGATTTTACGTGAGTATCCCTTTTTTCTTGTACAGAGACAGGTGTCCCTCGCCATTCAGGCAAATACTCTCCGATTTCGGAGGTACCCATTGCAGCTGGGTCGGCTCAGGAGCCGCCAATCCCTGGTCGACGACACTCCTTCAAATGTCCTCGCCAGGTCTCGAGTTAATCCAGTCCAATTCCCGGTCGACGAAAAATCCTCAAATGCCGTCGCCCGGGTTTGATCCTGAATCACCCGGTCGCCAGAGCGGTGTTGTAACCACTACGCTAGCGCGGCTCCAGTTTCGGTTTCGAATCGTACAATAAATATTTTGACATCTCGCCGATCTGCTGCACGAAACGGGGAAAAGCTTATAATTAATGAATTGCCAGAACTGTGTGACCAAACTGGCGTTTGAATTAACGTAATATGTTAACTTTAACACTAACATTTGTAATAATTCGGACATTTCTCAGTAGTAAGAACGAGACGATTGTAATAATTAACGCCAACACTACCAACGGTTTGAAAAAACCCTCTTCGCTCTGCACGCGGTCTCTTTAATATATACACGCTGTGGGCAAAGCCAGCAGAGACAAACACGCAGACAGTTTTCCATTTCCTCCTAGCGGTAAAATTCTGACGTCACTCAAACGAGTTGGTTTATTTGAATAAAGAAAGAAATTATAGAGACGGGGGGGGGGGGGGGGGGGGGGGGGAGAAGATGGCCGACTTGTGTAAAAGTTATATTTGACGATTGACAGTGACAAAACTCAAAATCTAAAGCATAATGAAACTGACCATAAATTCATATAGTAGGATAGCTTAGTTTCCTCTGAGCAAAAATATGTTTTAAAAAATATGGTAGTCCAAGTATTAGCCAAGTTATTGAGATAATACTAGATGTCTAAGAACGCTTGGACGGACAGACTGTTGTTCTTGCTCGTTACACATAACGTTATTGGGGACGCAAGTTTAAAAAAGAGGCATGGTAGTAATTCAAATCCTATTGGTTGGTATAAGAGTATAGGAGTAAAAGGGGGAGATAGGAAAAATGTTAACAAAAACTAAACATCTTTTTCTATTGGCATAACTAACGCAGACTGACCAATGGACTACGAGGCACATAGTTTGTTTGGAGTTTTGATTTTGTTTTTTCAAACTAAATTCAAAAAGATGTAGTAGTGCCTGCTTTCATTGGTCGGCTCTAATAGATATTGGCAAAAGGCATAGTGGTCTCATGGCCATTTGACTAGAAAATTGTATACAAACAACTACGTTGAGAGCAGATGTGATAATTGTAAAATTAACTACTAAATTCACTATCTGGACGGGGCAGAGCAAAACTGAGGCCATATTCTTTGCCAGTCAACGTTATTTGTGACATATTTCTTTGAATTAGTGGTAAGAATGCTTTATGTATTCACATGCTTGATTAAAACAGCAAAAGTTAGATACTGCTATGGGAAAAAGTGAAGGACATGCCGGGAGCAAACATTATTGAGTCCTCACATTGAACTGTATTTGACTGTTGCATATTATTATGATTTTATATTAATAATTTTGTATTGGAAGATGATGTATTGGAATCATGACAACAATTTGCCAGAAGATATGGAGTACAAAAAAATGGCCAAAAGAATGGACGCAGTCATTAGTAATACCGCTTCCAAAGAAAGGAAATCTAAAAATGTGCAAGAACTACAGAACCATTAGCCTTATTAGTCATCCAAGTAAGGTGATGTTAAGGATACTTTTGAACAGAATAAAACAGAAATCAGAAGAAATCTTGTCAGAGGAACAGGCTGGCTTTAGACCAAAAAGAAGTACCTCAGAACAAATCTTCAATATTAGATTACTGATCGAAAAACATCTCCAGCATCAACATGATTTATACCATAACTTCATCGATTTCACAAAAGCCTTCGATCGAGTCTGGCATGAAGGTTTATGGCAAATAATGAGAAAATTCAATTTTGATACCAACATCATAGATATCATTGAAGCACTATACAAGGACGCAAGCAGTGCTGTTTTTGCAAGCAATGACATTGGAGAATTTTTCAAAACAACTGTAGGAGTTCGCCAGGGATGTATCCTGTCACCAGTGCTCTTTAACATTTATCTAGAACATATTATGCAGGAGGCTCTCTACGATTATAAATCAACCATATCGATTGGAGGCCGACCTCTGTGTAATCTACGTTTTGCTGATGATATTGATCTGATAGCTGGAACAGAATCAGAACTTCAAGACCTTACCTCTAGACTGGAGAAAGTAACAAGAACATATGGGATGGAAATTAATATAGAAAAAAGCAAGATATTGGTGAATAGCCATAAGAAACATGTTCCGACCAACATTACGTTAAATGGGCAAACGTTAGAAGAAGTTAACACCTTTAAATATCTCGGGTCCACTATATGTAGTGATGGAAGATCAAATAAAGAAATCAAGACAAGACTTGAGATGGCCTCAGCTGCCATGACAAGGTTGAATGTGATCTGGAAAAGTAACATCAGTTTTCCTGTGAAGATCAAATTATACAAATCACTTGTATTATCTATTCTCTTGTATGGGTGTGAGGGCTGGACACTCACTGCAGATACGGAGCGAAGGATTCAGGCTTTCGAGCATAAATGTTACAGAAGAATTTTGCGCATTTGCTATAAAGAGCACAAAACAAATGTCTATGTTAGAGAGAAGATAAACACCTATGCAGGCCATCAAGAACCACTTTTGTCAATAGTGAAACGTCGAAAGCTTGCCTGGTTTGGGCATGTAACTCGTCATGACTCCCTTTCGAAAACGATCCTCCAGGGAACAGTCGAAGGTAAACGGAGAAGAGGAAGGCAAAGAAAATCCTGGGCTGATAACATCAAAGAATGGGCAGGACACGGTTTCTCCACACTTGTACGCATTGCTGAGAATAGAGAGCAGTGGAGGACCCTGTCTGCTGATGCTTCCACCATGGCACCCCTACGACCCATGACGGGTTATGGGTTGAGATGATGAGATGATGATTGGAAGATGTTAGTAAGCCTCAGTGTTCTATGAACACTCTTCCACATGCCTAGAGCGGTTATAATTTAGAAAAGAAAAATCATATAAAAGGAGATGTGGTTACTCCACGTCATTGGATTGAAGCAAACTATGTAAAAGTACAGTGGCGTATCTGCCATATGGACCTGAGGTGTGGTCAAAGAAAGGTGTGAGTCATATAATTAGGGGCTGATGCACATGAATGCACACGAGGCTGACCCCATACCTTCATGTATACATAGGGATAAGAAGTTGTGAACAGATATGAAAAGGCCAGGGTGTCTTTTTATTACAGGGTTTTTATTTCCTGTTACCATCCGGTGACAGGAAACCTGATGAGTGAGTGAGAAGAGAAAAGTCTTCATTATAAAGTTTATGCTGTCATCAGATAGCCTGAAGGAGCTTGTGTGTGTGCTGATCTATACTGACTTTATCGTCATTACCAAGAATTCCAGGTGACACGTTAACAGCTGGGACATCTGACACTTTATCCGAATAAACTGCTTCTTATCAAAATAAAACTGAATTATATGGGGCATGATGAAAACAACAGCTCCTCATAACCAATGACTATCACTAGCATCTATTAAAGTTTTAGTCTGTGAATACACCTACAGGAACTCTATATTAAAAATATATTCATAGGACAAAGAGTCCATACTTTTAGTTAAAGCATTATATGTAAATATATTTCCTCATTTTCAAAGACCTGTCCAAAAGAGATGGCGGGACAGGCAGATTAAATTGTACAAACAAAAAACATTCAAATTTTAAAGAAAACTTTAACCACAGTCTTATTCATTTTCTTATAATGAGTTAAAGTGTATTGTGTTGATGTTCCATCATTTTCATTTCACCCCTAGACACTAGAGACATCATACACCAGCCACTAGAATCAAAATACGGACTGTGTGAGATCTAGGGAGGTAGCGTTAGGTACCCTGATAATATATATCATTATCATCATTCTTTTAGATTCAGGGGCCTACATGTGCTTGACCTCACACAGTTGACACAGACACAACTATCTTTCTTGTTAAGAATAACATCTTAACCTCCCCAGCAAATTACACTTGCTACACGCACCCAGGACGCTTCCTATCGCACTGGTAGAAATACACTCTGATTTTGTCAGAGGTGTTATTAATGAACATACATATCACATTTTTAAACATTGAACTAGCTTCCATCGATTGAATGAAAGTACACAACACATTTTTGAACATTGAACTTGCTTCCATCCATTTAAAGAAAATACACACCACATTTTTGCAGTAGATTTCCTTCATTTAGTGAAAATACAAACCACATTTTTAAACACTGAACAAGCTTCCATCCACTTAATGAAAATATAGTCCACATTTATAAACACTGAACTAGCTTCCATCAACTAAATGAAATACACACCGCATTTTTAAACTTTCAATAGAATTAATAAAAAAAACACACCATATGGTGTATATGTTCATTAAATGGATGGAAGTTAGTTCAATGTTAAATACTGTGGTGTGTACTTTCATTCAATGGATGGTAGCAAGTTCAATGTATAAAATTCTGGTGTGTATTTTCATTAAATGGATGGAGGCTAGTTCAATGTTTAAAACTTGTGTGTATTTTCATAACTCCGCCAATGCCGGTCCCAAGCCCGGATGAAAAAGGAGGAGGGCGGCCTGCATGGAGGCCGTAAGGAGGCAGCCCCTCCACCATGCAAAGGCACAACAGGCCAATCACCTGTTTGCTTTAAATCATGATTACGCGAACTACAAGAGAGAAAACCGGACTGATTCTAAAGGCGACGAACTGGAACGGACTACGGACTACGACTTATGGAACTTGGAACACAAGAAGTATAAATGGGAAGGAAGAGGAGCTGGTGGAAGAGATGAGGAAAGCAAAACTAGAAATCCTGGCTATAACGGAAACGAAGAAAAAAGGACAAGGAGTCATGGATCTCGATGGCAACACGTTGCTCTACAGTGGTGTACCCATATCTGAAAGAGCTAAAGGGGGCGTGGGTTGCATTGTGGCCCAAAATCAAAAAGATAGTATCAAGGGATGGAACTTTGTCTCGGAGCGCATTATGGTTGTAAAACTAAAAGAAGGAGAAACCATAGTCAACCTGGTCATAGTGTATGGGCCAAATGAGGATGAGAGAGCAGAGGTCAAGGAGGAATTCTTCGAGCTGCTTCAAAGGACAGTGGATGACTGCCTAGATGAAGTTATTATGCTCGGAGATTTTAATGCCAGAGTTGGAAATGACCATGCTAGATGGGGTGGAGTTATCGGAAGATATGGAGAAGATACTCTCAATGACAATGGAAAGCGACTCCTTAGATTCTGCAGTGAGCAGAATCTGATCATTACAAACACAAAGTTCCCCCATAAGCGCATACATGCATACACTAGATGTGAACCAACCAAGAATGAGAAGTCAGTGATCGACTATGCCATTGTTCGGAGAAGCTCATTCAGATATGTCCGAGATGCAAGAGTCTGGAGGGGGCCAGAGATTGGAAGTGATCACTACCTGCTAACAATCAAACGAACAACTGAAAGAGTTGCTCAGCCTAGGAACTGCCCAACATCACGCAAGAAACCAAGTAAACGAGCAGGAGAAATGAGCATTAGGACCTACAAGCTGAGAGAGCCAGAAATTAAGACCAGATATCAGGGGCTTATTGCTACAGCAGTGAGCAACACAGAAGAACGACCTGATGACTTGGAAACCCTCTGGAATAAATTCAAGGATATCATAAAGACAGCTGCTGCAGAAGCATGCGGTGAAGTCCGACTTGGGAACCAGAGAAAGAGGACACCTTGGTGGACAGAGGAAGTCAAAGAGAAAATAAGAGAGAAGAAAATGGCATGGAAACAATACTTAGGAGCTAAAAACACAACAGGACAAATGGAAAAATATAGAGAATATGTGACACTCAGAACAGAAGCAAAGAACAAAGTGCTAGCAGCAAAACAGAAGTCCTGGGAAGAATTTGGAGAAAAGCTAGAAAAAGATGCACAAGAAAACCAGAAATTGTTCTATAAGACCCTAAAGAACATGAGGAAAGAAAAACAATGCCCTCTCAAATTTATAAAGGACAAGCAAGGCAAATTGCTTACTGCCCCGAAGGAAGTAATGGAAAGATGGAAAGAATATTTCTCAGAACTCCTGGATGGTGAGCATGATGAAGCATCAGAAATGATAACCACTGACACAGAAGAGGAAACCAATGATGGTGAAGATGACATAAAGATGGAAGAACTGAGGGCAGCACTAGAGAAAATCAAGATGGGCAAAGCAGCAGGGCATGATGGTATAACACCAGAAATGGTTAAGTACATGGGAGCATCAGGCGACCTATTACTCTTAAAGGTCCTACAGGCAGCATGGTGCAACAAGACCATACCAAAGGATTGGGAGATTGCCATCATAACACCAATTTTCAAAAAGGGTGACAATCGACAATGTGGAAACCATAGAGGCATATCCCTTCTCAGTGTCCCTGGTAAAATCTACTCTAGAATCCTAGAGCAGAGACTCCGACGCCTAGCTGAGCCACAATTGGATGAGGTCCAGTGCGGATTCCGAGCAAACCGAAGTACTCAAGACCTAATCTTCACACTCAGACAGCTGAGTGAAAAGGCCCTTGAGTATAAGAGTGAGATCCATCTTTGTTTCATAGATCTGGAAAAGGCGTTTGACAGGGTCCCCTGGAGCAAACTTTGGGACTGTTTGGCAAGGAAGAATATTCCAGCACCTCTGATTCATGCTATACAGAGCTTCTACAAGTCTTGCAGAAATTATGTGAGGACAGCAAACCATAAGTCAGAAGAGTTCAGGACCACCACTGGTGTAAGACAAGGTGATATCCTATCACCTTACCTCTTCATACTCCTTATGGACGATGTCATCAAGGCATGTAAGGAGAGAACAAGAAAGTATTCAGTGGGGTACTGGAAGATGAGACAGGTCTATATTTCGGAGCTGGCATTTGCTGATGATGTTGCCCTGATTGCTAAATCAGAGGCACATCTCCAATCCAACCTGCAAGTCTGGAAGGAAGAGCTGGAGAAGAGAGGGATGGTCATAAGCAGCTCTAAAACAAAATCCATGGTGATATCACGAGAAGAAAGAAAACATCAGATTAAGTTGGGAGAACAGGTCCTGGAGCAGGTCGACCACTTTAAATATCTCGGAGCTATTATAGACCGAAAGGGAGGCATCAAAGAAGAGTTGGCCACTCGAAAAGCAGCGGCTGGGAGACTTTTTCAGGCCATAAATCGTGGATTCCTCAGCAAGAAAGAGGTTGGTAAGAAAACGAAGATGGCTGTATACCGCTCCACCTATGTCCCAGTCTTGACATATGGATGCGAGTCGTGGGCAATGACTACAACCCACAAAAGCCAGATCCAAACCTCAGAAATGAGGTATCTGAGGAAAGTGGTTGAAGTAACAAGAAGAGACATGGTCCGCAACCAGACGATCCGTCAAGGCCTAAAATCCCATCCGCTGCAGACCCAAATAGAACAGTCCCAACTAAGATGGTTTGGCCATGTCTGCAGAATGGGAGAAGATCGGCTACCACGACAAGCATGGGAAACAAAGAGCCAGGGATCCAGACCTCCAGGACGACCCAGAGTCCGCTGGGAGGACAACATT
This sequence comes from Oreohelix idahoensis, assembly GCA_024509875.1. Lineage (NCBI taxonomy): Eukaryota > Metazoa > Mollusca > Gastropoda > Stylommatophora > Oreohelicidae > Oreohelix > Oreohelix idahoensis. The sequence goes on along the minus strand of JAMPIV010019420.1, from coordinate 25,136 downwards.
AGACAATCTTTGAAGGACCGAGGACTAGAATGGAACCAGGCCAGGAAGAAGACAGCTGATAGAATGGTCTGGCGCTCTCTCTTCCAAACCTCTACACCTCACGGTAGAAGGGGAACGACTAAGTAAGTAAGTAAGTAAGTGTATTTTCATTAATTCTATTGAAAGTAGTTCAGTTTTTAAAAATGTGGTGTGTATTTCATTAAGTGGTTGGAAGCTAGTTCAGTGTATACAAATATGGTCTATATTTTCATGAAGTCGATGGAAGCTAGTTCAGTGTTTAAAAATGTGGTGTGTATTTTCATTAAATGTGTGAACGCTAGTTTGAATGTTTAAAAATGTGGTGCATATTTTTATTACATTGATGGAAGCTAGTTCAATGTTTAAAAATGTGTTGTGTACTTTTATTCAGCGAATGGAAGCTAGTTTAATGTTTAAAAATGTATTGTGTACTTTCATTCAATGGATGAAAGCTAGTTCAATATTTGAAAATGTGGTTTGTATTTTCATTAAATAAATGGAACCTAGGTCAATGATTAAAAGTGTGTACGTACTTTCATTAAATGGATGGAAGCTAGGTCAATGTTTTAAAATGTGGTGTCTGTGTTCTTTTATGCGGAAATAATACTGCTGAATGCACACCTAAAGCAATAACATTTTTCGGAACAATTCAAACTGTGTACACCCTGTTCAGTTCCAGTCCTAAGCGGTGGGAATTACTACAAAACCATATCGGTTGTTCTCTTCATGGTTTGTCTGAAACAAGATGGTCAGATCGTGTTGAAAGTGTAAATCTTTTGCAGCTCACTTGCCTGGCATTAAATTAGCACTGTAAGACCTCCTAGAACTAAATTTGATGGCCAAAACAAGAAATGAAGTCCATGGAGTTTTATTATATGTGACATCTTTTGACTGTGTGTTAATATCAGCCGTGTGGTACAAAATATTAGCTGGCATAGATATGTGCAACAAGGTCATCCAAGCTAGACATGCCACACTGGAAGCTGAAGTAGCGAACATAGAAACTCTCCTCACAAAGCTGACAATCCTTCGAAACAACTGGAAATGCATGTGGAATTAAGCCAAATTGGTTGCGCCAAACCTAAACATAGAAATAAAACTCTCCCGTAGATGTGATGGTGTTAGGCTCAAGAGGGCAAGGCCGCATGACGACAGTACACATGATGCTAACTTGGAAGAAATGAATGACACTGATGATACTCCAGAAGAGGCCTTCTTCAGAAAGTGTGTGTTTTACATTTTGGTGGACAATGTTATAGCAGGATTAATTGTCCGCTTCAATGGTGTTAAGTAGTTGGCAGAAAAATGTGATTTCTTGTGGAAATATCTCACCATGTCCGTAAGTGATGTGGAGAGAAAAGCCTTATCTTTATCAGAGCAATATCCTGCTAACCTTAATGGTGATGATTTTGGAAAAAGAAATGCAACATTTACCGTCAGTACATAAAGCAAATTTTGTGAATGCACAGTTAAAGCCATTAGATCTGTTGAACTTGTACCTGTTTCCAAATGTTGTGTTAGCTTAAGAATACTATTAACAAATCCAGCAACAGTAGCTTCTGGATAGAAGTCATTTAGCAAACTTAAGCTAATTAAGAATTATTTATTAAGATCTACAATGTCTCAGGAACGTCTTGTGGATTAGGCCAGGCTAAGTATCGAATCAAACATTGCCCGAACAATTAATTTTCATGCTCTAATTCGAAATTTTTCGCAAAAGAAGGCTAGGAAAGCTCTTTTGTTTTAAATAAATAGTAAGTTTACCTACATTTTTGTACTAATACTTATGCCTTCTGATGATCTGATCTGCATTGCAATATAAACGGATGTTTCAATGTGAATTCTGTCTCCTTATCTGTATTGTAGCATAAACAAAGTTTCTCCAATCAAATGTACTTTCTTACCTCTGATCCTCTTTTATTTTATTTATGTTTATCGTGGAGGGAGTATAAGAGCATGATGCCTTAAATGCAGAAAATTAACAGAGCGCTCCACTCCACCCCTCTCTCGTCTTCCATACCCTTTTTGACGTTACATGCTACAGCTCATGGCATAAAACCATAGTGGATACAAACAGAATGACTAATAGAGAAGGGAAGGGGCCCAAAAGAAACTTTGTACCCCCCTGACAAAATTTCTCTCGGAGGCCCTGCATCCGTCATATGTACAACCAGCGTGCTACATGTACAATTAGCATTAATACTCTTCGACATTTGCTGAGCAAGACTGAGCACCTATGGGTTTGCCCTGAGTGCAGTGAGGTCGATTCTGATTAACATTAACAATGTGACGCTACAATGAACGACTAGAAATACCCCACTCAAAGGTGAATCGCATGGGCGGTAAAATTTCAGATAATTCTGAAAGAACCTATAGTTTACATTGAACAGAAGAATGGCACATATGTGCCGGACAAAAATTTTTACGATACAAAATGTATCGTTCGTGAGTATAAGAACGAAAAGACCATGGCTTTCACACAATCATTCACACATATCATAGACAGAAAATTGCTAAACGTCCTGCACTGATGTAAGATATCAGTATCGCTTTTAAATCTTATAATAATTAAAATAGTTTATATAAAGGTATAAAAAAAGACAAAGGAACTTAATATGCTCTCTAATGATGATTGACCGTTTTAAATGTTACGTTCTTACAGTAAGCTTTATTGTATATTTAGTTTATTTCAATATAATTTAGTAAATTAATCAATTAAAATATTTTATGAAGGGGCGTAATTCAAACATTCTAAGTGGAATAATCAATTGTATTTTTTAAAGGGATATAATTCAAGTTATGGTTTCGTTCTATATTCCTTTTATGGGATATTTCTTGTATTTTACGGTTTTCCGGGCACGCTTGTCGGTTCACGGGCAGTAAAAGTGTTAGGACTTGGATGCCTTAGGGGAAGTACATATTTTTATACTTTTTTATATTTATTTAGGTTATCATTTTTCCTATCTAGCCTTCACTTTCTTTCCTTTCCCTGACGAAGACCTCGTGGCCGTAACGTTGGCTATTTTCTTTGTCTTTTGTCCTCGTAAGACGAATCACCTTTTTTTCGATTTTTTTTCGCACCCATCCATTGTACTCCTCGTCTTACCGCATTTCTCCTCAACTTCCTCGACTATATTCCTTTTTTTACTAGCATTACAGAGTATTACTTGTTCTGGAATACCTAGAGCAAGAAGGTCAGGGGTATGCAAAAAACACATTGAGAAGAGAAGTGGAGACAAACAGTGAAAATGATCGGGATGACGTGGAAAGAACTTGAACAGATGGCACGTGACAGTAGCACTTGGCATGTATTTGTTGAACACATTAACTACCGCAAGCCGCTGTCAGCGGCTCACAAAATAATCTTATTTGGACCGCAAGCCGCTCAGAGCGCCAATCTAATTTTAGTAATAAAACGAATGAAAAATGTACTGAAACATTCTCTGATCTGGTTCGAGATTTTATGTTGCCACCGGAAAACAAATTCCCAAAGCATGGTTGTTGCAGAACACTGGAAAATTGATATTATGTTCATATTTTTCAGCGTTTTGGGTTAGTTACCAAATCGTGTAAAACTGTTTGCCGTGGCAACCAGTGATAGGACTACAAAAAATGCGTGTACATCTTGTCTAACGGCTGAATATGATAAAAACGTGTTTCAACAATTGACTGATACATCTAGCGACGAGGACAAGAGTGAAAACTGTGTGCACATTAATTGAAATTGTGATTTTGATAGAGATGGGGCGCAAGCAGTTATAATTGTGAAAATATTGCAAGTCCTCAGCCATCGGAAAGCCGTTAAATAGCAACAACCTCTATTAGAGTTACAACCGGTGTTTATTGTAATAGTACATTCATTTATCTTTAAAATGACGTGTAATTCATAAAAATCTGTAAACAATTACGAAAACTACACTTTACTTTGCGCACACACCTACAGGATGAAAATGGGAAAAAAATTTAATTCGGCCACAGTGTGTTTTTCAATTCGGTAGTTAATTAAAGCATATGCTCCTTGGGGAGCTAAAGGGTATAGATTGATTGAATATCCAAGGCCAGGGCCACGACAGTGGAGCTGGTTTAAAAGAAAATAAATCAGATGGTCCGTCTCAACTTTTAAAAGAAATCCCACAAATGATCATTGTTTACGTTGCCAACTGAAAACACACGTTAAATCCACGTCTTACAGAAGTTCCCCTCAACTTCCTGAAACTTTTAAAGCAGACCAATTCCCATGAAAGAATTGCAAATACACACTGCATTTTTGAAAACTGCCCTTCTCATCCAGGAAAACAAAAGTGTCAGGTCTGTAAGGCTAGCTGGTCGTGGAAATGAAAGCAGTGAAGAAATCATTCCTTTGTCACACCTTGAAAAGTCTGTGACAATCTTAAAATTCTTTGCTTTGATTGAAGGAGCTACTCAATTCCAGTCACATTGGCATAAAGGGAAGTGATCTTTTCAGAATTAAATAAAACTTATTCAAATGGTAATTAAACATGCTCCAAGATAGACTCGACAGACTTAGTGTATTATGCATAAAATAAGGTAAAGGGGAAAAAAGTAACACTTTTCCAAAATCGTCCAAGATTTTGTGGAACAGAAAGCAAAAATATTTCTTTATAAGCAAAGAGTTGTTTTAAGACGTTCTGTGTCAATACATTGCTAATAAATATAGAAAATATTATATTTTAAATATATTTTAATAGGATCTATCACAGGTACATAATGTGAAATAGTCTTAAGTCCAGGAGACCATCATCGGCTGTGTCAAAATTTCAATTTACATACGGTAAACACATCTATATGCGCTAAAACAAAACGATTTCCAAAAGTAATACACATAAATGGATATGTTGCAGCCACTCGTAAGCAGTGCAGGTGCCGGTCTATTTTGTGCTTTTACTTACTTACTTACTTAGTCGTTGTGCTTTTAACAAGGCTAAATAGTGCACCCACCCCCCTCCCTACATTAAAAAAGAAATTAAATTAAAAAAATTGCCTGCTTCAGTTTTATGAAACAGATTTCTTGTAGAGAAAAATGAAAAGCACAAAATTTGAAAATGCACAGTTTATTTCCAATTGCAAGAATAAGTTATGCAACAATCGTTGATTATCTTTCTCAAATATAAAAGAAAATGTTTTAGCACACAAATCATTTTGAATAATCTTGTGAACTGTGATGTTAAAAATGTTGTGTACTTCCATTCGATGGATATAAGCTAGTTCAATGTTTAAAAATGTGGTGTCTATTTTCATTAAATGGATGGAAGCTAGGTCAATGTTTAAAAATGTGGTGTGTACTTTCATTCAATAGGTGGAAGCTAGTTCAATGTTTAAAAATGTGTTGTGTGCTTTCATTCATTGGATGGAAGCTAGTTTAAAGATTTAAAATGTGGTATGTATTGTCATTCAATGGATAGAAGCTAGTTCAGTGTTTAAAAATGTGTTGTGTACATTCATTAAATGGATAGAACCTAGTTCAATGTTTAAAAAATGTGTTGTGTACTTTCATTCAATGGAATGAAGCTAGATCAATGTTTAAAAAGTTTGTTGTGTACTTTCATTCAATGGATGGAAGCTAGTTCAGTGTTTAAAAATGTGTTGTGTATTTTCCTTCAATGGATGGAAGCTAGTTCAATAGAATGTGGTGTGTTTAAATGGATGGAAGCTAGGTCAATGTTTAAAAATGTTGTGTACTTTAATTCAATGGATGGAAGCTAGTTCATTGTTTAAAAATATGTTGTGTACATTCATTAAATGGAAGGAAGCAAGTTCACTGTTTAAAAATGTGGTTATTCTCATGAAATAGATGGAAGCTAATTCAGTTTTTTTAAAATGTGTTGTGTACTTTTATTCAATGCATTTAATCAATGTTGAAGCCGAGATTCAAAGAATAAACCAGAGTTGGGGCACTGTACGAAGGATGGCCACCGATCGGGCAATGTGGAATCAATATGCTGCTGCATTACAAGACGCCACCAGGCATGATGGCCACTGACTGCTTTGACGGTTGGTTGTAATTGTAATATGAATACATTAAAGTACGAACCACACATTGTAATATAATGCGAATCTTGACATGTACGACATTCTGTAAATAAAACATGGCTACAAACTGAACATGCTTTTACTGAGTGCCTTCTGAAACATGTGTGTGCTTATGTAGATGACGAGGTAATGCTTATATACATACATCATAACATTACATGGTGGCAGCGGTCGATACCGGACTGACGCAAAAAACAGCTACACGATAACACGTGAGTACAGTATTCGGCTAATTTTCGTCATCGAGGTCAGCCATGGCGGCGAAACAATATCGCAACGCACCGCAAATGAGATTCGCCGGTCAAGATGATAAGAGTGAAGCTTTCTTGTTATGGCGCCAACGCATAGATCTATATTCCAAGACCACTGGTCTGGAAGGACAAACCCTAACTCCATATATCCTAGAAGCATTGGACGATGAAGGTTTGAAAATTTACAACAGTTTTGCTACCGCCATGCCTGTGGAGTCGGCGACAGACCCCGCAGCCATATTGGACGAATTTGAAAAACGTCTGATAATAAAGCACACGAACTTTAGAGCGACAAGATTAGAACTTCACCACCTGCGACAGACACCTAGTGAAAGTCTAGATGGTTTTTTCACTCGCAACAAGGAGAAAACAAGTGTATGCAAATTTAACAAAGAAGAAGAAAAAGAGCGAATTATCGAACAGATCCTTCTCAGCACACCAATGCCAGAGTTCCAGAAATGGATACTGAGCCAGAGTGATACACTAACTTTACAACAACTTCTGGATGAAGGCAGGAAACACGAGGCACAAGCACTAAACATTAAACAAATTCAGCAAGGTACATTAGCAGCCCAGGTGGATGCAGTGAAAAGCTATAAACCTAGACACAACAAAGCAACTGGTTCGAAGCAACAAGAAAAACACAACACAAGCAGAGGTGCTATGTGTAAATGTTGTGGCCTAAACCACATACAAAACCACTGTCCAGCTAAAGACTCTACATGTCATTACTGCAGAAAGAGGGGCCACTGGATAAAATTATGTTTCAAGAGGAAACAAGACAGTGCTCAACACAACCTTCACAGCAGAGAGTCATCAAAACAAACACATTTTATGATGACTGAGGACCTTGACTCCGGTGAAGCAAGTGATCCTTCCACATTTGATACTGTGAAGATACTAACTTTCAGTAATGAACCAAAGAGAACGCAGGCTTTCTGCAAGGTACAATTCCGAATACCAGGAATTAAAAGGCACAAAGAAAGATATATTCGGTTCAAGATAGACACAGGTGCCCAAGGTAACACTCTACCCTTAAGAATATTCAGACAGATCATGCCTGACAAGGTGGATGAGCAAGGATTTCCCACAAGGGATGTAAAACGTAGGAGTGGCAGGACAAAGCTAAGAGCTTACAATGGAACAAGTATAGACTGTTTTGGAGCAGTAACACTTGAATGTTCATACAGAGGCTCTGAATGGACATTGTCAACATTTTACTTGGTAGATGTTGAAGGACCTGCAATTTTGGGTTTACCAATGTGCGAAAAGCTGAGTGTGGTAACTATTAACAACATTAAAGAGGATATAGGTCTTGCAGATGCTCTCAGCAGACTACCAAACCCCAACAAGACAGCAGATCTTACCCCAAACATCAAAGTTGATTTTGTCAAGTTTAGCGATAATCGGCTTGAACACATCAGAGAAGACACAATGAGAGATCCCATCCTTAACTCTCTCAAAGAACTGATATACCATGGATGGCCAAGCTCTATCAGGGAAGTTCCAACACACATCCGTCCATACTACTCGATGAGGGACGAGTTAAGCATCGAAGATGGTCTGATCCTTAAAGGAGATCGCATTGTTGTACCAGAAACACAACGCGATATCATCCTTAAACAGCTCCATAATAGTCACCTTGGTATTGTGAAGACACAACTGAGAGCAAAGAAAGATGTTTACTGGCCACAGATAAACAAGGACATAGAAACACTATGTAAAAACTGTTCAATTTGCCAAGAACATGCAAATAGGCAGTGCAGAGAACCTCTCATACCATCAGACATACCATTGAGCCCTTGGAGCATTATAGGAACTGATATTTTCTCAATCGACAATAATGACTATCTTATTATTGCTGATTACTACAGCAAATTTCCCATCATTGAGAAACTTCCACAACCCTCACCATCAGCTGTTATTGCAGACATTACAAAGAAGTATTGCAGCATGTTTGGCATCCCAGATGAAATTAGATCAGACAACGGTCCACATTTCTCAGGTCAAGCATACAGAAACTTCACTAAGGACTGGAAGATCAAACACACAACATCATCACCTAGATACCCTAAATCTAATGGTTTCATTGAGAGACAGATACAAACTATCAAGTCAATCATGAAGAAAACAAGAACAGAGGATGTACACCTAGCACTCTTGAGATGGAGAACAACACCGGTAGACAGTAAGATCGACAGTCCAGCAGAACTTATGTTTGATAGAAGAATTAAAGACCTCCTACCATCTAAGGTCCACTTCCGTCCACAACATAGAGACAGCACATATGATCAACTTCAGCATCGTCAGCAAGTTCAGAAATCCAACTATGACAAATGTGCTAAAGACTTACCACCATTATATCCTGGTCAGCATGTGACTACCTACAACCACAACAATGACACATGGTCAAAAGCAACAATCATTTCCAGAAACCCTGAACCCAGGAGCTATACTTTAAGACCAGACAGCAGCAGCAACCTCCTGAGGCGAAACAGAGTGGACATAAGAGAAATCCCACAGAATACAACAGAACAGAGAGTTCCCATGCTTTCAACAGACAATGCAGTAACTCCAGACCTTGGTGCCCCACAAAACCAACAAGCGCCAAGGCCGAAATCACAACCAACTCAAGCTAAACCAGGGACTTCCGCAGAACCACCAGCACTTTACACCACTCGTTCTAGCCGTACAGTGACACCTCCCAGCCGATACAGACAGTGACATATATATATATATACTCACACTGAGCATTACACATACTTATCCTTTCTCACATGAAACATTTCGTTGGAAATGTTTGCACACATTTTTTTTCTCAAAAAAGGGCGGATGTAATATGAATACATTAAAGTACGAACCACACATTGTAATATAATGCGAATCTTGACATGTACGATATTCTGTAAATAAAACATGGCTACAAACTGAACATGCTTTTACTGAGTGCCTTCTGAAACATGTGTGTGCTTGTGTAGATGACGAGGTAATGCTTATATACATACATCATAACATTACAGTAATGGATCAAAGAAGAAGAAGAGATTCAATGCATGGAAGCTAGTAAAATGTGTGAAAATGTGTTGTGTACATTGATTCAATTCATGGAAGCTAGTTCAATGTTTAAAAATGTGTTGTGTATTTTAATTCAATGGATGGAACTCAGTTCAATGTTTAAAAATATCTTGTGTACTTTCATTAAATGGATGGAAGCAAGTTCAGTGTTTAAAAATGTGGTATGTATTTTCATTAAATTAATGTAAGCTAACTCAATGTTTAAAAATATGTTATATACTTTCATTTAATCAATGGAAGATAGTTCAGTGTTTAAAAATTTATTGAGTACTTTATTAAATGGATGGAAGCTAGTTCAGTGTTTAAAAATGTGGTATGTATTTTCATTCAAAGGACGGACGTTTATTCAATGTTTTAAAATATGTTGTATACTTTCATTCAATGGATGGAACTAGTTCACTGTTTGAAAATGTGTTGTGTACTTTGATTCAATGGATGGAAGTTAGTTTTATGTTTAAAACTGTGGTGTTTACTTTCATTCAATGGATTAAAGCAAGTTCAAAGTTTAAAACTGTGGTGTGTATTTTCATTAAATGGAAGGAAGCTAGTTCAGTGTTTAAACATGTGTTGTGTACTTTCCTTAAATTCATGGAAGCTAGTTCAGCGTTTAAAAATGTGGTGTGTATTTTCATTAAATGGATGTAAGCTAATTTAATTGTTTAAAATGTGTTGAGTACTTTTATTCAATGCATGAAAGCTAAGTTGAATGTTTAAAAATGTGTTGCATACTCTCATTCAATGGATGGAAGCTAGTTCAAAGTTTAAAAATGCCTTTATACTGTCATTCAATAGATAGGAGCGAGTTCAATGTTTAAAAATATGTTGTCCAGCTTCATTCAATGGATGGAACTAGTTAAATATTTGAAAATGTGTTGTGTACTTTGGTTCAATGGATGGAATCTAGTTCAATGTTTAAAAATGTGGTGTGTTCTTTCATTCAATGGATGGAATCTAGTTCAATGTTTAGAAATGTGTTGTGTACTTTCATTCAACAAATGGAAGCCTCCATCCATTTAATGAAAATACACACCAGAGTTTTATACATTGAACTTGCTTCCATCCTTTGAATGAAAGTACACAACACAGTATTTACCATTGAACTAACTTTCATTCATTTAATGAAAGTATAATCCACTTTATTAAACATTAAACAATCTTACATCCATTTTTAAACATTGAACACGCTTCTATCTATTGAATGACAGTACATAAGACATTTAAAAAAAATTGAACTAGCTTCCATCCATTGAATGAGAATATGCAACACATTTTTAAACATTGAACTAGCTTCCATCCATTCAATTAAAATACACAACACATTTGTAAACATTGAACATGCTTCCATGCTGTTATGAGTAAAATTCATAACATGTGTGTCGATATCATTAGTTGGTTCGACAAGGCTTCTCGATTGTTTATTATATGTAGTCCATGGTAACACAGGAAGTGATGTCATTGTCTCGGGGTGCAGATCGGCGGACGTCAAAGTTGCCATTGGCATACGTGAGAGATCGGCTGCTAGGGACTTCGATGTGTGTAGTTATGGCGAGTGGACGCATGTCTCTGAGCTCATGAAATACATTAATATTGTGTCAAATCCCTATGATGTTCCAGCACTTAGTCATCAAAATGTTTCTGTGAGATGCATCCATGTTTTATTTTTACAATGGAGAATGGATTCTGTTGAAAAAGTGCGTCTGAATTAAATAAACTTTGAAGTTGATCTAACGACAGTGATTCGAGCTACGACAGTACAGTGACCCCTTTATGACTGCTAAAGAATGTCATAATATATTGGCTGGATGTTAATATGAAAAAAATGGAGCAGTGTCTCAACTTATATTAAACATTTGTGCCACTTCGCACTTTACTATGTGGCCAACGTATTACTTGCAAACGCGAATGATATATATGGGCCGTTATTGTATTGGCATATAATACTGCAATGGGTCAAAACTGTATGACCCAAATTGAAGATAAAGTAGACGCTGGACTACAAGGGTACGGTTTATGACGAGAAATCATTTTAATGAGCATAGACGTGAATAATAAATATATTGGCCTATCTCATAATCGACTTGGACTTTGATTGACTTCAAACGTTCGTTAACATATGAAGGTCAATGGAAGTCGTACGGCCATCAAGTTGCATAAAGCATGAGGTTATAGCGATAACCATGTTAAAAGGCATGAGTATAAATATTAAGATTCAACAAACTCTCCGAGCGTAGGATTGACGCACGAACAATCGACACCACTGGTCGATTGAAGGCTCTGCAATAACTGACGCTGGAACAAAAGGTACCTGAGGCTCGGTACTGAAATTAGCCGTTTTTTGGCTGAATATACATCATGTATTCATCTTGGCACTGAAGGCGCAAGGAACGTATTCTCATCTCACAAATGATCCATAATATAAATCAAGGCCGTTCTCCCTGGACTCGGGATAAGATCCTGGCCGAAAAAAACTTCTAGTCATCACGAAGGATATAATCATTTGCCTCCAGTATCTATCTTGGATGGCAACAAACCGACCGCAGCAAGCTGCGCTATTCTGTTCAAATATAGTGCACGACGGTACGCAAATAATTACATATACAATTACTTTAAATGTGCTTCCATCCATTTTATGAGAGTACACAACACATTTTTAAACATTCTAGTGGATTTTATCCATCGAATGAAAGTATACAGCACATTTTTAAACATTGAACTTGTATCCATCCATTGAATTAAAATACGCACCATATTTTAAAACATTGAACCAGCTTCCATCCATTGAATGAAAGTACACAACAGATTTTCAAACCCTGAGCTAGCTTACATACATTGAATTAAAGTAGACAACACATTTTTAAAGCGGCCATAATGGATGATCCTATCTACCCAGTTATCCTGGGATGTAGATATGTGTTTGTTGGGAGACCAAAAGAGCCGATTGTGGCAGCGGTAACCACAAGAAGGCAAACCATGAAGGAGAGGGAGCCTGCGCCAAATTTGTTGCCGAATGAACTGAAGGAGGCGCAACAAAAGGACCCCACCCTGGAGCCCTGCTTTAGAAAACTGCCCATGGCTAAGGACCCCAGACACCACGGAGACATCTTTTCGAAGGATGGCGTATTGTATCGTAGAACGGGCGACCCTGCTACAGGGAATAACCAGCTCCTATTACCGACGCAGTACAGAAGCCAGATCTTAGAAATGGGGCACTCTCTTCCCTTTAGCGGACATATGTGACAAAACGCCACTATTCAGCGAATAAAAACTCACTATTGGTGGCTAGGAAAGAACTCTGAGATTATCAGGTACGTGAAATCCTGCGCCCAGTGCCAACGTGTGGCACCCAAGCAACGGACACCCTTTATTCCCATGGGTGATGCGCCAGTAGTGGGTACACCATTTCAACAGGTTGTAGTCGACATTTTAGGACCCTTAGAAAGGACTAAAAGAAGGCACAGGTTTATCCTGACCTTAGTCGACACTTGCACTTTGTGGGCCGAAGCTATACCGCTAACATGCACGAATTCCAAGCATGTCGCAGAAGCCCTCGTGCAGATATTTACACGGTTGGGTTTCCCTCAAAACGTTTTGACAGACAACAAATCCCCATACCGTAGCCTGTTGATGGAAGAGATCGTAAAGATCCTGAGGAACCAGCACATCTACACAAGCCCTTATAATCCGGCCGGAAGTGGGTTAGTAGAACGTGTCAACGGAAGCCTCACCAGGATGTTACGTAAGCTGGCTCAAGAGAAACCGGAAGATTGGGACCTATATATATCTGCAGCCTTATTCGCCTACAGAGAGGTTCCCCAAGCATCTACGGGATTCCCGCCAGCCACACTTTTATTCGGCAGACCTATTAAGGGGCCACTAGAAGTCTTACTTCGGTCGCTGACAGACCAAAAGGCCGACGAGACAGTCGTCTCAGCAAGCAAATATGTATCTGAGCTCAAGGAAAGGTTACAGCTAGGATGAGATCTAGCCACAACTAACCTTAAGAAAGCACGCGCAAAACACGCTCAAAGATACAATAAAGCTGCAAAAGAGAGAGAACTCCAACCAGGGGAGAAAGTTTTGTTGCTATTTCCAACCGGAAACAACAAACTTCGCATCGGATGGCAAGGGCCGTTTACCGTCCTTAAAAAGATCGCACGCACCAATTACAAGATCTCCATTAAAGGAAAGAAGAAGGTCTTTCACATAAATCTGCTTAAGAAATATTTGAAAAGACCAGTGTCGTCCTCTGAGCATCTCCTGGCGGTCGCCATAGCAACGGAAGACGAGGAAGATGATGATAGTTGCATGGAGTATCCATGGCAACAAACAGAATCCTTTAAAGATGTCAAATTTTGGGACAATCTCTCAGAAGAACAACAGACAGAAACCAGGGCGCTACTGAAACAGTACGCTACAGTCTTAACGGATGTACCTGGTCGAACAAATCTCATAGAATTTGATATAAAATTAACAAACGAGACCCCTGTTCGAACCAGAGTTTACCCCATTCCGTACGCTAAAGCTGATGCACTACGCGGAGAAATAGACAAGCTGCGTCAGGCAGAAATTATCAGTGAGTCTACATCTCCTTACAGTTCGAGTGTTGTACTGTTGCAGAAGCCCAATAAGGAAGTTCGGCTATGTATAGATTACCGGTTACTAAACGCTGTAACGGAATTCCAGCCCGAACCTCTCCAGACTGTTTCTGAGTTGTTCACCAAGCTTAGCAAAGCAAGAATTTTTTCCAAGATTGACCTGAGTAAAGGTTATTACCAAATACCAGTCAAGGAGGAAGTTAAACCTTTGTTAGCTTTCAGCACTAGTGAAGGACATTACACATTTAATGTGATGCCGTTCGGACTGCACAACGCACCAGTAGTATTCACCAGGATGATGAGGAAGCTTTTAGAACCTTTGCACAGTCCCCATATCCATAATTTCATGGATGACATACTAATCGCATCCGAAATCTATGACGAACATATTGCTACGGTTGCTACGTTCCTCAGGAGACTACAGGAAACTGGTCTCACAGCCAGACCTAGCAAATGTCTCATCGGGTTTGAAAAGCTAGACTTCCTGGGGCACACTATTTCTCATGGCTGCATGTGGCCTGTTAGGAAGAATGTTGAGAAAATAGTTGCAGCAAAAAGGCCCCGAACGAAGAAAGACATCCGTTCTTTCTATCACTATGTGCGTATTATCAAAAATATATCCGGAATTTCAACGGACTAACGGCACCCCTGACTGACCTTACAAAAAAAAAAGGACGTCCTGATAAGGTTATTTGGGATTTGCAGTACGAACAAGCATACAGCACTTTAAAAGAACAGTTGTCCGGATACCCCATTTTGAGGTTACCTGACCTCAAGAAACCTTTTGTATTGCGGGTCGACGCGTCGGGTCAGGGCATCGGGTCAACTCTGCTTCAAGCAGATGACACCGACCCGAATCTGTTATTCCCAGTTGCATATGGCAGTCGAGAATTAAATACGGCTGAACGTAACTACAGCACAGTTGAAAGAGAATGTCTGGCACTGATTGACGGGATAAGACGTCATCATGAGTTTCTTTACGGGACATCTTTTACGGTGCAAACAGACCCCGCTCCCTTAGCTTTTCTTGGCGCAAATAAGGAATTTAACGCAAGGATCATGCGTTGGGCCTTGCTATTAAGCGTGTACTCCTTCAAAGTGGAATATATTCCGAGAAGACAGAATGTCGGAGCTGATTTCATGAGTAGAAATTGGACCACGGAGGAAGAGGATGAAATCGAAGATACCAATCATCCTAAAGCTACCGATCAGGGCAGCTTCATTGTCATAAATGAAACATGAAAAATGGTTTCATGTCTCAAAGGGGAAGACGCTTGTGACAGATGAAACTCAGCTGTCCCTGAATTGTTAGATGATATGGTAGTACCCTCGAATAGCCCCAGTAGCCCTGAATATTGTTGTAATTTTATCTCTACCACCTGGGCAAATTAGTATGCATCATTTCCACGTGGATTTTCAACACGTTGGATAATTAATATGTAAACAGATATCATGCAGGCATCCAGGACATCGCTTTGTCTAAAGCTGAGTTTAAACCACCCCTACTGCCTGTCTCTAGAGCTATGAGCATCAAGCATTTTCTAGTTTTTTTCTGTCACCCCTTCAAGAGAGCGTTGCCAAGAGGAGACGGAAGAGGCCAGCATCAAAGGACTGTGGTGGTCCCAGAAGAACGAAGCAGTTTTTCGTACCTTCGGTTTACACGTTCATGCGAACCGACTAAACGGGGAAAGCGCTGGCTGACCAAGAGACGAACCGGGAAAGGCAAGAGCGGCAGATGGCGGCGCACAAACAGAAAAGTTCCCTGATTTCAAATAAGGTGTCAAACTTAACATCTAGATATTACCTCTCATTTCATTTAATATATGTAGTCATCGCCGAAGAATGCAGTTTATCATTCGTTGCCAGAGAGTTAAAGTAGTACTAGCTTATAGTAGAAGCTAACAAATTTTCCCTTGGATTTTCTACTATATTGGAGTCTATATTCTTTTGTGCTACGGTAAAAAATATATTAGAGTCTTGAGTGATTCAGGAGTTTAGTTCCTTCATTTATTTCACTGGATTTTTGTACACAAAGTTTTCCAGATGTAAATTTAATAATGTAACTATCCGTTATTTCCAGAAATAATAGATGTGTAACATAATTTTAAACGCTAGGCGAGCGAAATGGTTTATTAATTTAAAAAAAAATTATATTTCATCTTGCGTAAATTTTAAGTAATTAACTGTTCATAGCTAGTGGTAATTAAATCGATACATTAGCTAGTCACTCGTGTAGTCTTTAAATCTAAATAATTTAAATACCAGAGTGAGTTTACAGGTCTTATACAAAACGCGGGTGTTAGAAATAATTATAGTAGAATTACCTGTTTTATATATTCTTTTATACAGGTGGTCCGACCTTGCGGTCCAACGGTTTTTTTTATATATAGAGAGTCATGTTCAGATGGCTTATGGCATCCCCAGTTATATGTTCCTAACAACATAAAAGAACAATGACAATAACAAATCTGATGTTAAAGATTTTTTCTAAGTCCATCGGCTAACCCCAGTAGAGCGGCTAAATAACCAGAACGGTCAAGTGTTCATTTGTGAATGAAAATTAACTGGAACGGGACAATGCCAGATATATTATATTAAATATATAAAGTTCCCTGACCTGTTGAGGCAGAACTAAAAGCACAGAAAGTAATTTTTTTCCCAAAACCCATATGACAGTAACATTGTTCCTACCACCAACTTCCATAGAGAACCTTTACGGCTATTTCTTTCCAAGAACAGCCTGGGAGTAACATTCTGCTGTTGGAGATATTTCCCAGTCATTTCGACAGAAGCCTAGAACACAAACTTATTCCCACTTTAAATACCTGCAAATCCGACGAAGAAGACCCGCCAGGAAAAATTATAAATCAACACACCCATCCAGCGAAAACTGCGAGAGAAAAATAGCAGTGCATATACGGAGATTTTCTGGGGCTGTACGGGACAAAATTCACAGGACATATAATAGTCTTAAATCCATTTTTGTGTTTGATAAATTCCTTGGATGTATGCTGTGTCGGCTGAGGGTAAGTTTGCCTGTTTGTGAGCGCTCACTGCATGAATGCTGAGAGTGGAAAAACGGAACGAAAGAATTTAGTTGCTTCAGTGTACTACTAATATAACATCTTCTATTTTATCTATTCTCTCACTAAATCTGAAGACCGACGGGAAAGTTAAATTAAGGACATATCCTAGATACCCGTCCCGTCTACCCACTCCCATTGTCAATCCTTTGTTTGATCGGTTGGGTAAGCACACCTCGGGTGTGATAATTTTTTCCTAGTTTTTCCAGGTCTATGAGAATATATCTTGTTTATTTATTTTCCCTTTATGTAACCATAATGTCACCTGATGACATGATAATGATGCATTCACTGTTGTAACCTATTTTTTTTACTTCTAAATATATAATAAACCTACTATATATCCTTAAATCTATTTAGTTTGTGGTCAAAACATTTCCCTGATATGTTATATGTGCCCATAGTTACCTGTTCGTTTCTACGTATTGATGTCACAAACTGTTGGTGTGTACGTACGAGAGGATAGTGTAGTAGAATCAGTATCTAGTGAAATAATACTGCTCTAGTTAAGCGTGTCCTACTATATAGGGGAGTTGAGCAATTACTCAACCCAAGACAGTATTTTTCTTACACTCTGTATTCCTCGTAAACAGGTCTATTTCTCACACCTTTCTCTCACATAGCTTCCACTACCTCACCCCTGCTCGATTGGGACCATAAAATAAAGCCTATATAAAACGCACGACACTTACCGGCCACTCAATACATTACTAATTTACCGGCCACTCATTACATTACTAATTTACCGGACACTCATTACATTACTAATTTACCGGCCACACATTACATTACTAATTTACCGGCCACTCATTACATTACTAATTTACCGGCCATTCATTACATTACTAATTTACCGGCCACTCATTACATTACTAATTTACCGGCCACTCATTACATTACTAATTTACCGGCCACTCATTACATTACTAATTTACCGGCCACTCATTACATTACTAATTTACCGGCCACTCATTACATTACTAATTTACATTAGTTGGACAGTAAATAAATAAATTGGATAAGAGCGCAAAAATAACTACTGAAAATAAGAAGGGACTTTTCAATCGCCCTGTGGAGCATAGAACCATGACTACATGTGGTTCCCTTCGTTGGCTGGTTTCATTGTTTCGTGCTGTGTTGTGAATCAGGTTCTCAAATTCATGGTCTGACCATGACAGTGAAAGATATCGGAGTCCTGACACCCTCTAATGGAACATGATCGCAAGTTTATATACTGAAGCCATATTTAACAGAGGCCATCACTTTAACATTTTGCTATACGATACTGCATTCTTTTTCTTGATGAGGCCATTTTATTGTACACCATTTTCCTTTCTGCTCCCTAGAGAGCAGGGTGCGACCACTACAGCTGGTCCCCTTGTAAGAAGCCTACACCAAGCAGTTACAAGATCTTACAGTGGTGGTTTTTGTAGCAAATTGTTTTAAATCATGAGGTTGCCAGTCCCATGCACAACTTCATATTAGCCACATTGTACGACATGCCTGTGGGTACATTAGTCCTACTTTTTCTTTGATGAAGCTATTTGCTTGCTTTGTATTTCCTTGTTACTGTCTTTTCACTATTGTTCAGGGGCTTCATATTTCCGTTGTCTACATCTTCCTATGCCTCTCTTCCCAACTCATCAGCATGTTTTATTTTGTCTCCTCTGATGTTCCTACTTACCTCTTTGTTTGCTTCTATTATATTTCATGAACATTGGCTCAGGAACTTGATTATTTTCCTTCTGTTAAACCTGCTTTTTGTGTCCTTTATCTTATTGATGGTCTCTTTTGTAATCCATAATTTGTTCTGGTGTTTTTGTCTCCCTAGTACTGCACCACATGTGTCATTTAATTAATTTTTTTTAAATCTGTTGCCACTGGTCTTCTGAATTTGCTACATCTTCTTTCAGTTGGAGCTTTTGGTACTTACATGATATAGATACCGCAAATGTGTCTCTTGTTTCTTTATTTCTGAGAAGCTCCATATTAAACTGTTACCTTTATCTACATATTGTAGTATATCTACTCAATTGACTTTTTTGTGTTAATAGAAGATGGTGGTCTGATACCACATCTGCATACTTTTAAGATCATCAAACTCGCAGCAAAGGTGTTCGGTTTGATTCACGGTATCAACACGCTCGAGTCTAACATTGCCCAACCGTTTACCTGTTATGATGATCTTAACTTCTTGAGTATGTATAGAGGCATATCTGGAGTCATCTTTGTGTGACCACCAGCTAAGAACAATGCTATAGTATACAGATGTGCAAGTGAACCTCTGTCTGTGGAGGCTAATTACGTCTCACTGACTCTTGAAATCGTCCACACACTTCCAGGGATTCCCCCTGTGGTGAAACATGTTGAGAATACAGCATTGCACACTAAGCTTGGAGGAGTCACTTAAGCCCCACACATAACACGGACATCTACCTGGTTGGCTGCATGCAGGAGCATCTCAATGTGGACCCCATGATAGGCAGAGGGAGTTGAGAAGTGGTTTTATGTAGAATGTGACAATTCCTGGGGAGAACCAAGAACCAGAGCTCAGTTTTAGCTCTGCATATTTGGAGAGCCTCCTTAGATGATGGGGAATGCTTTTTATGCTACGCACTTCTTCCTCCTAGCTTGGGGCCAGATGTAATGCAAGCCAAGCAAGCTGAAGAAACTGGAGCTCATGACTTCAACTCAACATGTCTTGGAATGACAGAAAAGCGACAGAAAATGCCTAGATCTACAGTGTAGATAATACCAAGGAGTCTTCAACTTGGTAAAAGGGTAAGGAGTAAAGAATCCCTTTACATGCACCTTGAAGTATATTGGGAATGTGGTGTTAGGCCCATATTTTCTTGACCATACGGCACACTAGGGGTATTGGCTACAGAAGAGCAAGAAGCTCAGTAGTCCTAGGTTAAATAATAACAACAACAGTTTCTTGAGCATCATTTGTTATCTTCACAAAAATCTCAATTTTGGACTTGAGTATTTAGTTTCACTGTTACTTTTTCAGTCTACTTTTGCTGTAAAGCATAAAAGGAAGCTGAAGGTTGCGCCCGTTAGCCAAATATGTTGTATTTACTGACATGAGCCCGTGTTTTTTTTGTGGACTTTTTTGTTGTCTATCCAAGTGTCTTCCCTGTGTCCTGAAACTAATCTTCTTCTGTTAAGGACATAATGATAATTTACCAGGCCCCATTCTCATAAGATAGCCAGACAACTTAATTTTCTCACTTGATGCAGGATGTAGTTCTTAAAATTTTTCAAATTTCATCTTTTCTTATTCTGTCTCTTCTGGTAACATTAATGGCTTTTTCTTAAACATCTGATCTAACAGAATGTGATACTCATCTCTTGTATTTTGGCCAGGGACAATATTTGATACTGATATAAAAGAGCTGGTAAGAGTATGTCATTTATCAGTTGCCGTTTATTGTCCATATTAATATTATGATGTTAAAGTAGTGGTAGCATTTGGTAAGTCTCTGCATTGACTTTTTGACATCTTGTTTCAATGTCTCTGTCAATTTTCTATTTAAAAAAAATACTTCCAAAGAATTTGAACTTGGATCTTGTTTAATCTTGGTTATTGTTGACATGTATGTTAAATGGGTCTAGTGATCTGCTTTCTAAAAATGTACATTATTTCCAACTATTTTTTGTTTAAATGAAGAAAATATTCTCATTGTGTCAAAATAATTTTGATTGTACCTGATTATGGTATCAAACCCCCCCCCCCCCCTTCCCCCATTAGGGCAAATAGAGTAAATCAAAAGTGTAAAATTGTATGAATGTGCGTGTGTATGCTTTCCCTTTGTCCCAAAATGAGTCTCTTTCTGTTGTTTATGTAGGGGAGGACATGTGGGAAAGCCTGGGGTGTTTGATATGATACTCAGTTTATATTTGGTGTGTCATTATCGATATTTATACCGAAAACCTGTCCAGAACTTTATCCTCTCGTCATTTCCCTAATAATGCTAAACATTAATTTTTGTTTTTATTATGACATTTTAATCCCCTCACCAGATCTGCTATCCTATCCAACATTATTTTTTAAAATAGCGTGTCACGTGATATCTTCAACCCCAGGTCTCCATTTTTCATATCTTGATTGAAGTTAAATTCCATGGGTATTAGAGACGTGTAACTGACATTTTGCAATGTATAGACAACATGCAGGAGTATTTATTGTAACTAATAAATGGTCGAAACTCCGAGGTGTTAAGTACGAGGAATACTCTGTAGTTACTAAGCTGTTGGTCTAAGGTTTCTAGTATTATTATTGGGAGGTTTGAGCACTGCATTGTCGTTTTCAGTGGTGAGTTGCAGAAATAACAGTTATAGGCTATATTTTAACTAGAAGTTGCAAGCGTTAGTAATTATAATTCTGCTCAGTTAGTCTACCGAAATCATAAAAAAATGTATTGTCGTATGCCTACGTATTTTATAAAGAGTTACATGAAAAAACAAACCTAACCATGCACCAAATATGGGATTTATGTTTCTCCAACACGCGTAATTCATGTTAATGCATACATGCGTGCACACACACCTATGCTTGAAACTGCCTAGCTTTATATCATTGCATCAAAGCACTACACAACATAAGGGACTGTGTCCTTCTAGCTGACCCTGATCAGCGCAATATACTTTAATGCGGTTGAAATGAAGCACAGTGGGCCATCTATCCGATAGGGCCTTAACAATAATTCAGAGATGCAGTAAAAAGGGTAAGGTTTAGATGTCCTAAACCTAACCCTACCAATGTTGGCGATTACTGGGATGACATTAAAGAAGATGGCCCACTGTGCTTCATTTTAACCCTTTAAGGCAATCAAGTATGACTTGGTTTAAATAGTGACGTGTGTCTGATTTTGCCAAAATGTCTATTTATCCATAGGCCAGTTAAGTCACCCACACCAATACAGCCTTGAATAAGAATTCAGAGATACAAAGAAAAAGGTTAGGTTTAGAAATCCCACCCTAACAATGTGGGAAATTTATATGGCTGCTGGATTGATAGAAATTTGAGTGAAATTGCACATACATCCCACTATTCTTAATTTCAACTGCTTTGTTTCCCTCTGACGTCAACTTGAATATGTTCAAAGAAAGCAGTGATCAGCTGCTGGCAATTTCTGTGTCCGTACAGCTTTTCCAGGAATGCTACTGGTGGCGGTCATATTTGCTTTCTCTGTTCCAATGTCAGGCATCTTGGAAGCAGATGTTCAGCAGTAATTTTATTGATGCTACAGTTACACTTATTGGTAGTTCCTACCTTTAGCTTGTTGAACAGGCAGTATCCCAATCTGTTGTGGCTTGTGCGGAGTCTGAGGATTACAACTTGTTCCCTTCTGCTGAGCTGATAATATGCATCATATTTTGTGTGGCCTAGATGCTCTGCTTCCCATTTGTTCCTGTATCTGCTTCTGATAAAACTCTTTGCCTCTTGACACGTTATACTTGTATTAGGCTGAGGTAGTTTTCCACCTTCCTTTGCCACTCTGTCAACCTCTTCATTGGTGGCAATGTTGCAATCAGATGACATGCACTGTACTACAACTCTTTTGAACGCTGACACAGTTATTACTCTTAGGCCATCTAGGTCTGCATTATTCTGGTTCTTTAGGTTTGGCTTGGTTTTCAAGACTATCTTCATTACACATGGAGAACTCCCTCAGTGCACCGAGCTCCTCCCTTAGATCATACAAGGAGGATCTTAGGACAATGCATGAACTGTGTTTCACCGGTGAGAATCCCAATGTGTGTAAATAGGAATCACACATTCTATAAATATATTTAGTGGGTAGGTTTCTAATTTTTTTGAAATTTTGCCAGGGAGCGGCCTTATGGCCTACTCTTTATGATTTCCAACTGCCGTGGGATTTTTAATGTGCGCAACTTGCACACGGGACCTCCTATATTTTTTGCCCTTATCCGAGAAGGCTAGGCATCCGATCTTACTACCTGTGAGACTGGGGGGGGGGGGGGGGGGGGACGTGATTAAGATCACTGGTTCTGAAAAAAAAAAAAAGTCCATAAATTATATTCCCTTTACTAGGGATCTAATCCGGTACTTCTAGAATTTGAAGTGGACGCCATACCTCTTAGCCACTCCAAATCTGGTTCTTCAGCATTGCAATTACTGACAGTGCTTCAACTGGTTTAAAGTGTATAGTCCAAGAGCCTTTGAATCAGTAAGAAATGTCAATATTATCTTAATAACATTTCATTTCAGGCTGAATAGACAACCTTCATTATGACATACTTCTTATGTTATTCTATTGTAATTCTTATTAATAAAAGAGCTATAATTCTTTATTTTCAGACTGAAAATACACAATCTGTGACCAAGTTAAAATATTTACTTGAACTAGAATGTAAAATGACTCTTCTTCTTCTTCTTCTTCTTCGTTCGTCCTGAAAAGGACGGTGGTTGCGTTGTGTCTGTTTACGCCTAAGCTGTGATATCTGCACCTTTCGGTCGACACATCCGACTTCTGCACGGCATTTTTTAGGACCGGGTTTGCCTTCCCATTTCGATCCACACTCGCTCAGCCAGACTGCACTGCTGCAGACTGTTTCCAGGACCACCACGTGGAGGTGGAGTGCGGTCTTGACCAGCTCTGATTTGCTGGTCCTGACGCAGGCAGTCAAGCTATGAGTCGCTGACTGCATTCTCTATTGCTGCATCTTTGGGTCCCGTAAAATGACTCTATTAGTTGGTCTCCTGAAATCATAAAAACACACATATTTAGTGTAGAGTTACATGAAATAAGCAGTCTAACCATATAATCTTCTTCTTCTTCCTCGTTCGTCCTGAAAAGGACGTTGGTTGCGTTGTGTCTGTTTACGCCGGAGCTGTGATATCTGCACCTTTCGGTCGACACATCCGACTTCAGCATGGCAGTTTTTGGGACCGGCTTTGCCTTCCCTCTGCGATCCCTACTCTCTCAGCCAGACTGCAGTGATGCAGACTGTTTCCAAGACCACCACGTGGAGGTGGAGTAGGGTTTTAGTCAGCTCTGGTTCGCTGACTCTGATGCAAGCAGGCAAGCTATGTGTTGCTTACTGCATTCTCTATTGCTGCATCTTGGGGTCCCTAACCATATAATAAATGGGGCAGTGTCTTCTTCCAATCATATATATCTTTGCGTCCATGCATACACACTTTTATACAAACATGCATGGTCACACACATACATGTCTGAAACTGCCTGACATGTTCTCTTTATATTCCAGCACTACACAATAAAAGGCTACTCTAACAAGTACATTACGCTGTAAGGTCAGTACAGCAGCTACTGCCTGTAAGTACCACTTGTTTTAAAAAATGAAACCCATGTGTGAATCAATCAGTAACAAATATTAAAATTATTTTAATACAACTTAATTCATATTGAATTTACACATATTACTGTATAACTCTTATATGATCACACACTTGTGGTGTTATTCAGTTGTGTATGTGTATGTTAATAGTACAAACTATCTTTTTTCTCAGAGTTCAATAAATATGGAAACATGCAGCTTGTCACAGAGTGAAAATGTTGAACTGGAGCTAGATTCTGAAGTGAGTTTATTTCTTGGTGTACAGATATCAAGAAAACACATACATATTCATTTGAAGAGTTACATGACATGCCCAGTCCAACCATACAGCAAATTTTGCAGTTTTCTCCCTCCTTCACATATTCACATATGCACAAACACTCATACAGTGATGTGTGTCATAAACTCCCCCTTAAAATCAGTAAAATGGGAGCATTTTGAAATAATGAAATATTGTTATCTAAAGAAACATTCTTCAAAGGTGTTTGAAATGGTGAAACAAATATTAAAAGCTGAGAATTTTTGTGAAAAATTTATGAATATTTGAAGGCAATTTACTTAAGATTTCAAATTAAGAGAAAATCACTTAAGCCATCAGCATTTTATCAGTGCTTCTGAAGGGTCAGTTAATTTAAATGCGTATAAGATGTAGCTAAGATAATGTTTTTACAAATATAATAGATACGATTTAAAAGCTGTGATTATCAAATTTCATCAAATTAAGTATCCCC